>BSQZ01000029.1:2787500-3387500 GCA_033239005.1 Lamellibrachia satsuma | reverse complement strand
TTCTATGTTTGGACTATGATAAACTACCCCTATTGTTAATGTTGAGTTCTTGGTAACTTCAGTGTTATTTAATTAATTAATTAACTAATAATTATTAAATAATTTGTAACTTCAGTGTAATTTCATTCATTAATAATTCAGTAGCCTCAGTGTTATTGCATTAATTAATAATTCATAGCTCTGTAATATAATATTATACTGAATATTCATTCAGTAATACTATCACTATACTATCAAAACAGTTGGTATTTGAGTTCGTCACAATACAATTTGTAAATGATAAATTTGGAACTAATGTATTATTTTTTCTGTCAAGATTTTAATTGTATTTTTACAAGTATAATGTATTTATCTTTTTTTCTGTATTATTTAACTTCTCTGTAATTATTGCATGATAATAATGATAATTATATTCGATTCACATTCTATTCACATTTATATGCAAAAAAGTATTCACATTATTTGCACTATATGTAGTTTTGTTAGTATTATTTGCACTATATGTAGTTTTGTTAGTATTATTTGCACTGTTATATTTGGAGGCAAAGTTAGCAACTCCACATCTGTTTATATATGTATACTCTAGTCAAACAACACTAATAATGATTACTGCATCTTACGTAGTCATAGGGTGGCTTGTATGATAGCCACCTCTCAGGTCTTAGTGCAGGCCTCACTGGATCATCAAAACTATGTAAAATATGTACAAACTGTTATTTGACTCGGTATGTCATAGCTGTCAGTGCTAACTCACATATTAAAGACCATATGGTGGACTTCCTCGTTAAGCATAAATTATTAAATTCATCTCAACATGGATTCCTTAAAGCGAGGTCATGCTTAACAAATGTGTTATGTTTTTTGGAAGAAATCACTAAGTGGATAGACGAGGGATCGCCAGTAGATATTATCTACTTAGATTTTCAGAAAGCTTTTGACAAAGTGCCACATCAAAGATTGCTACTTAAATTAAAAGCCCATGGTATCGGGGATAGCATAACTGACTGGATAGAACAATGGCTGACTGACAGAAGACAACGAGTTGTAGTAGATGGCGAAGTTTCAAATTGGAAATCGGTTTTGAGTGGGGTACCTCAAGGATCAGTATTAGGACCTATATTATTCTTAATTTATATCAATGACTTGGACGACAGTATAACAAGTAACGTACTGAAATTTGCGGACGACACAAAACTGTTTAGAAAGGTTAATACTGATGGTGATAAACAACATTTACAAAACGATCTAGACAGATTAGTGAAATGGTCTGAGAAATGGCAGATGCTGTTCAATTTTGGGAAATGTAAATGCCTACATACAGGACATGGGAACTTGAATGTAAACTATAAAATGGGAGCTACTGTTCTTGGTACTACTGTAAAAGAAAAGGACTTAGGAGTTACAATAAGCGCTGATATGAAAGTTTCAGAGCAGTGTGGTATTGCAGCTTCAAAGGGTAATCAAATTCTTGGATTGATTAGAAGAAACATAACATACAAGGGAAAAAAGTTAATTATACCTCTTTATAAAGCAATAGTTAGACCTCATTTAGAATACTGTATACAAGCATGGAGACCATATCGTAAGAAGGATATAGATACGCTTGAACGCATACAAAGGAGAGCAACTAAAATGATTCCAGAACTTAGAGACCTTAGTTATGAAGAACGCCTGAAAGAATGTGGTTTAACAACTCTAGAGACAAGGAGGTTAAGAGGAGATCAGATTGAAGTTTTTAAGATATTGAATGGGTATGAAAATATTGATAGAAATATGTTTTTCTCACTCAAGAAGGATAGCAGAACTAGAGGACATGAGGTAAAATTAGTAAAGGATCAATGTAGATTGGACATCAGGAAGCACTCGTTCTCACAGAGGACAGTAAATGAATGGAACAAACTGTCTACAGATTGTGTAACTGCTAGCAGCGTGAATATGTTTAAAAACAAGGTTGACACATATATCAGGAGGGCGGGTTATAAGTAGGTGAACATTGTTGGACTCTCGATAAGCCAATGGCTTCCTTGTCCACTTGCCATCTGGGCCTTTGGCTTGGATGGCAAATCTTGTTAAATCTTGTTAAATCTAATATATCTTTATTTGCTCATGACTCTGTGATATTTATTACTTGAGGGTCAATATCTGCTACCAAAATGTCTAACTCGGTTTTTTAGTTACTATTCTCCTGGCATTTAATCTTACACATTTAAGCTTGTTACTTAAACTAAAAGCCCATGGTATAGGCAATGATGTAATCAACTGGATAGAAAAGTGGCTTACACACAGAAGACAGAGAGTAATAGTAGATGGTGAGATTTCAAATTGGAAATCTGTTTTGTGTGGGGTACCACAGGGATCAGTATTAGGCCCTATACTGTTTTTAATATATATATATAAATGATTTGGATGACATATCTAGCAAAGTACTCAAATTTGCAGATGACACAAAAGTATTCAGAAAGGTTACTAATGATACAGATAAACAAAGTTTACAGGATGATCTAGAAAAATTAGTTAAATGGTCAGAAAAATGGCAAATGTTATTCAATTTTGGGAAGTGTAAATGTATACACATAGGACATGAGAATATGGACGAGGAATATCAAATGGGGGATGCTGTACTAGGTAGAACCACACAAGAAAAGGATTTAGGAGTAACATTTAATGCTGACATGAAAGTTTCAGAGCAATGTGGGATTGCTGCTTCGAAATGAAATCAAATTCTAGGGCTAATTAGGAGAACTATCACGTATAAGGAGAAACATCTAATTGTACCCCTGTACAAAGCAATAGTTAGACCACATTTGGAATATTGTATTCAAGCATGGAGGCCATATCGTAAAAAAGACATAGATAAGCTAGAAAGAATACAATGAAGAGCAACTAAAATGATTCCAGAATTAAGATACCTTAGTTACGAAAGTCGCTTACAATGTGGTTTGACAACACTACAGACCAGGAGACTAAGAGGAGACCAAATAGAAGTGTTTAAAATAGTGAACGGTTATGAGGATGTTGATAGGAATATGTTCTTCAAACTTAAAGAAGGCAGTAGAACCAGAGGACACAAAGCAGCATTAGTTAAGGAGCAGTGTAGGTTGGACATGAGAAAGTACTCTTTCTCACAGAGGGTGATAAATGAATGGAACAAACTGCCAAATGATTGTGTTAATGCTAGTAGTGTGAATATGTTTAAAAATAGAATTGACAGATATCTGATAAGGGCGGGCTACACATAGATGAGAAAATTGTTGGACTCTCGATAAGCCAATGGCTTCCTTGTCCACTTGCCATCTGGAACTTGTTGTTTGAGATGGCAATCTTGTTAAAGTTCATTTTCTGAAATAATTGGTGAACTTTTTTTGGATGTGTATTTGTACTCCTTTGAGTTTTCTCTGTCAGTTCCCCCTGCACATCTAGTTTAAATAATTTACAGTACCTGTGCCCTCGTCAACAACCCTGACAAACTCACACCAAAAAACTACAGCACCCTTTCCAGTCAGATGAAGCCCATCTCTCATGAAAAGTCATCTCTTCCCACCAAGTTTAACCACTTGTGTACGAAGCCTACTCCCTCCTCATTGCATATCTTCTGTACGTGTGTGGTGATCGCCATCCTCCTGCACTGCAGTTCCAATACTCATGACCCCTGCCTCCCATTACTGGTAATATCCCCGACAACACAATCTGTCCAACTCGTGCCTAATTAAGTGTCTTGAGCAACCTCCTGCACTTACCAACGATGACCGACGTTCTCTCCCTCTCGGCATTGTTTGTTCCCACGTGGACAAGAACAGCACCTCCTGTGCCACCACCCATGACCTGTAATGCCTTTTCTGCTACATCCTTTATTGTTGCCCCTGGTAGGCATACCGTGATGTCCTCTCCTCTGATTACAACTTTATCTACGTTCCTAATGATTGAATCCCCCATGAATAATCAGGCTTTCCTCGCCTTCCCTTGTGATACTACATCTGAGAAAGCTCCTGCCGTGTCACTCGTTTACCATTCTCTTGCTGCATACTCTGCCTCCTCCCATCTGTCATCTCGTGGTCATCCTGCTTTACTGTCTTACTGACATCTCTCTCCCATTCTCTTGTATCATCAACCTCTACTGTCTTACCACCTGGCAATCCCTCTCCACTCACCCGTTTACCTCTCCTTTGTTGCAGCCTCGTTGTTGTGGATAATGCTACTGCGGAGTGCTGTCTTAATGTGGGGGCTGTGAGAGGGAAACACCAAGGACGGACAATGAGCATCTCAGCGCCGGCGCTTGGGGACAAAGACACTGGAGATGGGAACATAGGTCAACCAGTATAGGCACACTTATCTTCCAAGCAGGTGTTCCACTCCTACTTCCCAGATCTGAGTATGCTGGGTACGAAGCTGATTCCACACCCGTTTATCGTTGATGTGTGCTTTCTTCTGAAAGGCAATGTTGAGTGAAGTGCATGAGTAAGGGTTGGTTGGTCTAATCTGTCAGCCTTAACACAGCTAGACCCATAGTCAACATTGCCCACAGTGCCTATAGTGCATATAGTGCCCATAATGCCCACATTGCCCATAGTGCCTGCCCACTTTATATCCACGACAGATCTTCATTCAGCGAGCAGGCTACGATTGGCCGAAGTTGTCTATCCTTAAGTGTGCCGAAGACTGAAGAGCCACCAACACAAAGGATGGCAGGGGTCGTTTGTCTAGCATACCATCAATAATAATGAGGAATAAGAGAGGTCCTTGTATAGATCCCCGAGGAACCCCCTCCCCCGGCTTGTGGCCAGAGCATATTGGATTGATGGCGACTTTCAGAACCATGTCCTCCGGGTAGTCATTTAGCCAGGATGATGGCTTTCCATGTATCTGGATGGACTCGAGTTTGGCTGTCAGGCCTCTATGCCAAACTGCATCAAATGCTCTACTGATAGATAATAAGGCAGCTCGGTGTTGCTTCTGGTCAATGGCATCATACAGCTGTTGTATAATGTATGATAATGCATCAGCTGTGGAATGGCTATCTATGAAACTAATATGATTGTGTGGTATCAGTACTTACTTACTGCATTTAATAGTATTTCCACCCCTCGCTGATGATACTGTGGTGATCAATGATGATACTGTGGTGATCAATGATGATGCTGTGTTGATCAATGATGATACTGTGGTGATCAATGATGATACTGTGGTGATCTTATTAAAACATTGGTGGAATAAACTGGCCAACGGTATATGGCAAGTTCTTGAATATAGCTTCAAGATTCTGGCTGGGATTGAGTGGGGTCGATCTACCTTCTGGGTTTCTAGGCTTCTGTCAAGTCATTTTCACTTTCTTTGGTCAGAACACTATTTTCCTCAGGTATGCGCTTGTCTTACTGCGCACGTGAGGACTGGCTTTTAATTTTTATTTTCTGCTTCTAGGACGGTTGATTTAATTCTCAACAAATGTGTCAGCAAAGCATTTAGCTTTGCTGGTTGAAGTAACGAGTGTCTGAACATTGCTGCTTAGATTAAGGATGTCAAATTTGCAATCCAGTTCTGTCAACCTTGTACGCCCGGCTGTCAGTTTGTCTCACTCTAACTCGGTGGTCTGTGGTTTCTGATGAAGATGTCAGAGATCAGACAACTGGTCGTCTGTGCCTAAAGATTATTCTCAACCGCTCACCATGAATTTCAGTTTGAAGTTAACTAAACGATGCCGATCGTCTAATTACGACGCAGTATTGTTATAAATGTATTTCTATATGTCACGTTTTTGGCAACGAACTCTTAAATTATTGATTGGACCTGTATTTAACCGTGGCGGCTAACGTAAGTCAGAACGCATTCTAACGCTGCAGAACTAATGTGTTTTTCAAAACACCGTAGACTGCGTAACACCGTGTAACAATGTGTAACAAAATGTAACAATGTGTACCAGTATATAACAATGTGTAACAATTTGTAACCCTGTGCAATGTTACTATGAGTAACTGTATGTAATGCTGTGTTTAACTAAGGGTAAATATGTCGCATGTTATGTAATGCTGTGTAATTGACATTATGTAACACTATTTACGGTGAGTAACGGGGGAACACGAGAGTGTCCCATGGACACAACTGAGATGTTGGGATGTTCAGGATCAGGAGCATCCGCAGGGATTTTTCCAGAGAGGGCAAGAAAGATATATATATATATATATATATATATATATATATATATATATATATATATATATATATATATATATATATATATATATATATATATATATATATATATATATATATATATATATATATATATATATATATATATATATATATATATATATATATATATATATATATATATATATGACAATAATAATAACATAATAATAGTAAGAATGTATAAATCTGGCACTAGTCGGAAACGTGTTAACACATTGTAGTATTTACTAACATAAATCTGATCTGTGTTTTATAAAGAAAATATGCGGAAACAATATCGACATAGAACGACGTCACACATAGCACTTCCGTCTTCCGCACGTCTTTTTGTCTGCCTACAAACGTATTCGTAGCAACACACATTAGTCCACCACATGTCATGTGTCTCATCTTATCTAGATCTTGGAAACAACAGGATACATTTAAAGTCCGTCATAAAGAATGTCTTTCTCAAATGGTTTGATTAAGAATCATCACTGTTTTATCTGACATGCCGGGATATTGCTTACACTAGGTCACTGCGTCTGAGGAGTGGATGTTTTTTGCCAGCGGCGGTGTGGATGGACGTGGGCGTCTCAGTCGCCGCGGGTCGATGACTGGGCAAATGGAGAGAACAGAAAGCGTGCTTAGTGGATTATAAGGAGCGACTACCATAGTAGCAGTCCATAACAAGTTACACATTTGTTAGTTCCGTGCACACCCAGGCGAACGGAAGCAAACACTGTCCGCCCTTGTAACGACGGCGAGCAGAGTCGATAGCAAATAGAGGGTATTTTAATTCGAAGTGACATGCACAACAGAGACAAATCAAACAGCAATGTCTTATCGAGGACGATATGTAAAAACATCGGTCCTATAACTACGATTAAAACTGTTGTTTCTCGTAATCGCCTTTACAAAATGCCTTTTTGGTTCAATATTGTTGTATATGTTATAAGTTAGAGTGGTGTTTTGTCACGGCTACACAGGTAACAGAGGGAGTTGAGTGTTCCTCCAGACACAAGTAACACGACAGATCCACTGAACAATGTGTTTGCGTGACACTATGTGGGTGATTCCGATAAGGAATTAATGATTGTGTAGGATTGTCAATAATGTGTAGTTTATACGTGATTTGGTAGTTTGCTTTATGCCGGATGTGCGTTGAACTGCGACGGTGTGTCCGTTTGTTGTAATGTCGACGTTTGTTTTAGTTATACGATGTAGTAAATATAACATAATGGTCGGCAACACACACACGAACTACGCGGTATCGTGTTCCACCGACCCTCGATAAAAGAACGTCTAATATAAGAGTCACTGCTCGGTCAGCACGATTTGTGTTATTGCGCGACTGAAGCGCCTCTAGGTGCGTAAGTGCTCCTTCGAGTAAACACCCGCGCGTTGCCTTACTGTGAACTAGTACAGGCGCATGCATATAACGTGATTTATATAAAAAATTATTTAGCACATGTTGTCGAATGTGTTATTAACTAATGTATTACACTATAACTTATAGCAATGGCTTGATGAAATTTTAACATCAGCATTAGGTACAAAATCCATGAAGAAAGTTAATTGCGTAACTTTGTGCACCTTTTGGTTCGCGTATGCAAGGCTAACATTTACTATACAGCTGTTATTTTTGTAATTAAATTCATTATGTTTGTGTGATACGATGCAGCTGTTTTGCGAAAACAGTGACCTTCATTGATCAACCGATAAAACCGATAAAATAGCGCTTTGCAACGGAACTGGACAACGCGCGAAGTTGGGACACTTATATAATTAAGTTGCCTAACTTCGTCCACCTTGTCTGGTTTAATCATATGCATATTCCAAAAGGTATAAACATAACACATTTGCACGGAATGAAGACACGCCAAACATGTTTATGAAGAAGAGCAGCTGCCAGTTCAGCATAAACTGCGACACAATACCGTGTTGCAACGGAATTGGACAATGCACGAAGTTACGACATACAAGTCTAAGACTGCGTGTCACTGACAAAATAACGTTCAATACAATAATAATTAAGCCGCGTTTACACGAGGCGATGCCGTCGCTGTGACGAGGCGATGCCGTCGCATGCAGCCTGATAGCCCCGTGTAAACAGTACATCGCTGCGATATGGCATCGCTGGCGATGCGTCGCAGCGAAGTCGCTTGCAATAGAACAGTTCCTATTTTTGAGGCGACGTCGCCTCGTCGCATCTGACTTGTCCAATCACAGGCAACACATGTGACACTTCTTGAGAAAATGGCGTTGTCTAAAAATCAGCTGATCCTTAGGTTGACAGACAACGAAAATGTTGTGTTAATTGAGCTTTTCCACAAGCATGACTGTTTGTGGAATGTGACATCTGCCAATTACCATAACAAGGAGCACCGCCAGACAGCGTGGCGGGCCATGTCCGCAGCGTTGCAGGCCAGATGTGGAAAGCTTTTGAGTGGTATGTATCGATGAAAATTATCGCCCATTTATAAAACATAATTATTTCATATTTACATAATGCACACCATTGTAGTATATAACCCGTCGTCAATAACAAATGATTACAGAAGATGACACAGGCACTTAAAAAAAATTAAATGTCGCGATAGAACATTAACAGTTGATTTAAGCTAAAGGTGATATCTAACGAGCCTAATGGAACCACTTATAATACGGAAAAGGTCGTAAATTATACGTATCAAGTGTACAGAAAATGATACAATTTTCGTTGTAAGTCGCGGGAGTAAGAAATATATTTGATTAAAATGCCATAAAGTTGCCATATTTTTATTTGTACATTTATTTTAATAGTTTCTTCGGTTTGCAAGCACATTAATTAGTGTCATAGATACACATCACCTATCAATTTATCATTAAAAGGAACTTAACTAATGCAACTAATTAGTCAATATTGGCTAACTAACTTACAAACTCAACAGGCCAACACATTTCAATATAAGACCATGTAGCTTCCATGATTATGAAGATATCTCTACAATTTTTGCAGAGATTTTCAGCACATTTAGATCTGTATCTCAGTTCTGTAACATAAATTGACAGTTAAATATGTCATGAATGTGTCAGATAATGTTTCTCACCTCACCTATCCTCTTCGGCTTCAGGCCCAGTGGCCCATAAGGCTGAAGTACATCGCCTCCAGCTCGCTCTTTCAGCTGCTACGCATCTGGCCTCGTTCCAGCAGTTCCACCCCAGTACACGTCTTTCATTTTCAACAGTTGATCGCCACGTTGTCTTTAGTCGACCAACTTTCCTTCTACAATCGGGCGTGCAGGTTAACGCCTTCTCACATTTGCTCTTCTTGTCCTAACTGTCTGTTGTCTCCTTCGTTTATTTTCCATGTTTCACTTCCATACAACAACACTGGTTTAACAAGTGTTTTAAAAAAGCCTCAATTTAGATCTCAATGTGTATATATTTGAACTCCATATCTGTTATTTTTTAACCAACACGTCTTCTTTTTATCAGATTAATCTTCTACATTTAAGCCATGCAGTAGGCCACATATTCAAAACTGATACTCATTAATTAGAAAAGATATTAAAAACTATACCCTTTCGAATAAGACGAGTTTTTGGACCAATGCAGATATTATTATTTATCCACAAACATCCTACTACAGGTAACTTAATTTAGTGCCTTCCAAGTGTCGAACTCCCTGTGCGCCCAGTCAAGTGTCCGACAAGGAAAATAAATTTATTTCGCAACGTTTCTAAAAATACCATACCGCATGAAACAGTTCAGAGGCAACAAAATAGTCAACACCCACATACAGGGTTGTTTGATTTAAATCATTTGATTTAAATCATGATTTAAATCACTTCAAAAAAATCAAACAAATCATTGATTTATGATTTTTTTTGACTTCCGGTTTTTTAATCGCTGATTTATATGAATTTAACACAAATAATTGTTTACAAGCATTGAGATCAACACAGTTTTGTATGTTTTTTGATGCAAAACACAAAGTGCGCAAATCGTATCGACACCAGGTAGCCTGATAGTCAAATATTTTATGACATTGTGTATGTTTGAGCTATTACCTTTCTGAATGCAGTGAAGTCACACAAACTTGTCTTCCAGAGGAAGTATCTTTTCAACACAGAAGCCCTGAGTTAAAGTCCACTTATAGCTTGTGCTAGTTGTTACCAATTCAGTATGTTGACTCAGTTGTTTAATACTGTACCAGTTTGTATTCTGGTTAGATACCCTTAGAGTTCACAAAGCCCTGGACAGGTGCTAATCCACAAACAATAATTACCACTGCTACAGCCACAGACACACAGCATGCTTTTCTTTCCAAGACAGATTATGCAACTACAGGGGGTGAGGTCTTGTGGACATTGTCTAATGTCTTTATATAAGCAAAATCATGTACTCTCTGTTAATACAAGAACCCAAATCGATTTGAATAGAACATGTTTGAAAGAGTTTACAAATTTAAACATCTATATAAATATCTATGTAACAGATTTCAAAAAAAATCAAATAAATAAAAAAATGAAATAAATCCGATTTAAAAAAAATCAAATAAATCCGATTTAAAAAAAAATCCGATTTTTTTTATTTAAAAAAAATCATGATTTTTTTCAACCCTGCCCACATCTGCTCCGTACAGTCGGCATACGACCCTGGGGCCGGGACCGGGACCGGGACCGGGACCGGGGCCGGGGCATGGGCATGGGCCGGGGCCGGGGCCGTGGCCATGGCCGCTGTGTGAGTGCGCGCGGGTCAGAGCGACCACTGCATGCGTCATCGCGAGCATCTCGACAACGCCTACCACACTGTCGAATGTCGCCACAACTGGCTCCACCTCACGTCTGTAGTAACGTACGTGACGGTTTTCTTCGGCATAGATCTACAAGCTTCTGCTGCGGACTAATTCAAATAGCGGGTTAAACGCAGGTCTCGCCGATTACATTAGATTAAGTCTGTACGCCCCTACAGCTACATGTTATTCGATGATTAAGGTTAGTGGTTAACTGCGCTCACCTCACTTGTTTATATTACGATTACGATATGATTGGGGAGACCGGGGCTAACTGCTACCGTTTTCAGTTTCAATTTATTATTCGCGTAAATAAAATGTACCATACCATCGATATTCCATATTGTAGTTAGGTAGATATGTGAAGTTTGCCAGGCGCAGTCGACTGTAACAACTATTCCCGTGAGCGGGACAAGTTGTGACGTCATACGGGGCACGTTGTTACAGCAAAGAACGTGTGGTTCTCAAAGCAAGTGTCACTCGTACATGTTACTGTTATTACATTAATTGGATTATGTACACCTATACTTCTTTTACATAGCATATATATATGCACACGCTCACGAACATCCATATTTTTTATGAATCGTGCAATATTTATTAATTGCTCAAATACGACTGTGCCATAAAAAATACAAGATTGAACAAGATTGTCATCCAAGATAAAACACCCAGACAGCAAGTGGACAAAGAAGCCATTGGCTTATCGAGAGTAAAAAAAATGTCATTCATGTGAAACCCGCCCTTTTGTGATATTTGTTAATTTTGTTTGACGCTGCTAGCATTTACAGTATTGGTTATAAACCACTAGGTTTCACAAGTGAAATAAAGCATTCACACGTAGTGGTTAAATAAATGTTGTTCTTTCAGTCGTTGTCAGTACACTAATCGCTGGCTGAACCATCGGTACGAGCCGTCCGAGCGTTGTTACAGTTGTAACAACTTGCCCCAATACAATTTTAACAACTTGCACCAAACATAATTTTTGTAGTTGGACGTACGTGTACGATAACAAATATTGAATTGCAATACAAATTCTACTTGGCATAACTACTTATACTATATAGTAGACATGTTTCAAGTTTCATTCACGAAATATAAAAAATGGCTGCGTCACATGATATTATGAGGGCATACCCAAAAATGTTTTAGGCTGTTAAAAGGTCATTTGTGTCCACATCTCGTTAATTTCGTCTTAACTCCTGATGTTTGGACAGTGTATCTGCTGGTAGACTGGCAACTAAATCCATATGTGCGCTATGTTTTCGTAAAACGCATATGTAACAATTTGCCCCTGTATTGCTCCTGTCTGCCCTATGTGTCGATTCGTCGTTTTATTTGATTTACTACCCAATAAGTGTAGATATGTAAAAAAGATCCTAAGTGAATAAACTACTTGATGTAAATACTCGAAGATATTAAAATAGGGAGTCTCATGAAGTTTGGAATAGCACTTAACATATTTAACTAAATAAAAAACTAACTTCAGCTTACGTCCACTGAGCCGGGACCCCGGCAAGTGAATTGTGCATATACTCTTGCCAAGGCTCCTCGGTGCAATGGCAATATTAGAACCTGAATAATCTTCCTAGAAACCACCAGGTTGTCTAATTGAGGACATATACCAGACCATCGCGTTTTGATCCCTACCGGCCTGTATCGTCGTACTAAAAATTACGTATTCACTGTAAATTTATTTTTCATAATTGGACTCTATATTTGAACACTCTTTATGCGAACGGCATTCTTATTGTAAACAACATTACGATGAGCGTGTCCCGACACTTGATGTGGTCTAGAGTCACCATGCCAGCAGTATAGTCAGGCGACATATGTTAAAAAAAAACATCGGACGACACAAAGCCAAGGTCTCCTGTCTGCAGTTGTTATGTTAAGCCCCCGGACAAAGTTTGAAAAAAGTACGTTCATATATATATATATATATATATATATATATATATATATATATATATATATAACAAAGTGTAAATCATTTGAGCAATCTCAAGGACAATATACCGAGCTATATACATCACATATATATATATATATATATATATATATATATATATATATATATATATATATATATATATATATATATATATATATATATATATATATATATATATATATATATATATATATATATATATATATATATATATATATATATGTATATAGCTCGGTATCTTGTCCTTGAGATTGCTCAAATGATTTACACTTTACATCGTAACAGACCTGTTCAACCAACTGTACTTCTCTGGGAAGAATTCAGCCATGCTGCAATTAATGAAATTGACCAAGCTTCGAAACGGCAGCAAGAGGATTCGAACCCGGATTCTTTCGATTGAGAGTCCGACGTTCTAACCACAACACCACTACGCCCACACTCACTCTTGGAAACACTCATGGTGAGTCAGGTGACATAAACAATTATCGAGCTAAAGTCACACATGAATACAGTATTACATTGAGGCGCAGTGTCAACCCAACTCACATAACACTCACACACACCGTAGTTTTCATTTGACCGGATAATGCGTGTGCATTTTGTTTTGTTATTGGCCCCGATAAATGCAAGTGGCAGGTCATTTTTTACATTAAAATATCTGCCGGGTCCAGTCAATGATTTGAAACAACTCCACGAAGTGAAGCCTATTTTATTTTATCACTGTTATTGAATTGAAATTAAAAACACCTTTATTGTCCATTAAATGTTCACACTGTTAAGGTATAAACAATAAGACAAATGATTAATATATGAGACAAGTAAAACATAAAACATGTTTGTAAGTACTGCACATCATTGTTGTTACATTGATTCAATTTCAACACGCACGCACGCACGCACGCACGCACGCACGCACGCACGCACGCCCGCACGCACGCACACACACACACACACACACAATTGCACATTGAATCAGCTGACTATGACTTGGACATGATATACAAACGCAAGTTCAGGCCCTAGAATTCAATATGCTTATGGCTGACGGAACGAAAGATTTCTTGTAACAGTTTTTAGTGTAAGGGGCCTTCTGAGTCGTCGACCGGACGGGAGAGTTTCAAAAGAAGAATTGAGTGGATCACTGGGATCGCGGTGAATCTGAACAGCTTTCCTTCTCGAAGCTGATAAAGATTACACAGATGCAATTTTTATACCAACAATTTTGCCCGCCTATTTGACCACCCGAGCCAGCCTTGGTAGACACTACTTCAAACACAATGTTGAAACAAAGGTAACACAATAAAACAAATTGACATAACTACTGAAAAGCAAACATTAAGACGACGCAAGGACGCGTGATGGATTGGACCAAGGACACGTGATGGATTGGACCAAGGACGCGTGATGGATTGGATCAAGGACGGCGTGATGGATTGGACCAAGGACACTTGATGGATTGGACCAAGGACGCGTGATGGATTGGACCAAGGGCGCGTGATGGATTGGACCAAGGACACGTGATGGATTGGACCAAGGACGCGTGATGGATTGGGCCAAGGACACGTGATGGATTGGACTAAGGACGCGTGATGGATTGGACCAAGGACGCGTGATGGAGATTAACAACGTCGCCAAAACAATCGACGCAGAACTGTCGGTGCCCGATAAACTGTCGGCGCCAGATAAACTGTCGGCGCCCGATAAACCGTCGACGTTGTGACCCATTAAAATAATTACATTTTATTGACATGTTACGGAGCACCGCAGCGGACCGCGCCATTAAAGACCATCCACGTCAGGTCCACCGGTCACTTCAGCCTATAGTGTACCGTCCACCGGTCGCCGATGGACACTGCAGCCTATTTATAGTGTACGGTCCACCAGGCACCCGATGGGCACTGCAGCCTATTTATAGTGTACGGCCCACCGGGCGCCCGATGGACACTGCAGCATAAAATGTACGGTCCACCTGGCGCCCGATGGACACTGCAGCCTATTTATTGTGTACGGTCCACCGGGCGCCCGATGGACACTGCAGCCTATTTATAGTGTACGGTCCACCGCTCGCCCGATGGACACTGCAGCGCCCGATGGACACTGCAGCGGTCCACTGGGCGACCGATGGACCCTGCAGCCTATTTATAGTGTACGGTCCACCAGGCGCCCGATGGGCGCTGCAGTCTATTTATAGTGTACGGCCCACCGGGCGCCCGATGGACACTGCAGCTTATTTATAGTGTACGGTCCACCGCTCGCCCGATGGAAAATGCAGCCTCTAGTGTACGGTCCACCGGGCGACCGATGGACCCTGCAGCCTATTTATAGTGTACGGTCCACCGGGCGCCAGATGGACACTGCAGCCTATTTATAGTGTACGGTCCACCGCTCGCCCGATGGACACTGCAGCGGTCCACTGGGCGACCGATGGACCCTGCAGCCTATTTATAGTGTACGGTCCACCAGGTGCCCGATGGGCGCTGCAGCCTTTTTATAGTGTACGGTCCACCGGGCGCCCGATGGACACTGCAGCCTATTTATAGTGTACGGTCCACCGCTCGCCCGATGGACACTGCAGCCTATTTATAGTGTACAGTCCACCGGGCGCCCGATGGACACTGCAGCCTAAAGAGGAAGATTTTGACAAGATCTTGTGCAACTAGAATAGTGAAAACAATTACACACAAAAGAAAACAAAACCTATAAGGGATAATCACTGCAAACTTGGTGCTGTCTCAACCATGCGCTAGAGTCGACCTACTGTGTAGGTACAAGTAGAAGTGGTGGTCAGACCATTATACAAATACAAAATACAAAATGCGTGTGCGTGTGAGTGTGCGTGTGCGTGTGCGTGTGCGTGATTCTATATTCTAAGAAGCTCTATACAACGTTCACATTTCTCGGAATTTTCCAAAATGATGTGCACTGTGCGACTTTCCCTCTCGGCGTTACGTTTAGAATGTTGGTCGTTGGTTATGAAGTGTGTCAACATAATCCATTGTCAAGGCTGTTGACTTGGGCGATACACTCGCCACTCATGTGTGACGTCCACTGATCTGTGACGACCAGCAGAATGCACAAACCAGACGCATAACCTGTTATTATGACTCGAGCCAGTGTCCAAATAACCAATGATTATTTGGTTCCATATAAGTATAGTTTAGTATTACGACGAGACATTGGTTAAATGTTCGCATAAAATACAACATATACTATTTATTTTAATTATACAGATTTGTCGATGCATTACACAACGTTCGATTTGTGCATATCATTTGCAATCTATCACAATTTCCTGCTTGTCCTGGCAGACGTCACGCTCAGGCGCCCTGTGGTTATATACAGACTGTGGTTTCGTTTTGGCTGTCGTGGTTATATATATATATATATATATATATATATATATATATATATATATATATATATATATATATATATATATATATATATATATATATATATATATATATATATATATATATATATATATGGCTGACATCATGGGGAACATTCCGGGCACACTCGTTATGCGGGACGTACCCGTGATCAACGGCTGATTCCGTCAGCGCGTATCTACGGATTATCAAGTGCATGTTTACGTCAACCGCAAAGAATCATTTGCAGCACGCAAGCCTGCACTCAATGAATACGTCATTTGTTTTTCAGCAAGCTTTGCTCGCATATGTATGCAATGTATAGAGAGATTGTTCATGATTTCGTGGAATTCTTGTTTTCAAAATGTCGAATTATCGCAGGCTAGATTGTTCTGTGCAAAGCAATATTTGACAAGAAGGCCTATTCTCGAAAGATTTACGACAGTCTTACTAAATGTCGAAATTATGAAATTCGTAACCTTGGAGAATACGGCGCTAGCGGCTTTGCATATTTTTTACACCATTGTAACATTATGATTGCACTTTATAAGGCAGAATAGCAGTATTGACTGGCTAAACTGTTTCATACGTCGATGTTTACCTCAGTTTAAGTCATTACCCGACCATTCACATCACACATAAATTTGCCACCAAATCAATGTCAACAATTGTGTATTAGGTGATTTTACCTGAGAACAAATACTGACAATTATTTTATGATCGTACCTGGTTGAAATACTGGTTTAAATCAGCAACAGGCCATACAATTGTATACGAAAAGTAAATATTTGATTGTTACAACGTGAAAGACCTTCACGGAGCAGTTTGTATATTTAAATGTTAATATACCGAATGGAGGCCTGTTTTGAAGAAGATCCTTTTACGATGGACGTGTTCAGTGGACCGTTGTTGTTTTGGGCGGACTTGTTAGTGCGAATTAGGCCCGTTATGGCTACTTCCCGTTACAGCGATATGTTTTTCCCGTTACGACGGTCCAGTTAAAGCTAATTAATTGCACAGTGTACCCAGTGTAAGGTGTGTACTGTGTCCACTGCTATGTGTTTAATAAAAATCATGAATCACAAGGAGCGTCACTTTAATTTCAGCAAATGTCTATAGAGAAAATGTATCGGTTTATAACCACCACCCCAAAGAAACACCACTGACAATATTGCAAACTACATTGCGATTGGAAAACCCATTTCAACACAGTGTGTAGTTGATGAGAAGTATTGTCCACCAACTGTATCGACATACACTGTTGGTGGGAAGCACTGTAGAGGATAACTGTTTTACCTGATGTCTAAATGTCTTATTGCAACCTGAAATACTTAATGCTCCCTGTCCTGCACCTTCCTGAACTCTAGAGTAAAAAAATCGCTGTGATGGGACTAGTTTGACTGTCAAAGTTAATGAATATGAATAAAGATAACGGGGATAAAAAGGTAACTATAATGGGAAGACACTGACGTGCGTTGATCCGCTTCGAAAGAAGATGATGCAATTAAGGATCTAATTTCAACTTACATGGTTGAGTTCACCTGTTGACGTTACCATGTCATTTACTACACAATACGGCACGAAAGAAATTTAACAAGATCTAACTATATGGCAAAGACCCAGATGGCAATTGGACAAGGAAGCCATGGCTTATCGAGAGCCCAATTTTTTTATCTAGGTGTAATCTGCCCTACTGAAATATGTGTCAACCTTGTGTTCAAACATATTCACGCTGCTAGCAGTTATACAATCTGTAGATAATTTGTTTCAATAGGACACATGCCGGACGTCGACGCCGGATGGTGGACGTCGTGAGCCGTCCCTCGAGTACACGCCGGACACGTCGTGTAGTCGTCCCTCGTGTACACACGGACACGTCGTGCAGCCGTCCCTCGTGTACACGCTGGATACGTCGTGTAGCCGTCCCTCGTGTTCACGCCGGAGACGTCGTGTAGCCGTCACTCGTGTACACGCCGGAGACGTCGTGTAGCCGTCCCTCGTGTAGTTCCCGACGTTACGTTAGTAAGGCGGCGGTCATTAAAGGTTAACGTATTATGTCAAACTTAGAAAATGGTATATCATGACTGAGAATAGAGTCACCTATTTTTAAATAGTGTAGATTATAAAATAGGAAACGTTTTATATTAAAAATTATCGAACCTCACCACATCAAAACCCAAAATACGCAATGATAGTCAATAGGACAGCAACTTATACGCTCATGTACGCGTGTACATATATGTGTGTATATGTGGTATGTGCATGTATGCGTATGCGTGTATGCATGTTTTATGATCATTAGCCGACAACAATGAAATCTAAAATGAAACGCACCACGTTTCCGCAACCACCTTGTCCGCCATTGCTCCATACCTTCTTGCCTTTCATGTCATACTTATAATACTTATATGAAAACGTCTACCGCGCCTAAATCTTCGGACACCCGAGCAACAGGGGCGCATTAAAAATAAAGGGTTAGATGTGTTTGCAGTATTCTAAACACTGCATTATTTTAGGATTGCCATGCCCGCTGCTTGAAACTGTTGAACGGTATCCATTTGCCCGATCTCTGACACATGCTTTATTGACGTGAAAACGGAAGTCACGCGAAATGTCTACATTAAAGTGAGCATTGACCACGAGTAACTCCACCCTCGCCCACGTCTCGGCCAGTAGCTCCACCCTCGCCCACGTCTCGGCCAGTGGCTCTACCCTCGCCCACGTCTCGGCCAGTGGCTCTACCCTCGCCCACGTTTCGGCCAGTAGCTCCACCCTCGCCCACGTCTCGGCCAGTAGCTCCACCCTCGCCCACGTCTCGGCCAGTAGCTCCACCCTCGCCCACGTCTCGGCCTGTAGCTCCACCCTCGCCCACGTCTCGGCCAGTAGCTCCACCCTCGCCCACGTGTCGGCCAGTAGCTCCACCCTCGCCCACGTCTCGGCCAGTAGCTCCACCTTCGCCCACGTCTCGGCCAGTAGCTCCACCCTCGCCCACGTCTCGGCCAGTAGCTCCACCCTCGCCCACGTCTCGGCCAGTAGCTCCACCCTCGCCCACGTCTCGGCTAGTAGCTCCACCCCCGCCCACGTCTCGGCCATTAGCTCCACCCCCGCCCACGTCTCGGCCAGTAGACCTGTGGCTCATATACATAATGCATGTATGATGCCACACAGTGGCGTGGGACCTCACAGAAATTAGAAAATTACTGAAGAAGAACTGATCGGATGATGAGGCAACTCTATACCTTCCATGCTGATAGGAAAGACAGGCCATGTGAAACCTATTATCCAGGGAAAGGGGTTGTGGAAACTTGCTCAATCCGATGTCCCTACAGCTGTGTTTGTACCGGCAACAGCAGGCAACAGCACATAAAATGATGCGAATGTAAACAAACAAATAATTTATTAGCAGCGTTCTACATTCAACAATTTTATATGTCAGAACCGTGCTGCAGTTTTTGTTCACAAGCAGTTAATGTATGTGCGTGTATTTCATTCGCTCCATTGGCCTCGGCTTACAATATCAAATTACAAAATATCGTAAACAAAACGAAAACAAAAACGTGGAAGACGTTAGAACAAACTTGTGTCACACTGCAGCGCCTGGTTAGTTCGTGAGACGATATACTTTACGTGAACCTCAGTAACTCGAGCACATTTAGCATGTTTTCGTGAGTTGACATTGTATTTTATCGCGAAATAAATTCGATCAGCTCATTTGAGACGACCCCATAGTGACACCTGATCGCTGTTGGGTCACGCTAGGCATAATTTGTGTGCGGGTTTACTTACCCATAGCTTACGGAATTTCTCATTACCGGCTAAATGCCGGCTGACGTCACAACGAGTACGACGCCGTCTTGGAGGCGAGCAGGGGCCACTGCGGGTGCACTGTGCGTGCACTGCGGGTGCACTGCGGACGCCACTGCGAGTTCACTGCCTTGAATAACTGCGTGAGTCAGTCTGCTCGCTGTTGTTTCGACCAATGTTGCTTCTTTAACAGTGAACACAATCAACGTTATCCACCTTTTACCTCATCGACAATGTTGATACGTAGCAGCATGTATCTATGCTTCTTTAACAGTGAACACAATCAACGTTATCCACCTTTTACCTCATCGACAATGTTTATACGTAGCAGCATGTATCTATGCTTCTTTAACAGTGAACACAATCAACGTTATCCACCTTTTACCTCATCGACAATGTTTATACGTAGCAGCATGTATCTATGCTTCTTTAACAGTGAACACAATCAACGTTATCCACCTTTTACCTCATCGACAATGTTTATACGTAGCAGCATGTATATATGCTTCTTTAACAGTGAACACAATCAACGTTATCCACCTTTTACCTCATCGACAATGTTTATACGTAGCAGCATGTATCTATGCTTCTTTAACAGTGAACACAATCAACGTTATCCATCTTTTACCTCATCGACAATGTTTATACGTAGCAGCATGTATCTATACTTCTTTAACAATGAATACAATCAAAGTTATCCACCTTTTATCTCATCGACAATATTATTGTTGATGTTCGGAGATTTCATTGTTGGCCACTTTTTTCCTTGTTGCTCCCAACGTATGCAGAGGATTCGTCTGAGGCACCTCCCCTCAAAACCCCTGGGTCGGCTCCCAATCTTCTTGTTGGTCCTCCATGTTTCTGAAGTTTATAATAGTACTGACGTTGAATCTGTATTCATTCATTGTGGAAATTCTTTTCTCAATGTTGCTGTCTGCTGATAGGAAGTTGTTAAGGTACTCGAGTTCGTTCATGTGCTCTAGCACTTTACCTCGCACAGTGTTCTTTCTTGTGCTGCGTGTCTTCAGTTTCTTGAGCTTGGTCTTGTTTAGGCTATCTTGAGACCAAATCCTGCTCTGTCTTCACGCCATCTCCATGCTGGTGCATCCATCCTGTTCTGTCTTCATGCCACCTCCATGCTAGTGTATCCACCCTGCTCTGTCTTCACGCCACCTCCACGCCGGTGTATCCACCCTGCTCTGTCTTAACGCCACCTCCACGCTGGTGTATCCATCCTGCTTTGTCTTAACGCCACCTCCATGCTGGTGTATCCACCCTGCTCTGTCTTCACGCCACCTCCACGCCGGTGTATCCACCCTGCTCTGTCTTCACGCCACCTCCATGCTGGTGCATCCGTCCTGCTCTGTCTTCATGCCACCTCCACGCTGGTGTATTCATCTTGCTCTGTCTTCACGCCACCTCCATGCTGGTGCATCCATCCTACTCTGTCTTCACGCAACCTCCACGCTGGTGCATCCACCCCGCTCTGTCTTCACGCCGTCTCCACGCTGGTGCATCCATCCTGCTCTGTCTTCACGCCACCTCCACGCTGGTGCATCCACCCTGCTCTGTCTTCACGCCACCTCCACGCTGGTATATCCATCCTGCTCTGTCTTCACGCCACCTCCACGCTGGTGCATCCATCCTACTCTGTCTTCACGCCACCTCCACGCTGGTACATACATCCTGCTCTGTCTTCACGCCACCTCCACGCTGGTGCATCCATCCTGCCCTGTCTTCACGCCGTCTCCACGCTGGTGCATCCATCCTGTTCTGTCTTCACGCCGTCTCCACGTTGGTGCATCCACCCTGCTCTGTCTTCACGCCGTCTCCACGCTGGTGCATCCATCCTGTCCTGTCTTCACGCCACCTCCACGCTGGTGCATCCACCCTGCTCTGTCTTCACGCCACCTCCACGCTGGTGCATCCATCCTGCTCTGTCTTCACGCCACCTCCACGCTGGTGTATCCATCCTGCTCTGTCTTCTCGCCGTCTCCACGCTGATGCATCCTTCCTGCTCTGTCTTCACGCCACCTCCACGCAGGTGCACCCACCCTGCTCTGTCTTCACGCCGTCTCCACGCTGGTGCATCCATCCTGCTCTGTCTTCACGCCACCTCCACGCTGGTGCATCCACCCTACTCTGTCTTCATGCCACCTCCATGCTGGTGCATCCACCCTGCTCTGTCTTTACGCCACCTTCATGCTGGTGCATCCATCCTGCTCTGTCTTTACGCCACCTCCATGCTGGTGTATCCATCCTGCTTTACCATAACTTTTAGCTTAACGTCATTCGTGTGTTCGATGTCGTCTTTCATTGAATTGCAAGATGAGGCGGATGGAGCGCCTCAAACGTCTTCATGCCCAAGATGTGGACGAACCGACTGGCCTCATAGCATAGTCTGAGAAACGGTCCACGGTTTATTGCAGCCGTCAACAGAGAAACTTCATACAAGAGCGCTCGGGCAAACAGTGAGTTTTCGTTTCTTCTTTTGTGTAGGGCCATGAGAATTGTTTATTACAATACACTGTGGGCGACATAATGATATTAGCCTAACCTTAACACTGGTCGCGCTGGTTGAACCTATAAGCATCTCTCGCAACCGATTTAATAAGTGGGCAATGTCGCTGATGAACTCCCATTTTTATTCGAACCGAAAATGGGGCATTTTTGTACCAGTCATTATAGGCGTCAGATGAGCATAATTAGCAGTGCTTGGCGGTTGTGTTGGCAGAGACATTTTAAAAGGATTTATTCGTGGGAATTGAGAATGGTCCGATTTGTGGACACGTCTACAAGGTGTGTATTGGATCTCACGACATTCGAACGTAATAAAGATGAACAGGTGTGCATCCACCCTGCTCTTCACGCTCATTCTGCTCTTCATGCTCATTCTGCTCTTCACGCTCATTCTGCTCTTCATACTCATTCTGCTCTTCACGCTCATTCTGCTCTTCACGCTCATTCTGCTCTTCACGCTCATTCAAAGTATCACATATTTCAAGATATCAAAACAGTGCAGCGTCTTAGTTCTCACAACATTAAGTAATTTAATAGATGATTTACACAAAAATTGCACATACGAGCTAGCATGTTACAGTGGATATTATGTAGGTTTAATATTTTGCAAAACGAATTTGAAATGAGACTAGCAAAAAAATTTAATTGAAGATGGACATTTAACGATGTCAGCTCTGAAACAGTATAATTTAACAGCTTTTAGTTATTGCGATTAAACTGCTCCTTTGTCGCGTTGCATCGTGTTATTTCGGGAAATGATGAAGCCTGCGTCATGCTTTACGTCTACATTTTTTTTAATGTAACACAGGACTCAACAATGGGACGAACTGAAACAGCCCAGTCTTCCTAGGACACGTCGATGCAGACTGCACGTAGCGGTCGCTTGAACACGACTAAACGTGGAGGCACATGAAGAGTTGAAACATGCTGATGTCCGTATTCATATACATAGATGGAGACTGTGTCTACAAGCGTTATAATTATGTGTCTTGTGTAGCTCGTGGAGCTTCGCTCTTGAAGAGTGAAAACGAGTCCACTTTGTTCTGCACCATGACATTGACATGACATTGACATGACATTATGGTTGGTTGGGTGTGGATCAGTTTGACTGTCCAGATAATGTGTTTATAGGTAATGTTAGTTTGAATGTATTCACTAGACCGTTATATACTAATTGGACTAAAGTGTCTGTAAACAGTTAGCAGCATGGCCAAGGATCCATAGTGTTACAATAACTTCTAACATAGGAAAATGTACTTTCATTGTTTAAGACTCTTAAAGAGCGTCATAATAAATAGTCATAAAATTTGCTAATTCGTGATGACCTTGCTGTGATAGCACGTGGTCATATGTACTTTGTTAGTCATGTGACTTCAACACAAAGTTGGGACTGAGTTGTAAATTAAGTACGCGTGATTTATTTAGTATTACAGTAGAACGAAACATTGAATAAGTAATAGCCGTTAATAAAATACGATTTATTAGAGATGAATTATAATTCTGTTACAGATTGCAATGTCTGGTGGTCGTGGGGTTGTCGTTATGTGTAAGACCGACATCAACGTTAAATGTTGCTTGATATCGTGATGCTTTTGGGATGAGCATATTGCGGAGGTGACTGCTAAATAGCACACAAACAATACAACTCACAGAACCTACTTGAAATAAATTTTATTCTCCGATTGTCGGGAGAAGATGAACAATAATATAATAGAGACTGTATATACACATTTCGAGATACAATTATGATCGTCTCTACGTATGTGAGCACCGAGCCGACACCAGGTGGCTCCGCCGTGGACTGGCCGACAGGCGGCGCTGTTCTCTCCCTCGCGTCTGCGTGAGTGACTCTTGTGATTTTACAGGGGTTCACTTTAAAACGCCAACACTCTTTCAAATGGTCGATATTCGGAGCCGGCGTTTGCAGTGGCTTTCTTTTATAAGCCGTCAAGTGTCACGTACAACACACTATTTTATTTTATTTTTACTTTTTCCCGACACTTTCCGGCCTCGGACGGGGCAAGCAAGATATGCTAGCCGGGACTGTCCGTGATTATTGCTATCGGAGTGTTGGCTTTTGAGATGTCCCCCTGGATGGTGCCTTAAGAAACATGCTGGCGACGCAGCTACAAATCAGACCGTCGCAACGGTCGCACTGCGCAGGCGCCGCGCCCGGCGCGGGCCTAATGGCAGAAGCAAATAATTTACAGCGATAAAATATTATACATACAACATACACCTAAAACCGGCGCTGAAAGCGGACGGGTCGCGTCGCACTGGGCCAATCAAAATGACGAGTGGACGAACTAGCACCAGATGTCGCTGCCACGTCGCGCCGATCACGTGCAAATCGAGTCACGAGTCGACAGAACGTCGGACGTGTTTGTCTTAGCAAGCAGCAGCAGATTGGCACAGAGATATACATCTAAGTGCCCTTCTAAAAAAGATACCGGTGCCGTGACACAACACGGACATCCACGTCGACAGAAGACGGTGATTGACCGTCGCTAAAACTATACACTAACATCTAGATACCACTGTACATAATATTTAACAACTATATATCACAACCTGAGTGCTATGTGCTATAGCGGCACCGATCGCGTCGACGCAGAGACTGCACCAACTGGCGACCATTGTTGCCGTTTCGATTGCATGACCAACGCAAGTGTTACACTGGCACGCATCAGTACCATGCAATGCCGGAGGACGGCCACATTGTATCGCGTACACAGCGGGATATTGGTGGCCGCGGCCAACCGTGGCTGCAGGTACAGTTGGCCGGTGTTGGCACAACCAAAGGCTGTCCCTTATTGAGCAGTAAGTTGGCACCATACAACAGAAGTCGTCTATGCACACAAGACGTCTGAGCACCAAGGACATGTGTCCACAGAGACTCGACGGACGACAACCGATGACAGGCGTCTGGCGACAAGGATCGTGCCGACATGTTGGCAACTGAAGAATCGGTATATGTATGGCGGGCGTAAGAGACACCGTTCCACAGATTCATGATGGAGAAGACACTGGTGACTGAAGGTGGTTCGCTGACTAGAACACACATGGTTAATGACACGGAGTTTCATATCCGACCTCCAAGTGCCGCGACGACAAACGTGGACACCCAAAGCTCACGATTAGTTAAAACCAAACGAACGCTAGACATCCCAACCACGTGTTCACAGTCAAATATTGTTACGGTGAATGCGGATAATGTTGTATCGTCGCGGCACCTATCGGTCGGGTAGTCGAATGCCATTGACTGGCACGGCATACAGCTGGCACAATTCTAACTACGGTGACTTCTTGGCCTCGGTCAGTAACTCCGAGAGCATAGCAGCTGCCAACATCGTCCATTTTGCCAGGAAACTACATATATTGGCATTAGCACCAATACAACATCTGGTCATTCAAGAAACGTTCACCAGGCGTTGTTAACGTTCAATGTCTGCAGCGTGTCCTGCTACAATCATATATCAAGTCTCATGGTCAGCGTCATCCTTCATCGTGTGTTGAAACCACTTTAGCCATTCTAATTACATGTACAACGTCACAGTGCGGTGGCACTTCAACAAGGACACAACGGTGGTACTTCGCACAACGACACAGCACCACGGCGTGCCAATATCAAAATGTTAACACTGTCACCGCATTCAACTGTTGTAGCACAAAATGGTTTTAAATATAAATCAATCTGCAATTGCGTGCCAGGCACCTGGCGACGCTTCCATAAATATCAGAATATCAATTACGCGGTGCTGTGTCGACCTGACAGCTGCCAGGTCGCAACCACAGGAACACTGCCACATGCAAATATTAAATGCCAATTTCGCCAAGGTGAATGCCGCGAATCGTGCTCGGTCTCATCTGCTTACTGGGCAGGAATGGCACAATTATACACACCTACATTTCAACTGAGTTCACCAGTGTCTACATCAGCAGCGTTTGTTTTCATGTTCGGCAAGTAACCACCTCATAGTGCCATCATAAAAATGCGTTTTCTAAGTCTTCATTCCAATACAGTCTTTGTAAACCCAAGCGGTGCAAATACGTAGTGACGCTTCCACCTAAAAGACAAACAGGTATCTGCTGTTGTGATAAACAGTTGCACACATCAACCACGATGCTACGAACTACCACAGTTGCCTGTTGTAATGACATTCCCCGTCACTACACTACCAGTCATCACCACCTTCGACCTTTATGACATCTGGTGACAGGCAGACCCGTCCACACTTCCAGTGCCAAAACTACGTTAAAATACTGTTAGCACAGGTGCCCCATAAAGTAAAACAACTCTGCATCCTCCCTGCTAGATGTGTAAGGTTCTATCGTCTTTTTTCTCTCCGTAGTGAACGGATTTTTCACTAAGTTCTTTTCTACATATTAATATATATCACAGCATCACTATTTATATTCGAGAGTGGTGGACTTGACTGATGACTAAAGTGTGTTTGCCATGTTACTTCAAAGTATAGTGTACATTTATGGCCTGCTTGCATTTGTGGCAGAATAGACAGGGCATACCATTTCATCTGTCTCTGACAGTAGGTGCCACAGCCACCCTTGATGAAATGACATCATCGTAATAGTTTTTTAGAACATTTATAATCAACACGTTTCTGACTGCTAGCGAGGCTGCCACGTCTTTCTTTTGGCAGCCGATATTAAACAACAGTTACGTCTTGTTCTGCAGCAGACCATGAGGCATACAGTGCAAATGTTCAGCCCATCCAAAGGAACATTTGTCTGTTTCCCTGGACATGACACTGATACAATGACATGCATGTGGTCCATCTGCATTAGCAAAGTGAAAATGCTGCAAAGATCATCTGTGCAGAAACCCAGTTGGGAATCCAGGCAGGCCACAAACATTACCATAAAAATTATGAAATTTTGTTGCGAACTGAGATAAAACTAGCGGGAAATTGAAGCACCATTAGTGAAGGTCAGACAATGCATGCACTTGTTTACAAACATTTATGTATGGCATTCCTAGGCTCTGTCTAACCTCCAACACAATAAAATATGTAGAACGGACTACTAATATACAAATGTTCGATGTAAATCACTTCACAAAACAAGAGAAACAGTTTGTATGGCTTAACAGCAGACCAACATAGACTATGGTCGCTTGTGGTCACTGCTCCACATCAGTTATAGTTATTAAACAAGATCCTTGTGTTTGTGTTGTGTGTCAATGTGCATGCTGCGCGCTGCGTGAGAAGAGAACAGTTCCAGTTGGTGCCACGAGGGCCACAATGGTCACAGCTGGTGCACCGGTGCCGGCCATGGGTGTGGTTGGCACGGTGGAGATCATAGGCTGTCGTCGCTCAGTGTCAGCTGCCTTGTGTTGTATGAGCAGCCTCCATCGCTGCTCTGGATGCTGCTTTGGTCGTCCGTATCACTCGGACTGCTGCTGCCATCGAAGCCGACGATGTCCACCTCATCTGGAACACAAGGAACATGACCATCAGTCCATATTCACAAGCCCAACATGACCATCAGTCCATATTCACAAGCCCAACATGACCATCAGTCCATATTCACAAGCCCAACATGACCATCAGTCCATATTCACAAGCCCAACATGACCATCAGTCCATATTCACAAGCCCAACATGACCATCAGTCCATATTCACAAGCCCAACATGACCATCAGTCCATATTCACAAGCCCAACATCATGACACATTGATAAAACACTTCATTTTCATATTAGATTCACATTAGATACACAAGGGCATATGAGTCTGTCAACTGTTGTCCACTATCTAAGGCCTTCACACAGACTACATGATAAGTCAACAAACAAGCAGTTTTCGGAATGCAAAACACAGAATGGTAGGATGATGTTGCCTGCAAGGTAATAAGTCAGAGTAGGAGCTGGGTGATAAGGGTTTTGGGTAAAATAACATTAGCACGTGGCAGGAAAACTGTAAGCTTAGACACAACACAATATCAACTACAAGCCAACTGACACCTGAGTAACAGAGCACACTGTATTGCTTCATATTCATTTCCACATCAAATCAACATCCTAAATGAGGAATTTGAACAAAATACATTCGCAATAATATGGGCTGGGTTCAATTACAATTGTGTAATTATAATTAATTACCACCATAATTGTAATTGAAACAGTTAAACGTAATTTTAATTGAACTTTGTATTGAGAGAAAAAGTCAGTATAATTGATAAAGAAAAATCAATATAATTATAACTGACAATAATCATATTCTTTACTAGAAAAATACACATTTTTATTTCTGAATATTGCAAATATACTGTGTGCTTAAACACAGAAACAATTTATTACTGAATCAAATACTGGAGCTATTGACTAAAAATGACTAACTGACAACCACCTCATGCAGTAATCACACAAGGATTTCCATTTTAAGCAAATTTGTTTCGTGTCTGAAACACCTGTTTCAGTGCTGCTAATGTGTTTCTCATACCACTACACTGCATGTCGATCAGACAGATGCTTTACCAGCAAATAACATCAACAATACTCAGTACCTTGAAATGGTACGCACTAGTCTCTGTGGATAAAACACATTATGTGTTTAGAATTACATTTATTTAATCAAATGTGACTGACAGTGAGATAAGGCGTGATCATCATCATCTATATCTTGAATTGCAGAATGCTGGATAAAGAAGATAACGGGATGTCCAGGCTGGACATTGGTCATAGTTTGATCAGGAATACAGACTGTGATTGCACCAGGCACATCATTAGTCAGGCAGCTACTGTAACACACTGGGCCCCTCACTCCAGTCACAGCAATATGGCTGGCTGGCTGTACAACACACTGGGCCCCTCACTCCAGTCACAGCAATATGGCTGGCTGGCTGGCTGTTCAACACACTGGGCCCCTCACTCCAGTCACATCAATATGGCTGGCTGGCTGTTCAACACACTGGGCCCATCACTCCAGTCACAGCAATATGGCTGGCTGGCTGTTCCACACTCTGGGCCCCTCACTCCAGTCACAGCAATATGGCTGGCTGGCTGTTCAACACACTGCACACCTCACTCCAGTCACAGCAATATGGAAGGCTGGCTGGCTGGCTGCTCAACAGACTGGGCACTTCGGTCCAGTCACAGCAATAAGTGGCTGGCTTCTCAACAGACTGGAATCTAATGCACACTGGCACTCACATGCACACATACTGCTCATACACAAATATATAACATATTGCACAGAGTCATTAAACTGTAAACAAGTCAGTTCAAAATACTCCCATAAGTTTTAGCTGGCTATTTTCTCTCCATTGCCTATTTATTAATACATGTCTCTGGTGATTATTATAGATTGGGAAGTGCCAATAATGGCTTTTTGGCCATTATAATTACTTTGATATGCATAATTAGCTAGTGACAATGATTGTGGGACTGCATAGATGCAACTGTATTAATAAAATATTTATATTGATAATTTGTTCACAACATTCCCATGATGCAGTTCTAAGGCAATGTTTTGCAGAAATTAACACAGGAACATATTTTAGAGTATGTTATGATGCCCGTTTATATATTTTACATTGTTAGTGCATTTGACATAGTTTTTGCTGGGATATACAGTGCATAATAACTGTAAATTTTTAGTGTAATTTATTTATATCATCACTAGAATAAACACTAGTACAAAAAGGAGATGTTGAAATTGTGTGAAGATTTGGAAAAATTTCACAGGTTTCGGAAATGGTCAATGATCGGAAACAGTTGAACTAAAGTGGGTGTAGAATGAGACCAGAAAGACAGAAATCAAACTATAGTTACTGCTACCCACTGAAGGAGATAAGATTAGGAAGTTATGAGTGCAGATGCCAGTGGTCAATGGTTGATGACATGGTAAACTGGACACGGACAATGGCCTGGTGTTTGCTCGAGGGGATAACATATATATTCCATTGTCATTGTTTGTCAGTGACCACGGGGGTCGCAGAATCAATAAGAGCTGCGAGAATGATCTACTTGAATAAATGGAACACACTGTGCACCACTGCCTACCAGTGTAATGTTTGGCAGACTGTGCACCACTGCCTACCAGTGTAATGTTTGGCAGACTGTGCACCACTGCCCACCAGTGCAATGTTTGGCAGACTGTGCAGCACTGCCCTCAAGTGCAATGTTTGACAGACTGTGCACTAATGCCCTTCAGTGCAATGTTTGGCAGACTGTGCACCACTGCCCACCAGTGCAATGTTTGGCAGACTGTGCACCACTGCCCTCCAGTGCAATGTTTGGCAGACTGTGCACTACTGCCACCTAGTGCAATGTCTGGCAGACTGTGCACCACTGCCAGCCTGTGCAATATTTGACAAACTGTACCATTGCCACCCAGTGCAATTTTTGGCAGACTGTGCACCACTGCCCTCCAGTGCAATGTTTGGCAGACTGTGCACCCCTGCCACCTAGTGCAATGTCTGGCAGAATGTGCACCACTGCCAGCCTGTGCAATATTTGACAAACTGTACCACTGCCACCCAGTGCAATTTTTGGCAGACTGTGCACCACTGCCAACCAGTGCAATGTTTGGCAGATTGTGCACCACTACCACCCAGTGCAATGTTTGACAAACTGCACCACTGCTACCCAGTGCAATGTTTGGCAGACTGTGCACCACTGCCACCTGGTGCAATGTTTGGTAGACTGTGCACCACTGGCACAATGCAATTTTTGGCAAACTGTGTGTCACTGCCACCCTGTGCAATGTTTGACAGACTGTGCACCACTGCCATCCTGTGCTATGTTTGACAGACTGAACACGTCTGCCAACCAGTGCAATGTTTGGCAGAATGTGCACCACTGCCACCCAGTGCAATGCCATCTGATTGTCTTACTACCTTTGCAAAACAAAGTATGCTGTATTTCAAAATACAATGCCAGGTCACATTGTAATTTTCCATCAATATTTGTACAACCTAGTCAAACTGAAACAGCCCAGCCTGGTCAGCTAAACAAATTACTTGTGTGCACACTTAGTGCAATCAATCAATCTTACACTGCAAAAACATTAACATTTTTACACCACACTTGACCTCATTAACATCTGTTTATACAAAGACAGTGTCCTTGGCCTACAACTGTCTAAAGTTGCGCAAGATTACTGGAAGTGGGAAGTGACAGCTGCAAAGGGTATCTTTTCCATTACCTGAAGTGCTGGAATAAAATTGCGGTGACACCCTAGGAATAGAGCCTGTAAATGATGTATGCAGACTTTGGATGCTTTTGGATACTCTGACCTTCACTGTGGTTTACCAGCAAGCGTAAGACACCTGGCAAACCACAGTCATAAATAGGACCACTCACTAGGGTTAGTGGGCGGGGCAAAGTGTTCTACTTTCTCTCAGGATAATAAACAATGTTTGTAAGCCTCTAATCACAACAATCGATCCATAATTATTTTTAAAACCAATTGGGAAGGGAAATGCTGTTGTTGGGGCAAACTCCCAGCATACATGCCTATTGTTGACATCCCCTATGTGTTGACTAATGCTGGAATTGGGTTAATGCTGTTGAAATCTCTGAATAAGGCCAGTGGCAGCCCCAGGTGTCAAATCTATGCTGGTTGGTTGTGCATCCCATCTGGCCAGTGACATCACTATCACCATAGAGATAGTGCAGTAGTATTTAGGCTGCCACTCACAGGCTACAGGTCATGAATGCACTCTGCAGGCTCCCATCACCTTGCTTCATAGATAATCACCAAGTGACCACTCAGCTACTGGATTTCACGTGCACTCAGGCATGCTAAGGTGGCAGTGTTGGTAAACAACTCTCAACTGGTCAAGGCCCTCCTTGTCCCACCCCACATGACAGTAGCATTCATGTCTTGTCAACAAACTCATGGAGGACAGTGACAATGAATTGTTTCACCACACAGCAATGAATTGTGGTTCTGGGTTTTCATTTCAATACATTTGTTTACGTTAGATTTGCACTGCTTGTGTCAAAGTACTGCAAACCCAGCATATGACAGTGACATGGAATACTACTTCCTTTCAGCTTTGACAATAATTTTATAATTCTTTCCTATCTTGTTTTTTACCCTTACCTCTGGCTATTTGTGTGGTTGGTGATCCTTTCACTTAATAGTATTTCAACATGATTGATATCACCTGACAAATCAAAACTTGCAGTCACAGACAACATACCCTGGGGCCTTCTTAGGTTGCCCGTTTCTACCCCAAGGCCATACATGTATAATCAACACATGACATGGCAACTGTTTGAACAATGGGTAGGTCACTGACATAATAGTAGTCTCAGGCAGCATATTACTTCACCATGTAATTAAAGACAATACACATAGTTTAGTTTAATACATGGGGGTGTAACAATTATCCCTTAGGGTGAACAGGAGGGTGAAATTGCACTTGCAGCCCCACCCACCCCAATCTTGCCTATATGGGTGAGATGACACAGTTACAGCTGGTGACAGGATCAACCCCTCACTGCAACACACCATGGAGACTAAGCCATAGAGGCCTGGTCAACCTGCCACACAAAGCACCCCCCCCCCAGTGATCACTCTCACTGGCTCAGTGAAGTTCACTGTGTAAACACAATGAATGTCACCATTTCAATATAACTGCTATAAGGGCACACTCATTTGTATTTGGGTGGTAGGAGCAGGTGATCCTATATTGTTCCTTTGTTACTTTCAAAGAAATTTCACTGATGCTTCTGAAGAAATTAATAATTCAATCTTATATTTCAAACTAGTAAACCCTTGTGCCAATATTATATCACCATGTAGCAATCTTGCTTGACCAATAAACCAATAATAAATTAGTGTGTATTTTGAACACTCACTGTCTGTAGTGACAAACTGACCAGTGAACTGTCAGTGAACTGGTTATAGTTGAGAGTGTGACAGGTTAACTGGACATTTCTATTACAGGCTGACCCATCATACATCATCATCAGCCAGTTTGACCAGCTGGAACAGGCCATAGCTGGAACAGTCAACCAGCCAGATGGTCAATATGATGACCAGTACAGGCACCAAATGTCACCATTATAATATGCCTGATGACACCACTGTGACCATCTGCTACAGAAACAGCCTTGTTTCTCACTAACACCAAACATAGGTTTCTCACTAACACGAAACATAGGTTTCTTACTAACACCAAACAGAGGTTTCTCACTAACACGAAACATAGGTTTCTCACTAACACCAAACATAGGTTTCTTACTAACACCAAACAGAGGTTTCTCACTAACACGAAACATAGGTTTCTCACTAACACCAAACATAGGTTTCTCACTAACACGAAAAAGAGGTTTCTCACTAACACCAACCAGGTGTCTCACTAACACCAAACAGAGGTTTCTCACTAACACCAAACAGAGGTTTCTCACTAACACCAAACAGAGGTTTCACACTAACACCAAACAGAGGTTTCTCACTAACACCAACCAGAGGTGTCTCACTAACACCAACCAGAGGTGTCTCACTAACACCAAACAGAGGTTTCCCAATAACACTAAACAGAGGTTTCTCACTAACACCAACCAGAGGTGTCTCACTAACACCAAACAGAGGTTTCTCACTAACACCAAACAGAGGTTTCTCACTAACACCAACCAGAGGTGTCTCACTAACACCAAACAGAGGATTCCACTAACACAGGCAGAGATGTTGTGCATTATGTGCTGAGGCAGAAGCATCTATTTGGACAATCTGGAGCTACTTGGCATTCCTTTCAACACTAGTCAAGCTGCCATGGACACCAGGCTATCGGTTTTCTGGAGCAGGTCAACAAAGAAAGGCACTAGGAGGCCTCCACTGGTCAGTGGAAAGCATCCTTACCTTCTATGTTTATTTCAACTGTCACCCATAAAAGGCATTGGGCACTGATACTTGGCTGACTTTCATCTGGATCATGGTTGTGAACTGGATATGCACATCTGTGTGGCTATCATAGGTAATGACACAACACACTGTATTACATCACACCCATGCATGACAGATGACAACATTACTAACCGATAATGTTCTCTGATTGCTTCATATATCGACTAGACATGGTCTGTATATAATATATAATAGTCTAGTGGATGATTTTTACAGATGCACATGACAAACTCAACAATTTTCTTTTACCTCAATACATTGTGTGTAAATTAAGAATAACTAAAGCATATAAATCAGGAGTAGCTACATTTGGGCTCAACTTTAAAGCATCCCTGATAAATCATCATGGGCCCCTTCAAAGCCAGCATGACCCTGGATCCACTACTGTGAAAAATGACCTGATCAAACCATTCATTGTTGACTTAACAATTACCATCCATCATGTTGGCTGGCTTCTTAACAGAACATTTTGATGTTTGCATTTCATTCATCAGCCTATTGCAAAAACTAGATGCATAGAAATGCTAGTGTTATTGAAACATCTTGTGTCCATGTTCTCTGTGCATGCAGATGTATGAACATAGTTGAAACATGTCTACTTTCACTCTATCTTGTGTAGTGTTTGAAATGTAAACAAATTATGTAAAGACATGTACAAACTCTATTTCTGCAAATTGCAGATGCAAAGCAGCAATATGAGAAATTTATTGAGAATCAGTAAACATGCATCCTACTCTCCTGGGAAATTAAACCTAGTTTTCTGTAGTTAATTACAACATCACCTATGGGATTTGCACCAGGGATTGCACCTAGAAACCCTGTTTTCAACAGTTGCACTTGTCAATTGAAGTTGCCCAAGCAATCAAGATCCTGAGTTTGGGAGCATGAATATGCACTAATCCACTGCAAGAGACCTCCACTGGAGAAGTCCCCAGCCTCCAATCCCCAGGTTCATTAGTGGGCCTGATTATGCTGATAAGGAGTGGTTATTGGGCAACCATTGATAAAGACTCCAGGCCAGTTCATTCAAATTGTCCACTCAGCATTCAATGTCCACAGGAATATCAAACCTACACAATTCCCAGTTATTCTGCACATTAATTCTGATTTGCGTTGGTGTATTGATCTCGCCAAGACAATATCAATCACTGCCATGATGGGTCTAGCCTGGAACACTTTGTGTGCCAATGCACTGTGAAAGTGGCATGTTTACAACTAGCACCAAGTTCCTTGGAAGCCATGACACACTAAATAGAATGAAGGCCACCAATGACAGATATCAAAAGGGTACACTATTATCCAGGCACATGTCAACTGATACGGGCAACAAGAAAAGAAGTACTACACACTACCTTCTTTCCACAGCATGATAATGAATTAATCTAACATACAGATTATATCAGCAGACCAGCTGAGGCACTGTATCTCATACACCTTTAGTGACAATGAACTGAACAAAATGTAAACTGACCTATCAACAATAACAATACTGTACACTCATGTGATGATCTTGTTGACCCAATACAAACAACGCTTATGTGGACAAGAACTTGACCTACTAAGAGGTCAAACTTTCTGCACTTATTTACAGTGAAGCCAGCTTAATGTGTGTCAAGACATTTCTAGTGGTCTGACTGTAGACATCTATACCTGTATAAGAAGGACAGACACAACTCTGTTGACACTGATAAGGGGACAGTGGGATAAATAGTCCTAGTGGATGGTCTCTTAGGGTACAGCTCAGGCACAAGTAAACATAGCTGCAACCACAAACCTCTCTCCAGTACACAAGTATGCTAACACTTCACAATGTGTGCACGCACGCACGCACGCACGCACGCACGCACGCACGCACGCACGCACACACAGTCCCCTTATATTAGTGTCAATGCATGCCTGTGAATGACTTGCATGTTTATGTGTGTATATCTGTGGTGTTCTATATGTGAGAGTACAGAACTTGTATATTGTTTGATGAAGTATCACGGTGTACAGACAGGTGTTGGAGTTCAAGTTATATTCATTTCAATCAATGCCATAACAATCATTTCATAAGTGTTGTATTTTTGTTAACATATTTTAGATATACTTTACGATTTGTAAAAGATAAAAAAGGACACCTGAATTTTTTAGACCAAATTGTATACATTTGGAAAAGTGCCTTTATGAAAAATATGTGATCCTCTTTTAGAACATGTCTACATATTAGTATTAGTTACTAAAGATTTTTTAATTAACTTGCTCATCATATGCGAGAGCATTCCAACTAAATAATGGTAAAATGAATTGGAAATAGACATGTAAAATAAAAACAAAATGCTAGTACGAAATTATTACAGGCAATATAGTGCTGACATGCAAAACCCGGAGAAGAACAATTTGATAGCTCCCTGCTGAGAATACAGCCTAGCCCTCAGTGATGAGTACATGTGGTACACCTTAAGCTCCCTGCTGAGAATACAGCCTAGCCCTCAGTGAGGAGTACATGTGGTACACCTTAAGCTCCCTGCTGAGAATACAGCCTAGCCCTCAGTGAGGAGTACATGGGGTACACATTAAGATCCCTGCTGAGAATACAGCCTAGCCCTCAGTGAGGAGTACATGGGGTACACCTTAAGCTCCCTGCTGAGAATACAGCCTAGCCCTCAGTGAGGAGTACATGGGGTACACCTTAAGCTCCCTGCTGAGAATACAGCCTAGCCCTCAGTGAGGAGTACATGGGGTACACATTAAGCTCCCTGCTGAGAATACAGCCTAGCCCTCAGTGAGGAGTACATGGGGTACACATTAAGCTCCCTGCTGAGAATACAGCCTAGCCCTCAGTGAGTACATGGGGTACACCTTAAGATCCCTGCTGAGAATACAGCCTAGCCCTCAGTGAGGAGTACATGGGGTACACCTTAAGCTCCCTGCTGAGAATACAGCCTAGCCCTCAGTGAGGAGTACATGGGGTACACCTTAAGCTCCCTGCTGAGAATACAGCCTAGCCCTCAGTGAGGAGTACATGGGGTACACATTAAGCTCCCTGCTGAGAATACAGCCTAGCCCTCAGTGAGGAGTACATGGGGTACACATTAAGCTCCCTGCTGAGAATACAGCCTAGCCCTCAGTGAGTACATGGGGTACACCTTAAGATCCCTGCTGAGAATACAGCCTAGCCCTCAGTGAGGAGTACATGGGGTACACCTTAAGATCCCTGCTGAGAATACAGCCTAGCCCTCAGTGAGGAGTACATGGGGTACACATTAAGCTCCCTGCTGAGAATACAGCCTAGCCCTCAGTGAGGAGTACATGGGGTACACATTAAGCTCCCTGCTGAGAATACAGCCTAGCCTTCAGTGAGTACATGGGGTACACCTTAAGCTCCCTGCTGAGAATACAGTCTAGCCCTCAGTGAGGAGTACATGGGGTACACCTTAAGCTCCCTGGTGAGAATACAGCCTAGCCCTCAGTGAGGAGTACATGGGGTATACCTTAAGCTCCCTGCTGAGAATACAGCCTAGCCCTCAGTGAGGAGTTCATGCAAGTACACCTTAAGCTGATGTCAGCTCAGCATTACCAACGCAGCCAATCACTCCATTGAACACAAGATGGGATCAATCTTACATAGGCACTGGCCATGAACCATGCATGTGTAATTACATACAATAGGGGCCCATTATACCACATAAACAGCCTGCTGGTATTAATAGGTTGATATGAATTGGTTGAGCTCATGTATAGTTGAAGTGAAATGCCACTGTGGCACTAACCAGGTACTTTCACTGACTTGGTAGGCATAAAAAGCTGAGCTGGGAATAAAAGGGTCCTCTGTGGCATTGTCCAGTCCTGAGAACAATAGATATAAGCCTTACATTTTGACTGATCTAAAATGCAACAAATTTAACAATCACTGGCTGTTATGTCCAATTTTGAAGTTTACTCTCTTCCAAAAGCCAAATTCAAAGGCAAAATCGAGAGACTTTCATATAAGTTTTAGTGATTCACACATGGCAATATTTGGAATGTAATATGTGGCTAGCAAGTTAACCCAGGGATACGATACGTAGTTTGGTGAATGACAGAAAGTCAATATGACTATGGACTGGACACACTGTGACAATTGGCTTAATTGGGTGACCTGAGAAAGGACGATCTACATCAACTTCAATCAATACAAGATTAGCAAAAGTCAATTTACACAAATTCTACTGCAAATTTGCACGGAAATGATCAAAGCATCCCTCGTGTGGATGATACATAAAAGAGAGCATGCATTTTTGTAGATAATACAGTTGATAGCAATTGTCAAATGACAGCTGTGAGTGACAGTTCTCTTACTGGAGCACCTACTCTCCTATGCCATTACTAAATCGATGTGACATTATCAAATTGATGCAACTGCCAAGTGCAGGGTAGCGTATCCCTGGTGACCACCTAAGAGTGAGCCTGATGGATTGAGGCAGGAGACTGGATCAATATTTCTGTCAGTTGTCACATGCTAGCTCTGTATTCCCATCCCTGCCTCATACACAATGTAGTCAAGGACAATCATCAGCAATCTCATGACTTTACAATGCCATACAATTCAATTTTTTTTATTTTGATCAAACTTCACATTAGAGAACTACACAAACCAGTGAAATAGGCTGAGGAATGGCATCTGCACTGGAAGACCTTCCCGGGCTAATTATTTCTGTTGATCCTAATTTACCTCCTAAAGAACCAACAGCTAAGGAAAGCATGCAGCTGCCCTCCACATTGTCGGAACAACAACAGTACCAAGGTTATCTAGGTGGACACAATCTCCATACGTGGTTCCATGGACGTGACCTCAGAACCATGACTCACTAACTACAGTGATCAATGAGTTTTGGGTTCACTGGTTTAATTTTAAAATGCTGTTTGCTGGTGCATTGTGCACTGGCCTCTTTACACAACTAAAGGTCACTGCGCTCCCATATGAAAAATGGCCAAGTACTGGGTCAGTGGCCTAGATACTGTGTGGTGCTGTCAGTGATAGGTATGGGGGTTAAACATACAATGTGGTGGGTCACCCATTAGTAAATGATAATAAATATGGACCTCCACAGATATGTGCCACTATTGATTGTCACATCTGTATCAATCTAGACAAATGAAGCATGCATATTTTTAATAGAGCACATTTATGTAATCATGATTCTAGTTCATAACAGGATAATTACCATTATTGCATAGTGAGTTCATTTAAAAAATAGCCATGAAATGTGGGAAATATAATTAGAAATAAATTACTTGCACTGGTGAATTTGCAAAAAAAATTTCTGGTGCACATCAAAGTGTCCACTGGGAAATCTAAAATGAGAACAGAAGCTATCTTGTTCAACAAATTATTGTTAGATAATGGAGTCTTGTGCACATGTGCCAGCAGATAAAACGCATGATGTATTCTCTGGCTTCCTACAGTGTTTTCACAGACCCCGGTTGAAATATGTCCATTGGTCTTGCAAAATTACCATTCCAGTGGCTTGTGGCCAGACCAACTGGACATTGCCCCTCTCATCTAACACCAGTTATTACCTCAGAAACCATTAAACCTGACTCAAAACTGACAAGACAGACACAACACACAGGGTACTGGGTAAGGGCACTGTCATCATCCCTGCTGCTAAATGTTGTAATAACCTAGTGGGCCACACTTTATGGTCAGTTCCAGTGCATCATAATCACACCTATAAATATAGATGGAAGTCAAAACTAAAATATCCTTGCCTGACAAGCCATCAATCTTCTCCCAGGTAGAGAACAGCTCTACACTAGCAATGGTAAATATAAACAACTCAGCCCTAAGGATGGGAGGTTTCACCGAATGTTTGTCAAAATCCCCATACAGACATGTTAACTAAATACCAGTGTACCTAAATACCATAAATCTGAAACTGTAACATCAGATCTGGAAAATGTCTTAGTAGAAAACTGTTTCCATTCATAAATTGTTAATGTATAATAATGTTATATAATGTTAATGAATAAATATTCATGTTATTTCTAAGGTCAAAGTACAACATTATGATGGATTATTGTCACCACACCATCCAGTACGAGGAGGAACAAGCAAGAAATCTAGTAGGTAGCTGCCCTGGTCCCAGATACAGGCCAGCATCGACTTGACATACACACTTGTCCACAAATTGTGACTAACACATTGGTAATGCCACTGTCTTGTTGACAGGCATTGTGGCATCTGACAATGCCATGATAATTTAATTTGACCAGCCTGATGCATGTTCCAGCTAGTGCATGAGGCACTGCTAACTTGGCCTATATTCAACCTGAATGCTTTATCACAGTGTTAATGTATTGATTGGCTGGGTGCACTATCTGCACACAGGCACACATGCATGCAGCCATGCAAGCAGGCACACACATGCACACACACAGTCTAGCTGGATATGATTCTGGCAAATGGCTTATTCTTGAGATAAGGCCTTGTATTAATGGCTCTGGCAATTACTGGAATCTTAATGAAAACAACCCAGTATAACAACAAGTACAAACCTGATATCTGATGATCAGTGAGTCACCAGGGAGTGCAGCTAGTCTAGATTGATATCAGGCTACACTTTCAATGGGACTGTGTTCTGGGTAGACAGCCAAGTGAATATTCAATGCCACTGTGGTTTTGTGACACATGTCAATCAATGTTCAATGAAACAAGTTCGAAACTAGTTGATCAAAAAAGCAATCTGAAGAAACTTTGTACTAGCTGCATGAGGGGTTCCACACAGATAACCTTAACATGTGTAGCCTTAGGTTAACTGAGGCAACATGACACAGTATTGTTGGCAACAGCCTACTGGTGGTTTGTTTCAAATCCTGGATGTTCAACTTTATGATTAGCTCAAGCAGCAACCTGCTAGTTCTAATGTAAAGTTTTGTGCCTACAGAGGCACCTAAATTACCACATACTTCCATGCACGCACGCACGCACGCACGCACGCACGCACGCACGCACGCACGCACGCACATTGTTGTGCACTCATAAATATCAACACCGCAATGTATTAATATCAACACCGCAATAAGGGTCAGTCATGTGATGAGTAATGTGATGTGAGTGCATAGTGAGTAATGTGCCTCATGAGGCTGCCACCAGGCACCATGCCTCATCTTTCACTTTCCCAGCAGCCAGGGAATGGGAGATCTGTTTTATCTGGGACACTGTAAACAAACTGCACTGCAGGTAACTCTACACTCACATATGGCAGTTATAAAAATAGCCTGCTAGTGCCAGCAGCCATCCTGGATTGGGCAGGTACCCACAGGTAACCATGCCAACAGATGGCGTATACAGTGACTCATACAGTCCCATGAATTCAGGGCAGCGGACAAACAGCTCAGTCTGTATTTACAACAGAGGGATCGATGTAAGAGAGAATGACAAGAGGGAAGGCAATGCCTAATGATACGCAAATATTCCTAGGGCAGTCCAAAAAGATTAAGTAAATCACTGTACGAGTTGCCCAAATGTCATGGAGAACAGATCATCTCACTGCCAATAATGAAACACATGCACCAATTGTCAAAATTACTATTGCAGATTTTTTATAACACCCCTGAAAATAATTGAACAAATATGCTTACTATATAAACAAAGCCTGCCAGCAATGGATTGAACCAAGTCGTCCTGACCCGTAAGCACAACTGTACAACTATTGGTCCGGCACTCCTGCTTTGTGAGTGCAGTAAGTGTGTGCACGTATTCCATATAATATGCGCATGCAGACGGTCAACAAATCATTAATAAACCAGGTGGGGAATATTATCTGATACGCTCAAATTTGACAAAGTAATGATACATCATTATTTGAAAAAGCATAACTAGGTCTCTTCTCTTCTTCCAACAATCTCAAATGTACAAGAATGATATATTCAACAACATATTCATCGACCTTTCAAAGACCAAGACATAGGCCTATTTTTAAACTACGTGAAACGTGTGGCAGTTAGTACCAGACCTATTCTAGCATAGCTGATTCATATGTTGTCAGGCAGTGACGGAACTTTAGCTGCTGCTACTTTTTACTGGCAGGTTCTCACTGCGCACATGACGTGCCAGACCACTAGCCGTTTTGCACTACATCCGGGTCTGGGCCTATAGCAACAGCCTTATTTCTATAGGATTGTAACAATTACCCATGGGATTTGGCTTAATCCAGTCTCAAGTAGCTAGCTCTGATGTTTTAATTTCTCTCATATTGCTATATTTGTATGCATGTTGTCTGTCCATCCTACTGAGATACTTTAGTAATATCATCTATATGGCCACACAGACTCCACAGCATAGATTGCACATTTGTCTTACTGAGTAGCATCTGATGAGGATCTATTTCTAATTTCTGCACAACCTGGGATGGTCTGATTACAAAACAGTGAGCCAGGGCAGATGTCAAACAATCACACATCGGTTGTATTCTTTCCACACTCCTTCTGCATTAGCATACTTCTCATTAATACTCATTAACGCTTATTACAGATGGGTATTACCTCACACACCAGCACATTAAAACAAGGTTACTCCCCCCCAAACATCACCAAATATTCATATATTTCACCCTAAATTACACAACAATCATTATCATTATATTAAAATAAAGAATGAGCTAGCATCATAATTATGGCAAGATGTTGAGTTAGATGATTGTCAGATCAAAGTTACCCCTAGCAGCTGCACCACAAAGAAAATGTGCAATCCACACTTGTTTAAACCCCACAGAATATCTCCAGTAGGCCTACCTGGGGCTAACTGATAGATGACTCCCTATCAGTCATTTATTGCAATTTTCATGTTGCTCCATGTTGGTCTCCAGGCTTCACTAGGTCAATAAAATGATAATGGCCCTGAATATTTGTCAGTTGTCAATAAAATGATACACTACCCTAGTGTTCCTCCTCCTCCAACAGTCTAATGCCATCTTCCCTGGGGCATACAGCACAAGCAGAAGCAGGTGGACACACTAGGGCTGCACATCTGATCAGCTTTCTGTAATTACACAGATGCTGACCTAGATGAGTGGAAGGCTGAATGATACATATAATAGTATACTATGGTTTATCTAGCTTGATACATATAATAGTATACTATGGTTTATCTAGCTTGATACATATAATAGTATACTATGGTTTATCTATCTTTCAGGGCTTCAGTTAAGTATGATTATGAAGGTCAACAAAGTAGAACTTTTAGGGAATGAGGCCATAGAGAGGCTTCAAAGGTTAAGACACCAGAAGCCAGATAAAGCAAGCCGAGCGAGAAATCCCAACAAGGGAATGGGGATCTAAGGATATGCTGTCTTGATAAAATAGTTCATAAAAGCATTAATGTTACATATATAAACTATTAAGGCCAGTGTCCAGTATCACATCTAAAGATTTGTTAATGCTTCAGCCAATGCCAGTGTCTCCTAATGCTTCGTGTGAGTAGTCTCACACTTCCAGTGACCATGTTAAATACAGATGCAAACATAATCCTTAAATATACAGTGTCATGGTCTTCAAATACACTGGTTGTCTTGGGCTTTGTAATTGCTGGCATGTGAACATTAGCCTATAACTACAAATTTAACTGATGTAGATTAGCAAAAGAAATATTGTAATGACTCAGACGGTGAGGACATTCTGCCTTGGGGATGGCGGGGTTAAAGTCACAGATATCTGATATTTGTATATAGGTAACGTGTACCAGTGAAGCAAACAAATGACCTTCACCTACTAAAACATGCCTGCCTCCATTCCTGTGCCAGCTGTGTCCATAGGCATGTTGTTTACCATCTATGGATCCTGTTGCTCTAGCCAGCTACACACCAAATCCACTCCAATCATTTCCCGTTCTAGCTAACCCACTGCTGGCAGACCAACTTTGTTTTGGTATTCATGCAGAATCTTGTGATATATTCAATGGGAAAGGGCTACAATGGGCAAGGCATATAATTTAGACCTACTATAGATTCTGTTCCCACCCTGCAAGCTCTGGGTGACAGTCAGGACAAGCTATCATGCAGTCAGCCACGATTTCCTAAATGTCATAATTTTTTACAACGACTGGATTTATTCCAATACGCTGCACTGAAATGGACAAAATAAATCTGCAATAATATTGATGTCTTTCCACTCTGATGTATTCTGTCATTTGTACAAAGTATGAATGACTGTTGTACGCAGACAACATTGCTTGAGTGAACTCCTACTATCTACTGAAGGCATCAACATTAAAACCACTGATGAAACCACATCTACATTCTGGAGTCTTCACATCACAAATATATATTCATACATGTGGCTTCGCTTGTTGTGAAGCACTACCGGTGGTAATGTGATTTAGTCTATGAACAGAACTTTTCCACTGAATTTGAGGTGTTTCACTATTGCCAGGCTGTTGTTGTAGGATAGTTTCAGAGCAGACTAAATAACCAATCCATGCCCTGGGTGCAGATTGCCATATCAATCCTGACAGGGTGGCAAATATGACACCTTGTCTGCTAGCACATGCTGTGATAACTACCACAAATCACAAGTGATACTCATCACCCAGAAAGCATGTGGTTTAAGCTACATGGGTCAACCCAACTTGCACTCTGGTGTCATTAACAAACAGTGACCCAGAGGGCAACTGTACATGTAAAACATCACAAGGCTAGCTACTTTATTGTGTACACATTTGGCCTTCGTCCAAACAGTAAAGTAATTGGAAAACATACAATGGAATCATATACAAATATAATCAAAGGTTTCATAGAATGGGCAGTAAATTGTGTATTTATAACTAGCTGATTACACTGGTTTCTGTGGCTCTTAACTGTGGCATTATTGTGGCTTGATTGCTTGCAATATTTTGTATTCCTCACCAATCACCATTGATAATACCATAACTGATCTAATGTGAACATGCACTACTGAAGGCAGTGGTTGTATAGATTTAATAATTGCTACCTACACGTGATTCTCAAGCAAACAATGAAGTAAAGAAAGCCACCCAAGAGCCATGGGTGCACCAGGCTGGTGCATTCATATCAACAGGCACCATTGTGCACCTGATAGTGCCAATTTTGCGCAGCCATGCTGTTAGCAACAATCAGCAGGTGTAAATTGAAGGAAGCGCACTCAGTGTGGGGCAATGAAACTAAATGAGATGTAGCCACTATTGCCAATTCACCAAGTTCACCCTGGCTGGATTATGAAAACCTTTGATTACAAAAGCAAACTCTAATAAATCCAAACAAATATTTGATTAGCTTAGTGTCCCCCAAGAGGAGCAGGTCACTTTAGATAACCACATAATTTTAAAGGTTCACTGGATATGAATTAATAATAATTGCCAAAACATTCACATAATAGCTAAGTATTAATTTAATAAAATCATGATTACAATTTCAGTTACTTACAAAATACCAGAGAAACTAGGGTGGGATATTAATATCATTATTATCATACCAATAGCTATCTGATAGAAATTACACATAGCATTAAATGGTGCATTATTCATAACGCAAACATATATCTGACGAAAATAGATGACTGTGCTATGCCAATGGGTATGCTTGCTAAATGCCTGCATTTGCATACATGCACACATGCCACATATGGTTGTTCTGAATGCACAGTGACATGCATGCGTAGCCCAATAGCACTATATGTTTACACAAATAACATGTTGCCTGGTATGTGAAGCCAGACTATCTACTGAACGAAACGAGATATCAACATTAAAACCACTGATGAAACCACATCTACATTCTGGAGTCTTCACATCACAAATATATATTCATCCATAATACATGTGGCATTGCTCATTATTAATTAATGGAAATGTTGGGTGGTGCCAGGCAAGATGGCTGACCAGCTAGATATGGAGGAGCCACCTCATTTTACGACATCATGCCTGCCAGAATATTGTGATGAATATGTGCTAGAATGTGGGCCACATTGTGTAGAATACAATATGTTGTCATATTACATCACATTAATGGGATTGCAAACGTGTTCTGAATGCACAGTGACATGCATGCATAGCCCAACAGCACTCTATAATGACACAACAATAACCACCTTTATGACACCCTTAAACTGACAGCAGCTACACAGACCACACACACACAAGAGAAGATTTTACAATTAATCATATATTTATGATTTCCTATGTATTTGAGACCATTAGCATTAGGGAGAGTTATATATATTGTGGTGGCCCATAGTAATAGTTTGATAAACCAATATCTGATGGTTTTGTATAAAGATGCATATACAAACACCAAATTGATTCAATAATTTCTCACAACTTATCATTTTAAAGAAAACACACAAGAAACTTATGAAACTGACTAAGGGTCACACTGCAGTAAAACTGTAGAAAGTCCACACATTTGCCAGACCAGATGAATTCTGGGATAACATATGGTTTGACATCTACTGAAGCCTTATCAGAGCATGTAATCTGGGCAAGGAAGCCATGACTGACCTGATTCTGATGAGCCAGAAGTTGTGGAAACCGTTGATGAGCTGCACTCACTAATACTGCGTTCAACCCGAGTGCGGTACTGGCCGTCCGTGAGACTGTCGAGTCGACGGCGCAGGTACCGTTGTTCCCTGTTGAGCTGTTCTCGTGCCGCTTGCTGTCGGCGTTCTTTGTCTTCTAAAATCTACAGATGCAAAATAACAGTGCATGGAGGAGAAACTGTGTTTCATCAAGAGATACAGTACAGCACACACTAAAAGTAGAACCATATAACTTTGTGTCAAATATTTGGAAATGTTATTTACTTTTGCCTACATTTTGTAAAAGATAACCAAACCAAACAACATATATACGCACACAATCAAAGTATAAAACATGACACATACAATACACACTGCTTATGAGGCTGCTGAGACACTGCCCTGAGGGTACCATTAACATAATCAACCCAGAGAGCATCCCTGGTCAGCCCTGCATTATGGGAAGACCTTTCAGCTGTTGTTAGCAGAGGAAGCAGGGGCCGGTTTCATGTCGCCTAACTTAGCGGCTAAGAAAGTTTACTTAACACTAAGATGATTGTCTTATGAAATTACGTGTTTCATGTCATCTACTTAGACTACGCAGTGGGTGCAACACCCTACTTAGCCTGGGCCTCCTACCCCCATGGCATAACTCCACTAAGTAGTTCTTAGGGACTTTCAAAATGGCGGTTCTCTGACAAGTACGTCGACTAAATCTAGTAAATGACGCAGCAAGATGAGGATTACGGTGGAATGGAGTGTTTAGAGACAAAACACACCCTTTCGAAATGTACGGTGATGTCAAGTGATTAATAGGTACCGTTTTTGTCGTGATGACATCATATACTTAGTCGATTTGACCGCTGACAAAGTTTTTATTTCTACACAAAACGGTTCGCTCACAGCAACGCTCCAAAGTCTTGTCGCCTTGCGCTTATTTGCGTTTACAATATAGTAACTTTTAAGTGGTTGTCGGCGATTTTGTTTGGCATTAGCAACTAACAAGGCAAAGAGTGGCTGCTTCGTTCGCCCGACTCGTATCGCGATACGTTCGCTTCCATGAATACTTGACACGTCAGCAGGAATCCTCATTAAGGGTTGTAAAACCGCATCAAAGACTGGAACTGACATTCATCAAGCTGTGAAGCAGACTGTTCACTGAAAATTTTGGATAAGAACATGGATTGTGTACTAATGGAAAACTGTATTTTAATTGCCTACAAGCTATACCTCAACTTATACTGTAAAATTGTGGCATGCTGCAAGCATTAACGCTGTCGACTGTGTCGCGTGCTTTCGCCATGTCACTAATGGGATTATGGGAAGGGGAATCCCGGGGATTGCCCGTTGATAACAACTCATCTAACCACGTGATAGCCTTACGCGCATTCTTAGCTAAGAAATAGGTTAGGCGCGCTACATAAAACTCAACTTGCTTAGTTTTACGCAACTACTTAGCTATGCAAAATTTTGAGTTTACGCACATGCGTAGCGCTAAGAAACTGCGTAGTTTAAGTAGGCGACATGAAACCGGCCCCAGGTGATTACAGTAATATATGCATCCTATTAATGCTATCAGCAACATGCAGGCTTTGTTAACCTCATATTGCTAGCAGCTATGTGTCATGTTGTGCTTAATAATAACCAAGTGTCAGAAAATAATCTTCACCCAGTTTCATACATCTGTCATTTCTGTATTTGTTGTCTTTGTTAGAAAATTATATTGTGAAGCAGAAATAGTGGGAAGTTGACTAGGGAAAGTAGTGTGATGGTAGAGAAGTTCTGTTATCCTTCCTGACACACCTTATATGAAGAAACAATTATAGATGTAGAGTTCTTGGAGTCACTGACATTTTCAGTCAACCTGATCATACTCAATAACATGGCAGCCGTTTTCAAAGTCATCAACTGAATGTCAGTGGACCATGTGCCATGTATTTATGATGAAAGCAGTCATTATACCTTCTGATGTGGCTGACTGGTGCTATATTTTGCTGGTGAATGCTTTGCATGTCATTACTACCAGGTTACATTAACATGAAAGTGTATGCTTCAGCCCCTTGTTAATGACCCCCATGGTCACTAGGAAACCCATGGATATTTTTATCTGGCTAGAGTAATTTGACAAGGTAATAATTTGGTAATTAAGGAGAATCATTTAAGGAAATTGTGAATCAGCAGGTTTTAAGGTTAGTGTGTAACAGCTGTCACTGTGATGAGGGGGTGGTTAGTTAGCTCGGGGGGGGGGGGGGGGGGGGTGAGCAGCTCTAGACGGCAGGGTAGATACCCAGCTGACCCAGTACATCACCTGATAGGCCTGACTGACATTTGATTCTGTTTAATAATGATTAAATCCTTAACTCATTTTACACTTTCCAAAATCTGTGTGCACTCATTAAACAAAATTATTGAGTTGCACAAACACTAACTACACCCAGCCAAAGCTACCAATCTTTTCACGGACCAGTTATATATTTTTCCATAATTTATATGTTCAGCCTGGATTGTAAAAAATACAAACAAACAATCACTTTAATGCCAACGATTTATTTAAATATAAAATTAATGCAGTTCTTTAGATACCTTTTTAATGCAATACACACGTACCAAAATTATCAATACACAGTGTCTCTATAGGGCTGTAGATAGGTACAGAGGCAACTTCAAGTGGACACGTGCATGACTGAATAAAAAGACCTCTCGAGCTGGCAGCATTGTGTTGGCCTATTATAAAGATGAATATACCCAGGTGCATGCACACAATGACAGATAGAGACAGATAAGGGTCACTACTATTGATTATGTTAGGTAACTCATTTAGACCACCAAAGCCAAGATACACATAAACTGGTTTATAGGAACTATTTACTGATACATTTATTTACAAAGCTTTCTGAAACTGCTGCCATCTTTAAAGGCCTGTTGGGCACAGGTGCCTGCCTATACATGGCCATACACCAAGCAGAGCCATGTCACCCAGATATTGTTCTAAAGGACATTCACATACTTTTTGAAGCCAACTCCCATCCCTTCGTGTCAATGTCTCAAAGCACAGTGGTAGATAATGACAAGAAGTGCTTTAGAAAAAGACCATTCTAAAGCTGCATAACTAGACCTGTTGACGGCAGAATGTGTGCACTTCAAATATTATTAATATTATAATTTTGTTTCAAATATGTTTGTTCAAGGGACATGAAAGGCTGAAAAACCCTGAAAGATAATAGAAATAATAATAGCAACAACTCAGAATTGTTTGGTTAATCATTTTAAACAGTGGTACAGGTGATAACATATATGAGGGGCATCAGATCCAATGGCAGGGTGGGGCCATTAGCCAATGACATTTATGAAACTATACCCCTCAATTTAAGTTCACTGTACACCATTTTCAAGTGACACTTGGGACAGGGGGTCATGTCATAAGCTGCCATGATAGGCATCCATTGAAGTTTATGTAATTTTGTTAAGATTTTGCAGAGTTATACTAAGCTGATAAATTATTATATCGATGATAAAGGTGGAGTGATTTGCGACATAAAACCCTCTACAAGCAGTGTGCTTGGTATAACAGAAAACCTATACCATACTGAAGTCACCTGATATTTTAGCATCAACAAATGTCTACAATACACTTTTTGCGTGATCATAAATAGTACACAAAGCTGTTGACATTAGAGTATTATCTGGAACATGTTCTAACTGGTTGATGCAACTACAATTTAGAACAATAAATATTCAGTGCAAGGTCATTAACCACATAATGTAAAAATTACTCTGACAGTTGTAGCATAATATTACATGATGTGCACTGCGCTATTACGGCCAACCATACTAGAGACAATCATTGCTTTTTTATGAATTTGAGGTGACAGTGTTATGGAAACCATTAGGTGTCACAATGTCAATCATCCACCCACACATTAGCATGAAAACACCCCCAGAAGAGAACAGACCATAAAACAGCGTAACACTGGCTCGTTGTCAGTGATATAGGGGATTCAAGTGCCACTACCGTCTGTCATGTTTGCAAAGAGTTCCATCCTCTGGGCCAATGGAGGGCATGACGTCATTATATGTGTCACCTGTGTGTGTGCCTAGACATTGGGACACTGGGAACATGGGCACCTGTTGCAATTCATGCTGTAACCTTGAGGGGGGTTGGGAGAAAACATTAATAGTTTTAAAAAATCCACACGTTTCTTAGTGCACCATTCCCACTTGACATGTCAAGTACATAAGGAAAACAGTGAAGCAAATCCTTGCAGAACTTAATCAAATTAAAAACAATTAATTATAATATTAATACGATACAATTTTTTTCTCAAATTCAAAGAGAAAACATGCTTTCAGCCTCAGCTAAGCTGTCCAGACATGATACAGAAATAAGTTTATTTATGTCGAGTGGGTAAACATAGCTACAGCTAGTGCGTAAACATGGGTGTCCACTTGAATGACAAAACTTAGTTTTTGTAGCAGGTACAGCTGTCTGAGCACATAAGCAGAAAAACACCCATTTAAAGATGGAGTAATGCACAGATAAATATCAAACTAAAAATGTCAAACTACAGTTGCTTTGACTTGTGATAAATGAGGTACACTGCAGTTGTAGTTTATTCTCCTAGACCTCAAACTGGTCAACTTACAGTGAAAAACCATCTGGCACACTTGGTAGATTTTAATTAAGTGTGACACATTTTGGCAAGGGTCAGCGAGAAAAAAAACTGTTGTTAGTGAAAGTATGCCTGTGATGCCAATGAGAACAACACTTGACATTAGTGAAGGCAAACCCTGCACGCTCCAGTTTACCCACAGCAGGTCACATTCGATGAATGAAGCATAAATGTCATATTCATCAGAGCTGAATACATAGGCAAATGAATGATGCGGTTCAATTGTAAAACATCAAAGGGCTGTTGGAATGTAGTATTGAAGTTGATGTGAGCAGTGTTGCGCAAACGGGAATGTGCTGCTATTTGGAATTGGCTGGTATTAAATGCAAGTGGCTGAAATCATGAAATGTGTACCTTAATAAAATTTTTGGCTTTGGTCAATAGTCCTAATGTGGTGTGGCGACTGGCATCCGAGCCAACGGGAACCATCTCTTTTAACCGCTCCAAGCAGTGACGCAGCTGTGCTCGCCTGAAAAACATGAACACAACCATCAGAACTACCTTCCATCTGCCTCCTTCACCCCTCTCCCAGTTACCTCTACTCCCTTGTCTCTTTCATTCTCTATCCATCACATTCCTTTATCCCTTATTGTGTTACTACATCCATTCATCACATGCACAGTCCTGCTACTTCTACAGCATTCACCTCTCTTCAAACTCTCTTCAATATGTCCCATTTACTTCCTTATTTCTTCTTCTCATATATCCCATTCTCCCTCACTTTCACTCTTTCATGATCTTATTGTCAAACCAAATCACGCAAACCACATGATGTTGTGGTAGCATTAGCGTTATGGGACATTCAACAAGGAATGGGTGTCACCAAATATAAACCTGTATTGAGGGGACAATGCTGACAGGCAGATGACATCAGCACAGACATGACATCAATCTAAACAATGCTGCTGATGTGAGACAACTTAAATACACACCACCACCACCCCCACACACACAGTAGTGTGTTGCCTGCATGGTAATGACAAATGCACTTTTTATGTCCCCTAGTGCCCCTGGTAATATAATCTTACTTGTATCAATAACATTTCTAGCTAGTGGATGACTGTTTTCTACCATGAAAGTACATTTCTTATTTTGCCTGCAGTGACCCAACAGCTTATCAATGTCACAGATTAATTATACATTATAACAATGTAAACTTGTTTGTAAACTTCAAATTATGACGGTATAACACTGAATACAGGTAGTTGACTTTCATTATACATGGCAGAAAAGTGTCTGTTACTAAACTCACATAAAAAGACTACAAATGTTCAATTAATTAAGGTCAAATCAATACCCTGGCAGCACTAGTCCAGGTAACATTCGTGTACTCCATAATACCTGGGCCAAACCAAATACCAGGTGGTATCAGTAAACCTAACTGCGCAAGATTAGATATTCGAGAAACTACAGGTAACATTATCTCACTCTCCAGGGTCAGCTCTTTCATCTGGTGGAGCAGTTAATTAAACTTACTCAGACACACCTGGGACCAGAACCTTGTTACTATAGTAATGAGATCAGTGAACCATGCCAAATTAAACTTTTGGCACATTTAATCTGTGTTTTGTGGGAGCAACTACTGCCTATAACTCCATGGTTCAAATTTAGCAGGGGTCCATGGGCCCGCAGGCCCCCAGATTCACTGCTGGACTCCCACTAGTTTCGAATCTGGAGGTCCGGCTGACCCCAACATTTGGCAAAAAGCTATGATATCGGTGCGTCTCAAAGGCACGACACAATTGCATTTTTGATTTTACAAGACCCACTAAGAGACATTATCGGTCAAATGTTTGCCGTATTTTGTAAGGTAAACAAACCCATATGTGAGCAAACATTTAGAATTCATACAGCTACACTGTACTCAGTCCTCTGCCAGAGTCAAACAACGTTTGTGGACTGACATTCCTCCTTCAGATTTATTTTTTAATGTTTGTAACTTATGATAATGTGACTGATTAATGAACTAAATATATATAGCTGCTTCTGCGAAGTTCTGTGTCAATGACTTATTGCTACTCAAAGCCAGATATGGTTTTCTCAGTTGTATTCTTGGGATTTGTGATACCATCATTATCATGAAGTTGAGGATAATTAACATTTTAAGACCTTAACATTCTTAAAACGCAAGGATTTCAGAAGTTTGCGGCTATGTTGTAATTGGAAATTGAAAAAATTCCATTATTATACATGGCTGCTTTTAACTTTATTAGTTTTTCGATCAAGGATATCATTTTAAATGTCGAATAGTAATATTCTTGAGCATATATACGCCAGGCGAGGGACACATTTTTAAACTGGAGTTGACAAAACATAACTATATATATATATATATATATATATATATATATATATATATATATATATATATACACAAGTTAATAAAATTTATAATAGTCTTCGCGCAGTAACTGCAGCATGGCTGAATGCTTCCCAGAGAAGTCAAAATGGCATTGGAATGAACAGGTCTGTCAGGGGGTGAAGTGTAAAGTGCTCTGAACTGTCCCAAGGACTGGATACCGCGCTCCATAAGAGCAGTCCCAAGGACTGGACACCGCGCTACATAGGAGCAGTCCCAACGACTGGACACCGCGCTACATAGGAGCAGTCCCAACGACTGGACACCGCGCTACATAGGAGCAGTCCCAACGACTGGACACCGCGCTACATAGGAGCAGTCCCAACGACTGGACACCGCGCTACATAGGAGCAGTCCCAACGACTGGACACCGCGCTACATAGGAGCAGTCCCAACGACTGGACACCGCGCTACATAGGAGCAGTCCCAACGACTGGACACCGCGCTACATAGGAGCAGTCCCAACGACTGGACACCGCGCTACATAGGAGCAGTCCCAACGACTGGACACCGCGCTACATAGGAACAGTCCCAAGGACTGGACACCGCGCTACATAGGAGCAGTCCCAATGACTGGACACCGCGCTACATAAGAGCAGTCCCAACGACTGGACACCGCGCTACATAGGAACAGTCCCAAGGACTGGACACCGCGCTACATAAGAACTGTCCCAAGGACTGGATACCGCAGTATATAAGAACGTACCTTCACCTTTTATATTATCGCTTTTTTTCAGGCAAACAGCTTTGGGCCCCCAGTTTTGGTGGCAAACCGCTAGATTCTGAAAAGTGCAGTCCGTCTGGCCCCCCACTAATTTTAGGCAAAATTCTAACCCTGAACTCAGATACTACCCCTGGTAGTTTCTCTGAAAATATCAGTGTATTCATTCAGTATCATACACACGTATTTGTAACAAACACCTAGAACACTGACTGATGTAATGAAGGCTCGCAACTTCATACGTGAAACTTAATAGCTAAGCTGCATTATGATCAATCTTCAGTAATTAATCAATCAATACTTCTCTGTTCCCCATAAATTACACATTACATTAGATATTATTCATACCACATTCAGTGCACTGTTGCTCAATCTAAATCATCATGGTAGACCTCTAAGTGGGTTTTTTGTTTTTCAGCCATAACTTTGGGGATGTGATGCTAAGCAAGCAGCCTACTTAGCCTACTACACGGATGATAAACACACCACTACATTTCAGATGCTGTAACTTGTGGAATTTTATGTCTTCATCACAGCAATATTCAATTGCCTTTTCTGCATATAAATAATACACAGGATTGCAAAATGTTGCAACAGTAGTACCATATTTAACAATTGCCTATCAAACAGTTATAAAATGGCTATGAACTACTGCATTGTACTGCCATAAAATGAAAGAACAGAGAGCATTAATCTTACACTGTTCAGCTGCATATATAGGAACACAGACAGGGAAGCTATGTCTGTGACAGGCCTATGTTGTTTATCTGGAACAGCCTATCACCATGATTAATTGAATGCCTCCAAATATGCCACTACAACCATTACATAAAAAATATCTAGGGCAATATTGGTGAAATTGGCACTTTACACACATGAAAAGTACCAGTCATGGCCAACAAATGGGTAACATGTGTTTTGTGTGTCAAAACATGGTGTCCCCTTTTCGTGATTGTACATAGTCAAATGTGAACGGGACCTACTTCTTGGAATTGATCTTCATGTAGAATATGCTCTTAGATTTCACATGAATAGTCAGAATACTGACTGCTCAAATGGCAAAACTTCAATGACTAATGTAAATAGAATCTGCAGACTTCTTGCAGCAGGGTGGTTCTTTTGGTGACACTCGCTGCATACATCCACTACCTCCATTGTGTGACTCTGTTTTAGTGACGTACAAAAAGTAATTGCATGACATGTATCAGCAGCTGCCCGAGAGAGTGACACATGGGCTGCAATTGCCTCACACATGCTATGAGAGATCTCACAGGTCGGTCATGACACATTCAAAAACCACAAGCATAAAATGCACAGTGCCATTTTCCACAAGTGGCTAACCTAATTTATATATTACTGAATAAAAAAACCTGTCCTGCCATTTACGTGCGATAGTACACTTGGGCCACGTTACACTGCTGTAGCAATGCAAGTAGAATTCACACTATACCATAACCAAACAATTTTACTCCCAATTCACATGAAATTTATATTTACCTGTTCTTCTCCAGTTCATTGTGTGTAGACCTGCCAAAGCAAAAGAAAATTATGTCAGTTCACCAAGAGTTCAAGTCAGATAAGTCCTGTTTATTGAAGACTCTATGCTTTATCAGTTTATGGAATTGTATATAACACCATATCCTAAGCATATATGTTATAAATATACAGGTTTGTGGACTAATGTAGATTAGATCATTTATTTGTACATTTGTGTATTTAATTACTAATAACAATTTGGACAGATGGCTGTAAGCAGAAAATAAAACAAAGATTATAAAAACAATGGTCATACAGGTTATCAGGTATGGGATAATGGGAATGCAACATATATAGGCAGGCCTAGGTTAAAAATGACCTCTGACTGACATCATTTTCATCAAATGTTTTTATTGCTTCCTAAGTCCCACTGGTGCCTGGGTGTTGTCTAGGTGATATCTGTAGAATTGCACTATATCCAAAACTGTGTTTGCATATGAGAATATAATATGAAGTACTGTTAGTACCATATGTTTACAGACACCATTACGATGTTGACATCACCTATAATAAAGTGAAGCTCCGGGCAGAGTTCAGCCATCGAATGAATGACATGCCCATGGTGGAAAGATTACATGACTCCATTGTCAGCATTGATCGCTGCCATTTTAATGGACACAGTTTATTCCCAGAGAAGCCACAAGAAACGTTTTTCGCAGTCCTATTGAAAACGGGTCACAATTTAAGAAAGGGTCACCGCCGGCGTCAGGTCATGGACAGTTGAGCTGGCAGATGTATATCCAGTTTAGGTCTGGCAGACGTACAGCCATTTTATTTCTATGTCTCGTGATAACTGACTACCAGGACATAGATAGTTTGGAAACACAAACATGTCAGTTCTCGGTCAGAATCTTACGCAGCGGTTACCACTTAGCGTTCGGTAATGCTTCCAGTAGCGAAGTAAACACGCCAACAAAACGCGCATGCCAAACGTCACGATTGAGTCCAATAATAAGGGTCAAAAGTGCACTTCTGCTTTGATAACAAATGCACGATTCACTGAAATGTCAATTTAATTAACAAATGTACGCACCTTAGTAGGTTTCAAAAACGTCAAAATCGTACAGTAAGCACAATGATTTAAAAACCCGTTGCCCTGCATTGGACGTTAGCAATGCCAGTGCCGTGGCAGTATTTGTGGTTGTGGCCTGTGTTTAGCCGCCCTTAGTGTAAATGTGACAGTCGGGTTTATCTTCAGCATATACTCCATCCATGAATTTAATCCACTAGTCATTGTTTGCACTAACACACAGATAATGTATAATTTAGAAAATTACAGCAATATAGGATAACACGCTTTAAAATTATCAAAATGTATTGGTGTTACTGCTTCGATAGAGACGATACTGTCAAACTGATCAAAACATGGCTACCGGAACAGCAGCACGTGAGAGGTCGACCTGTCAAAATTACCCATCTCCAATCACGACAGTTCTGTGAACAATGTAGCTCCAGTGAAATATCGCGGAATAATATTTATGAAACTAATCAGCAATTGGTTTGTACACATAGATCACTACGAACATCAATATTTGCTGATATTCAACGTGACCAGGATGTGCAAATGTTAAATCAGCTGATCGGCTTCATAAATTGGGCACGGCGCCAAGAAGTCACGAGCATTGGTTAACGGAACAGAAATGTCGTTTCACACGTACCTATTTCCATGGAATTTTCTAGATTTTGCTGCCTTTCTACGGGAATAATCATCTGGCATTGGTAACGTGGAAGCATAGCCATGCTCTGCCTCTGAAACAATAACGCCGGTATTCAGGATTGGGCGTCCATTTCTGCTGCTGACACATTCCAACGTGGCATCTGACAGATCAAAACAACGAAACATTTCAACAAAAATTAACTGTTTACCTCGGTCTTTTCTTTCTAGATATTCAGCAGCCTGTAGAAGAATAGCGATGTTCGTAATCGACATGCTTAAATCTCTTGTTCGGTCGTTTCGCGAGGTGAGATTGTCCTCCTACCGCACCCAGGACTCGATTTGTTTTGCTGAGGAATATTGCACGTTGCGCAAACGCGGTGAGACGCAAACACCGAGTTTGTTTACATTTCATTTAAATAATTTATTACGGGACCCAAACGAGAGACCGGTTATTGGACAGTTATTTGCAGCCGCGCCATACATATGGTAATTTATGTAAATATTTCTCTTCGCCCAATGAGGGTAATGGAAAACCGTGATGTAGGCCAGAGATCACGTGACACGAGCCTCAGAAACGGCAAAATGTAAATAGTCAATCACGTGACCTCTCTAAATGTGTCAGATCACCGAGACGTGACTTGTGTTTACAAACACGGCCCGATCGACAAAGGAATGTCCATTGAATGCGGGGTTGGTCGGCGTAAAGGGGACATGGAAGTAAGACAACATTGTTTGATGGCAACTGAACCGAAACTTTCACAACTGTCAACTATTTGTCGCGTAGGCTCCTGAAGAGCGAATGACGTTAACAGTTCCCGCCCCCAAACCCCTTATATGGGAATCTGCTCCTGAAAAGTAGTGGAAGTATGGTTAGCTGCACCGCACAGGGTATTGCAATGCGCTGTTATTCGGCTACGTTAAATCCTTTAATTTTCGCAATTAATTCATGATAGATGAAATACGTGAATGTGCAACTTGTCTGTAAATCAGCTCTGTAAGTGCATGTAGACGGATGTATATACTACATAATAGCATAGCTCTCTATTAACCCAGATCAATGATGCATGCAAAAAGGAATGTTTAGTGTGCGCTCGAGCTTATTGGTCTATTTTAAAAGCATGTGCTTACAGAAGAAACGCGGGATTCGTAGACATTTAAATGGAAAAGCGGGAAAGAGGATGACCTTGGGGACGGAGATATAAGTATAAGCCTGGGACAAATTAGAAGGATAGCCCAACGGAGCTGAGATGCAACCAGACGTATGAAATACATCAAAACAGCATAAATAGTTTATTTCAGCAAAATTTCTTAGAAACATTTTAATTCCTATTTCAAGTATAACGCAGGGTTTACATTATACCAATGGTTGAACCAATGAGAATGTGCGATATTGATAACATTCTGTGATGTTTTCTTTTTGCGCAGGATGTCGGTATTTAAAAACAGTACTCAGTAGACCCCTTACAATGGTTTCATTTCAATTGAAATATTTAGATGAAATGTAAACAACCGATATTTCGAAAACCGGCATATATTCAAAGTATTAGCGAATGTTGTTCCGTTCCGTTAAACTAGCAAGCGGACCGTTTTTGACTAAAACTAACTTGCGTCAAGTTTAACCATTAAATTTTGTTCTGCAAATAGACGAAGGAAATTTTACAGGGAATGTGTGACTACAGTAGAGCCACCTAGCGTAGTATATAGTACCAATAATGAGCGCATAAATAGTTCGTTGCTGCCACCAAGCAGATATTGCGTGCCGCTTCAGCTTGCAGTCGTGCTCGTGTGGTTAGACCACAGTTGACCTTCCTACGAATGTAGGGCGTATTAAATTGTAATATGTGAAATAAAAAATCATATGATGTGACATCTGCAATTGAGCAGGCATATTTACAGGTTTTTTTTTGTAGAAGGTGTTAGCTGTGAATTCGTGCATTTTCTTGAGAGTTTAGGCAGAGGGATTCATGGGAATTTTCTGCTATGGGCCACGTACGTGTGCTCATGAATACATGGCTGTTTTCGTCAATATTGACGGGCATTGCACGTGGGGGCATTTTAAAAGAGCTGGAGGTATGGGACTTTGACAAAACTTGGTCAGCATGTCAATGAGATGATGGCAGTAGCTGTGAAAAAGAATTTTTGATGGTCAGGTTTTCTTATAATCAGATAAAACGTTAACATGGCGACCAATGCAATTTTGCACTATGGTCTGACCTCTAGTTCGCTCGCAGCACCTACGATTCACAAAACACTTTCTATGCACTAACAACATTTTGAGGGCAGCTAACTGAAATTTTGAAAGCGTTTAGAAAATAAGATTTAAAGTTTATATTATAATAAAATCACTGTATAAAAAAAAATTACAGTTATTTTTCTGTTTCAAACTTATTTGAACAAACTTAAAACTATTTCTCACCCTATTTAGGGCATAAAGGCCTAAATGGTTACTTAGTAGCACATTGCACCACAAGTCCGGGCTATAATAACTGAACATAATTACTCAATAGTGCACATCCAGTAGTTAACAAACTTAAAACGATTTCTAACCCTTGCAAGGACCAAAATTTTTACTTAGTAGCTTATTGCACAACAACTCCGAACTAAGTTGTAATACTGTACTAAATTACTGATATAATGGTGCACACCCAGCAGTAAACTGTAAAAAACACTGTAATTTCTTTTAAAAAATATGACACTGCCTCACAAATAACAGAAATGTTTGTTCTAAATGAAACTTTCAACAACCCTAGTCAATGCTGAACATCTAATGGTGGTCTGTAAATAACTGAATCTGACTACCCTGGTACAATGTAGCTGGAGTTAAAGATACAAAAAATTGTCTAGTCACTGAAAGAATGGCTCTGAAAGAGAACATGGGTAACCCCACCAGCTTGAGCATTCAAGATTATTTTCCTCCATGATTTGTGACTAGTCTACACAGTTACTCCCTTATTAATTTCCGAAAATGGCCACCAGTTTTTTCGTGTCCAAAGTTCTAGTCCATAGCCCTTCTGACTTTACTCCTCGTCAGCATCGGAATCACCAAAACTAAGGTCAACGTTGACGTCAACATTGTTCAGTGTGCCATCACGTTTCAGTGCCTGATAGAATGCATGGTGACAAGGTGGGACATACTTATAAAGGACATAATATCCCAGTGTTTTGCGAGAGAGATTTTGCATCCATCTGGGTGCAGAAGTGGAAGGTTAACTGCAAATGGCAATCCTGGGCGTCCTCTTTGATATGTCAATGCATTTGAACCCATCATCATCCACAGCATACTTGTAAAAAATCTTGTATGGCTCATCTTTCTGAAAGCGTAAACAACGGATCTTAAGCCAGTCCACCTTCTCTGTGGTGTTAACCTATTCACAATGAGTTCTTTCAACGATTTGAACTCAAGGAAGTCCCTAGCCTCAAGCAGTACATCGAACTTGTGCTTCTTTCTAGCCGTTTGGCAATAGCCATCCACTCAGCAGGTGTAAAGACTGACTCGAACTTCATCTTCTATTTTTTATCTACCCCAAAATCCTCATCAGAAGGCAGAAAAAGTGGTCGCTGACCATGAAAACCTGTTCAGCTAGGTCACATGGTAAGTGTAGCAGAACATACTGCCAGAAAAGAGCAATACTTATGTTTCGGTTCTGTCCACCCACATGAATCAGCAACTCTGATCAAATGTGTTGGTAGCTGATTCCTTTCTTGCAAGGTTTTCAATCAATGCCACAAACAGGATGCAATTTCTGCCAAACCTCGGGAAGCTACACCCTCATGCCACATCCGAAAATAGCCCAATTCAGTGCCACAGTTGTACAAGGCAAGTTGCCTTTTATAGTAGCATTCATCTGTGTTCAGGTATGACATTGTTTCCTGGAAGTCAAATGAGAAAACCCCAACACTGTCAACTTTTGCCTTCATTTTGTCTGCATTCAGTTTGTCCCTGGTTTTATCAACAAGCTCAAGATGGTCATCCCATTCACCCATAATCTTTTAAAGACTTTTTAAGTCTTTTTCTTCATCAGTTGCTGCAGCTGAATGATTCACTTTAAAGATGTCACACTGCTTGCAAGTGTTCGTTTTTGGTTTATGAAAGGACAGGTTAAACTGAGTGTTAAAGATGCTGTGGTACACCCAGTTGCCCACTGGGGCAACACCATCAAGCTCACCATCTTGCACATACAGTCGGTATATGTCATTTATCCCAGAAACCCCATTAAAATACTCCTTTTGAAAATAATGACGGGTGTAGTGAGATTTGTACCTGGGGAATTTATTGACGTTTGTTTGCCTGTCCTCTTTTATCTTCAGTCACCAGATAGCAAGCAGCATGTTGCACTACATTTTCTTAAAAACAAGCGCAACACCACAATAGCTAGCCCGATATTGGCAGCTATCATAACTAAAATTAGCTAGTGTCTTGCACAATAAATTTACATAAAAATTGTACTTGATAGCAGTCATAACAAGTTCATCTCCATTTAACATCATATGTATATTACAAGAATTGGAAGTAACAGACTGGAGTAAAATAACTGAAATAAAAATAAAAACGCCCAGTGTCTGTTGTCAGGAAATCAGCATCTGAGAAACCCTTTAGCTATATCTCTGATATATTGGATGCAATGTATCACCTACTTCATTATCTTGGCTAAGTATCACGTCTTGAGATTTTAATTTTCAATATGTTTGTCAAACGCATTCAAGTGGAGGTCTTCAAAATGGGCAATTTGCTCCACCTTTGGCTTTGCGGCCAAATGCCAACCCTTGGGCGTTATGTATTAATTTAAGTTATTTATTTATTTTATTATACTCATTTCATATTACCAATGAGATTGTATTATTGGTACACTTAAGTATAGCAGAAATAACTGTATTATTGCATTTTATAGCCATGTTTGTTATTACATTGTTATTTACAACCGTGACTGGAATTGTTCATCAACCAGCCCCTAATCTGAAATTCAATAAGTGCGTTTGATGTGTAATATTTTTATTATAAATTCTCATGCACAAACAGAGCTTCTTCACAACTTGTTTACTTACTTCCAGACTAGCATCTATGGCACACGCTTAACATTAAAATTTCACCTCTTTAATCACTCGAATCAGCAACATTCATAACTTTAATTATTACATAATATTTATCTACTGCATACACTCAACATTTTATCTTTGCTTCCTATGGTTACTGCCTACTGAATCATTTTTGCAGTGACCATTTTAATTAATATGAAAACTCCCGTGTACAGTGTTTTATTTTCTGTATTCTAACCGAATCTGTAGAACTGTGTGTGGCTCCATATGGCAACCTCGCAATTCTGATTTTTTGCAGTATAGCTATAGGTAGGGGTGACAATTATATGATACTCTATGCACATAAGTCATGGGCGGACCCACAGGTGTCCATCAGGTGCCCGGTTTGGATTTCCAAAATATGCACGACAAAGCAAACGACAGTGCTGTGAATACGGCCAGGAAATCAAATGGTATGGATGCACACCAATAACCCAAACCGCGATGTAAACCGTGATGTACTGAACTGCATCAGGAAGAGTTGCACAGTGATAGGGTAGGATGGGACAAGGAGCCCCCCTTAGGAGAAAATGGCCACAGTTATTCACAAATGTATTATTTTGGGCTATCTATGCTAGCATACGATTGTTTGTATTGTTGTAGTACGTAATACCAAAACATTAGTGATAACACCAAAACATTTTATCGTTAATTAAATATATTGTCCTCCTATGGGGGAGGAAGAAAGAATGTCTTACCCCATAACAGTAACAGTCTTTCTCCACAGTATGAAATACAAATACTGAAATGAAACAAACTATTGCTAAATGCAAGAAAAGCATCGTGTTAAAAAAGCATGATGATGACGTTATCCATATTTTCCACTTCCTAATCACGACTATAAATTTATCAAATCGTGTGGAGGCACATTTTGCCTCCACACTGTAAGCCCCCAGCAGATATGATGTAAACCTATCTTAATTAATTTTTTAACAATAAATGGAACTGGATACTGCGGATCATGTTGAAAATATTTGGGGGTGTCTTACCCCACAGTGATACCTTGCCCCTCCCTATCCTAATACTCTATCTCTACCATGATTTCATCAGTTGTAGCAGCAGCGAACATTTTTAATTTCCTCCACAGTGGCAAGGGAAGCTCCAAAACATGATCACAGTGTCTGAGGCCAGTCGCACCAAGTTGACAGACCTTTGGTAGACTCAATAAGTTAATCGACATGATGCCCTGGTGGAGTGGAGGTCTTCAAACAACTCTACCCTGGTGGAGTGGAGGTTTTCACACAACTCTACCCTGGTGGAGTTGAGGTGTTCACACAACTCTACCCTGGTGGAGTTGAGGTGTTCAAATAACTCTACCCTTGTGGAGTGGAGTTTGCTTGCTCTCCATCCATCCATGCTTCATTCATGCGATTTAGCGCTTTCATCATTTCACCTACTAACAAGTTTGTGTTTTAGTTCATTACAAGACAGATTGCTGGTTGAGTGTATCCTGGGATGTTTGAAGCCACGCTCACACCAAACATGTCATGTCGAGCCAGCCACTAACGTTTATCTACAGATGGTGGAATCTTGACTACTAAGAATGGAAAGTCGATTGTTCATAATCCATGGATAGACCGTGGATACGCAAGATTTTTGCTATTATGCCTTCTCTATAAATAATAGTTTTATTTTGCTTTATACAGTCCAGTCTCCGTGTATCTTATCACTTCTGTGATGGCCACACTTGTTTCGGGCCGTGCCATTCAGATACTCCCCATGTCCAGCCATCCCTCTGGTCAGCGGGGCTGCCGAGACAGTGTGCCACATACCGGACACTGTCAATGACCCTGTCCCGGTTGCGGTGTTGATGTCCGTAAACATGAACAGCCGGCCGCAGCCACGACACCTGGGGACAGACCACAACCACATAAATGGTCAATTACATCTAAAAATATTAAACAAGGTATTTTCATCTTCATGATGTCTAATAAACATGTTAAAAAAGTACTACAGCACTATGATGTTTTCGTCTTCACTGAAGAGTAAACATATTTTAAAATAATAGCCATGACCGCAAATAAAACCCTATACAAAGTCAGTTACATCACAATTACCGATAGCATGGGAGACGCAATGCATAATACAGTTTGGCAAGAATCAATCTTAACACTGGGTTCATGACCCCGATGATGTCATTGGCTAATTTCGAACAAGTACCACATTTACAATACAAAGCAAAATGTGACAGCCTCTGTGGAATATTACTAACAGTGATGAGTCAAGTTGTTAATAAGCCATATCATTTTCTGAGGATGACAAGTTAAAAACGGTGCCACCGTTTGGCCAATAGAGCACAATGTATTGCTTAAGATGACACAACCAATGACATCCACAAAACTAGACAGTGCCATAGGTAAAGGTGTGTGTTTTCCTTTAAAGGGCTAAAGGCTAAAGAGGGGGGCCATGTTTAGTCACCCATTAGCCATACATGTTAAGTTTCAGAAATGCCAATCCAGGAGATTTATCTGTAAATCGGATGGTCTCGGAAAAACGGGGATTTATACATAAATCGGAGGCTCTAAAAAAATCGAGGGTTTATACGTAAATCGGGTAGTTTCAGAAAATCAGGGACTTGTATGTAAATCGGATAGGGCCTAAGAGAACAAAATATTACAAAAAGAATACATTCCATGACCGTCACAACCATGTTTATTATCACCAATCACCAACAGTTCATATATGATACAAAAGCACATTACATATATACCAGGTATATATATATTCACAAATAACTCATCAGCTCTAGACATCTGGCACAGGGTGACTTGCAGGGTGACTTTACGTATTTCTTCTTCTTCGCTGAACTAGCGCATAGCGAATCAGACCCACGCTTCGCCATACTATTGTTTCGTGCAACAAACATCAAATCAGACGTTTTATAACACTTGGTGCACAGAACACGGGAAAAACAGCCAATCGAAAATGGTATAAGGCGGCAAGCCCAGACGGAGCGCAAGAAATATGTCGTAATTACATTGCAAACCCGAGCACGTTACAGAAAACGGCCAATCAGAACCGGTATTGACAACTTTCTGATGACCCAGAAAAACATATTCGAGTCAGCCAGAAATAAAACCCAATTAAGTCATGCCAAGTTCGGAAAATAACATAGAAAAAAAATGTGTTTTGGGTTCACTGAAAAACCAGGAGACTGGTTCTCCTTTGCAAGAGATCGGGAGATTTGGTGGATTTCCAGGAGTCTTCTGGCAAATGCGGGAGACTTAACATGTATGCATTAGCTTACCATGCAACCATATAGCGGCGCAAATGAAGAAATACACATAATTAAGCCAAAGGGAGTCAAGATGTATTTTGCCAACATGACTCAAGAGGCCATAATATTGGCTCCTTCCCCTCCTATCAGAGTTGGAGGGAAAGGAGATCAACCAAGGGGATGGCTTTGTGTACCTTGGCGGAATGGTGCTTACAGACGATGGACGTTTGGATGTAGATGTATGTCATCGGATACGAGCGGGAGTGAATGCACGGAGGAAGGTACAGGGAGTAGTGACAGACAGAATGATGGACAAATAGTTGAAAGGGAAATTTCTGAGTATGTAACATTGACATGCATGGTCTTGACATGGTGGCACTGATGGAGCAACAACACAAGCTTAATGTATGTGAGAACAACTGGGTCCAGAGAATTGCAGGAGCAGGTGCATGGAAAGAGGATGAACAACCTGAAGGAAGAGATTGAGATGCAGTTCAGCTTAACAGGAAGAGTAGTAAGAAGCCAAATGTGTGGGAAGGTCAGTTGGTGCAGATGGAGGAGGATCGACTACCAAAGAGAGCAGAGGCGATGAAACAACCAGACCATAAGAAAAGGGGACGACTGCGTAAGGGGGGTTGTAAGAAAGACAGAGGATGGTGACAAGTGGATAGTGAAGGCTGTTGATAGGGAAAAGTGGAAAGGGATAACACAAGGTGCAGTGCAACAGTATATGAACTAGCCTCACCCCTCTATAAAGGGAGCAAAGAGGAAGAATACAGCGCCGTTTCTCACACGACTGGTAATGAGGCTGGTCCCTACCTGCTGTTCTAACTGGTACGACCCGGCGTAGCGAGTGAAATTGAAGCCAGCTGCGCCCTGGTGTGTGCCGGTGAATGGAGCGAGTCCCCGTCTCGCTCGCTCGCGGTCTACAGCCTCACGATCGGCGTCGCTAGCGCCAATCAAGTTGCGTCGTGGGACAAAGTGACTGAATGAGATGACAGGGGCGTCATAAGAACGCTCGACGGCGTTGCGGTTCAAGTTAGCGAAGTAGTCGGCCCTCGTCTGTCCGCCAGACAGTGTCGGCCATTCGCACAGGTGATTATCCATCCACATGTCCCGCTGCCGGCCGGCGTCCTCACCCGCCAATGGCCGCACATAAAACGAGTTGTCAGGGTCGTCATCCGGGGTGGCGTACCACGAGAACAGCGGCACCAGCCACACGTGGTCACTCGGTGATAATGGCACACGAGTGAGTGATGTGGCGACGCCGAGGCGAGCACACAGGGCAAGGATGGCATGGAACTTGATGATGGAGTTCGCAGTGTCATCAGTCGAACGGATCCACAGCTCGTGGTTCCCTGGTGTACATCAACAGCATTATAGTGAAACCTGTCTTTTCATTTATTATTCATATTTTACTTGGAGATATGTCAAAAGGAATTGGTAAAAATATTAAAGTAAGAGCTGATCAAGTAGCCTTTATTGTAAGCTTGGTTAAAAGGCTAAGTACTGATATAGTGGTAATCATAATATTTGTATACAAAGCATCCACATATTGCTTTTTGCATATGGATTTTCTTATATATGCTTAGTATTGCTTACATATGGGAAATAAGTATCGGTCAGAATTTCCCCTCTGTCCCATGTAAATTAATTTTTATGTCACCAATTGTTTTGGGAAATCTCAAATTATATATACATGTATTATGTCAACATGTTCTTCTCAAATTTCATTATTTGGTGGGGGGTGTTAAATCAAACATATTCTTCAAAGTTGGTTACATATTTACAATGATGATGTTTCAACAGCATTCAGTTTGTCTACTCTTCTACCAGTACTGTCTCAATGTGCAGGCACTTTAACAGATTTGTGCAACATTTTTACGGAACTACTGGTATTGTGCTCAAGTACCAAATTTGGCCCATATGTAGGGTTGAATTTCTGAGCAAAAATTACCGACCTACCATGGTACATTTGGCTGATATCTTCTTGTCCCTTAGTTTTAAATTCCAAAAGGAGGGAAAAATATCTATGGATGCATTGAAATATAAACTCAAGACATGATGAGGAAAATTCTGACTCCTCTAAGTAGGCAAGACTAAATAGGTCATTTTGTAAATCTATTCTAGCATCAACCTTTTCAAGTGTCCTTGCCATAGCGAGAGAGTCACACTGGGAATGGAGATCTATGTGACACTGATGTGATAGCCGGGTGATAGAAATTAGAAGATGGCAGATGTGGCACCATACATGGGCAAATGTGGCACCATACATGGGCAGATGTGGCACCATACATGGGCAACCAGAGTTTGAGATAGTGATTGATGAGTGAGTCAAGCGATTTCATATAGTATACCTGCCACAAAGACCATGTGAGTTTACCTGGCACAATAAACACTTGAATTTACCTGGTACAAAGAACAGTTGAGTTCACCTCGTACAAAGAACACTTGAGTTTAACTGGCACAAAGAACACTTGAATTTACCTGGTTCAAAGAACACTTGAGTTTACCTGGCACAAAATACACTTGAATTTACCTGACACAAAGAACATTTGAGTTTACCTGGCACAAAGATCACTTGAGTTTACCTAGCACAAAGAACACTTGAGTTTACCCAGCACAAAGAACACTTGAGTATACCTGGCACAAAGAATACTTGAGTTTACCTGGTACAAAAAACACCTGTCGGAACTTTGTTTGCAGTTTCTTTAATGTTGTCTCGAGAAGAGACATATTATCAGTGACATCACCAGCAACAATGAGTACATCATTGCGATACTCCATGCTTGACCAGCCATCAACCAACTTCCGGTTCTCTTCATAATCAACGTGTAGGTCAGATACGGCGAAGATGCGCGACGCTGGAGCTACATCAGCCATCGTTGCCCAGACCCAGTGATGTGGAAGTAACCTCTTAATATCTGTAAAAATAAATCTAGCTGGGATGATCATAAAATAGAAATTAGAATACACTAGAAAAAGAGCATCATAATGAAGCATGACTCAATTTCGGAGTTTAAATGTGACGTTTTAGGACACATAAAAACAGAGGCAAAGTTTCCCACTAAGGAAAACTAACAAGTAGAAATTGGTTTGTGTGCTGCATTTTGGGCACATCATGAAGGTTAATCCAGTGGAATATAATAGTTCAACATCTTATAAGATCGTCTCAACAACACATTTGACATTCCAAAGTTATAGTATCATTTGACTCTACATTCAGGAGTAATTAAAATATTTGTATCATTTCTGAATAAAGTAGAATTATGCAACAATTTAGTTAAAATCATACATGATTATATACCACAGGTTGAGTGCCATCTTGCCCTTTTTATTCACAAGATGGCGCAACTCAAAGCAAGTTAAATATGTGAATTCGAACATCGAAAAAGGTGATTAAATGTGCTTTTATGCACATCATATAAAGAAAAGGTATGTTCTTATATAATGCAGCATCCAGTCCTCGGTACTGCTCAAAGCGCTTCACACTACATTTAATCATTTACATGTATATGTTCAGTACATATATTGTGCATGTTAACTACATATACTGCATGTTATAACTGTGACATTGAGGTGGGCCCAGTGTCATGGGTCAAAAGTATCCCTGTTCCAGAAGTAGGCAATAAATAACGTTGATATCGATGTAGGAAACTGAGGTGACTGTAAGCAGAAGAGAAGAGAAAAATAACGATTATCTTCTTCTTCTTCTTCTATTTAATGACCACCTTCATTTGGCTGAAGATTTTGTCATTTTGGGTAATCTTTGGGAAGGGGATGGGAGAGGTGTTCACAGAATTCAGTGGTGGCATTTCGAGTCCAGGTGGAGCCTGGACTCGAAAGAGTCCAGGGTGGTTGCACATATCATTTCTTAGGGCAGGCTATTTCACTCGACTATTGTGCGTGGGAAAAATGACATCTTCCTGTACTGCATACGGTGGTAGGGAAGGTTATACCCAATGTCATGGGTCTTCCTAGTGTTTGTTTTTCATGGACTGGATAGTGTGGAGAGGTACAGTGAGTTAATTGAGATGGTTCCTGTGTTATATTTATATAGCATACTGAGGCGTGCTTTCTTTCTATGGGTTTGGATGGTTATATGGACTGTATTTCAAATATCAGACCTACAAATTAACACAACACAGCGGCTGTGCTTATGTAGTATGTACAGCACTGCGCACTGCATATCGCAGTGTGACATAGTCAACTGTCTGAAAACGATGTGTTCAAAATCACTCAATCTAATATTTCCTGCAAATAATCACACCAGTTATATTCAATTTATGTTTATACTATGCGTACTAACAATTAAAAATTTAATGGTAAAGTTAAACATATTATTAGCACCTACACATCTGTAACAATGCCCACTTCTTGCATGTGCTACTTCTGGCACATGACAGCTAGTTGCGGGCCGAAAGTAGAACCACTCAAAGCACTTTACACTTCACCCTCCTGGCAGACCTGTTCATTCCAAGGCCATCTCAACTTCTCTGGGAAGCATTCAGCCACGCTGCAATTGCATGAAGACTATTCGTTCACATTTCTACCACTGTCTGTATTCCCAGGTACTCATTTATACAGCTGAGTGTTGCGGTTCAAGTCAGCGAAGTAGTCGGCCCTCGTCTGTCCGCCAGACAGTGTCGGCCATTCGCACAGGTGATTATCTATCCACATGTCCCGCTGCCGGCTGGCGTCCTCGCCAATGGCCGCACATAAAACGAGTTGTCAGGGTCGTCATCCGGGGTGGCGTACCACGAGAACAGCGGCACCAGCCACACGTGGTCACTCGGTGATAATGGCACAAGAGTGAGTGATGTGACTTCTCTGGGAAGCATTCAGCCACGCTGCAATTGCATGAAGACTATTCGTTCACATTTCTACCACTGTCTGTATTCCCAGGTACTCATTTATACAGCTGAGTGAACTCTGACAACGTGGGGTGATCAAACTTACCAAAAGTTCGAAGTGACAGCAGTGGGATTTGAAACCGGGTTCTCTCAATTAACAGTCCGGCCTTCTAACCGGTATGCCATCGTGCCCCATAAAGAAAGAAACAAAAGTCACACAGGCATTTCATAAAAAGAACACCAATATTATCATCAGTAATAACACAAATAACCTTGGTTTTATATTCGAACACATTACAGTTAGTTACCAACAAAACAGGGCATTGTAAGCATCAGTGAGGCATTGCGACCAAGCGGTTGGTGCATTGCGACTAAGCATTGTGACTGGTGCATTTCATCCAAGCATTGTGACTGGTGCATTGTGACAAGTATTGCAACTGGTGCATTCGGTCAGGCAGAGTCCCAAAGACAGAGTGGCATTTCGTGACACCGGATTTTAGAAAAGGGCCCATGCACGCATAATACACGCACAACCTAGTCCCTAGTGTTTTGTCGGTTACCGTTTTGTCTTTGTAATAGATGTTCCCACAACTCAAGTTCCACAAGGCATTAACCTTGTCTTGTGTTTGGACAGATGCTCGTACTAAAGTCTAAACAGTCAACACTGACAACAGACTGCACACTAACACCGCAGGCAACACGCTTACCCCTTACCTTAGTTTAGTCTTTAGACTTTGCTCCTATACTGTTTTAGACGTTATTAGTCGTAGCATTCCCCTTACCCTTGGCTTAGCCTAGGGCTACGGCTAGGCTTAGCCTCTATGACTATGACTCTATTATTATACTAACTAATATAATATAGTCGTATAATAATATTATATGGTAATATGGCTCGGGTCTAAGTCTAAAATGTAAAAGACGCCGTCTTGTGTTACAGCTTATACGGCGATGGTCCAACAAAAGTAGGATCCAATGTTTGTATTGATGCAAGCAATCTAAAAAGTTTGTCTTCTAAACATTCTGCTGCTAAAGTTCGAAATAATTTGTAGTACTTACTTACAAAACCACGCGACTTAAAGCCGACTTCCGTATACTAGGTCACATGATAGCCACGTGAAGGACCATCCTGTTGACGTTGGCTTAAGTAAAAAGGTGTACCAACGTTAGCAGCAACTTGCGTTCTTGGCGTGCGTATTGACACCTTTGAAAATAAACAAATACTATGTTATTATAATATCTGAAGTACACCCATTGCAGTTCTCCTCGATTACATAGGTACAAGAAAATAATGGTTCAAACTATGTGCCAGTTAGTAACTGTACAGGGCCGTAGCCAGCTTTTCCCATAATCATACGGGTTTCACATTGATTTGCTGGCTAGCGAGCCAAGATATTTGAAGCATCCTGACTGATTAAAGGTGCTTAATCAATTCGATTGTTTTGCTAGTCTCATTTCAAATTACGTTTGCGAAAAAACAAACCTACATAGTATCCACTACAACACGCTAACTTGCTTGTGCAACTTTTGTATGTAGTTTTTGTGAAATCATCAGATAAACTATTAAATTAGTAAATACTTGTTCAAGCATTTACTGAAGTGAAAATCGAAATGCTGAAAAATCATGATTTTGTTCCTTGGTGAAATTGTTTAACTTTGTCATGTGATCGGCAAGAGGATGGAGGTCACGCCCATGATCAGCATTGATCCACACAGTGTTTACCATTTTGAATATCCACTATTTTGATCCTTACCAGATCTAACGACTAAAGTTATTTCTTTCGATGATTTGAAAAAAATAGGCATTTATTTTTATTAAATCGACTGCAGATGTTACATAAACTATTCACACACTACATATTTGGACACCAACGAACCAGATTTGCGATAGGCTAAATTAGTTGAGGAAGCAGTTTTAATATTCTTGCCAGCGATGTTAATGGACTGGTAATATTTTACAGCCTGTAGCCTGCGGATGTAGCTAACGCGTGCAAACTCTGTCTTCGATGTACCTTAATTTACTCTATGTGGATGGGCATCCGGATCTGAGTCTATTATTGCGAGTAGATAATTTACTAGTTGTGTTAAATATATTATTTATTACAAAAATTGCATTAACTATATACAATTATATCACCACTGCTTATTTGTTAGGTGGACATTTTATTAAGTGTACATATTTTTTGTCGAAATTAGTTTTGTCTCCCCCCCCCAGCTAACAATTTTACGTTGTAAGTACGTAGTGACAACGTAGCGGTTTAGTTGCGACTACGTATTTTTGCATACGTATTTATTACGTAAATCTGTGGACTACCAGAAACGTTGCTACGACGTAGTACATGACAATTTCTACAACGTTGTAAGTACGTAGTGACAACGTAGCGGTTTGGTTGCGACTACGTATTTTTGCATACGTATTTATTACGTAAATATGTGGACTACCAGAAACGTTGCTACGACGTAGTGAAATTACCATGTACTACCTATCTGGTACCTTTCTACAACGTTTCCAGTACCTTTCTACTACCATTCCACAACGTTTCTACTACCTTCCAACTACGTTTCTGCTACCTTTCCGGCACCTTCCCACAACGTTTCTACTACCTTTCTGGCACCTTCCCACTACGTTTATGTTACCTTTCTGGCACCTTCCCGCAACGTTTGTGATGTAACTTAAAATCCTCTCTAGAAAGAAGAAAGACACAACAAACACTGTTGAATTTTCAGCATTTATTTCAATAACAATTGCATATTTGTACGCACGCATGCACGCAGGTACGCTCGGTTTAGCTGTCCGAATCCGACTCCGAATCACTGACAGTGGGGGCTGTGCTGGGGGGTTGTGCTGGGGAGTTTATGATCATTGACAGTCGAGTCTGCAAACAAACAGCTTACTTATTATTATGTTGAACTCATTTTAAAAACAATTGCATCACGTTATTATAATAATCTTCGTAATCTTTGCAATACATTACCAGGAATGTTATAACGCAAATTATAACACATATACATGTGCATATAAGGCAATTCAAAGTTTAACAGAACATGTTAAAATATTGAAGTCCCTCATCAGTAGGTTAATCTAGATATTTTTACAAACTGTATCTGATGGGAATGTACCCCACCAACACAAATGTAACTGAGACTGGGTACACCTGTACTTGTCTTCATAACACTGATTGTGCTTGTGATAAGGTCTGTTTTATATGGGTTGAGATTATGCTTTCTGGCTTCCATTTACAAGCATGACAAGTAAGACTTACATGATATAATAATCTTAATGTGGCAAATACATTGCTGCAAAGAAAAAACACAAATCCTTACCTGAAACAGGTAGCCACCCCTCTTACTTGGGGCATGCTTGAGGGTTTCACCCATATGATGTTCAATCTCGTCATCTCTACATTTGAGGTGGATTCGTCTGCACGCTTCTATTAACAAAATGTACGATTTTGTTTACACATTTGTCAAATCATTGGGTACAATCATATTTTTACAATGTGCTTAATTTTGAAACATGAAAAGGCAGTAATTTACAGTCCTATTTACGAAAATAGCTACACGTTGGCAATGTCCTGCTCAATGTACATTAAACAAATACACATTAACCCCCGTAGTTTCGGGCATCACATTAGTATACCCCGTTGCAAACTAATGCACAAATGGCTGTCGTTTGCGGCTGTATTATATTCAATCTCATTTGGATGTTATACGTTTTGTGTGAATAATCATTATATCTAAATATGGTAGAATTTAATAATTAATGCCCCTTGGTAACTAACGTGCACAATGGAATGCATTGAAAATGGTATAAATTTACTTGAAACCGATATCCGAGCTGTGCTCAGACTAGGTTTGCGTTGACCGTTTGGTATGCAAGAAATGAAAAATTTTCTGCTGGTCAGTATGGCCCATGGGTCGACCATCTTCCAACGGAAATTTGAATTACATGGTGGAAAGTGAACAATGGATATCGGGCGATTGCAAACGTTAGTAAACCGAGCCCATACCATTGTTCGGACCCTGCAAACTGACAATGCAAGTACGCCGGCATATTTAGGCGGCGGGGTGTCGGGTCATGCCACTTTGTCTTGTTGGTCGGCTATGGCAAGGCAGAGACAGTCATCGACTGTACGTTCAAATCGTGTGACAAAGAACACGGAATTAGAATTACTCTGTAGTCGCTCTTGTGTTCGTTGGATGAGACGAGGAGGCATTTCGTAATGTACATTGAACAGGATGTTGCCAGCGTAGGATAGCTACTGTAAATTACTGCATTTTTCGTTCATATACAATCATATTTTGAATATGTGCTTAGTTTTAAAACGTGTCCTCCCCTAAAATCTTTTATTTTCAGATGTGATTACATAATAATATATAAAATAAATATTGAGGCGTTCTTTGGTGGGTTTACGGAACCACACATGAGAATATTGCAGTTGTGCAGAATATAAAAAAGCAAGAAAATATAAGGAAGTATGCATGGAAAACATATGTAGAGCTTCTTGGATAAATTGGTTCATTTCGATGTGATATAAAGCGAATGATTTTAGGAATACTTACTACACATAACTTTGTGGAGTGGCAGATCCTCAAACGAATGCTTACGCTTCCTTCCTTTCGTGTTGAACTTGGACCACAACTGGTGCGTCCTCATCTTAGCAAACATTCTCCGGATGGTGTCACCCACATTGTGCCCACCCAGAGCAATCAACAAAGTACCTGCAAAAAAAACAACAGCATGTATTTTCACGTGTGCTTGAGCATTATAACATTAACTGGATGTAAAAGTCTGGTATTGCATTTTCAACACCAACGTTAAACCATTCTTATCTATGACAGTGAAACCTGGAAAACTACTCGGTCTGAATACACCAAAGCAATCCAAACCAGTGCCGTCTACAACGAATTTAAATTTGCCGCGCGAACTGACTGAGCTACTGGCCCCCTATTTATCACTGTCCACCTCCGCAAACATCTCAGGCAGGATATCGTGTCGGCTTTCCAGGCCCGGTTAGCCTGTAAACGTAAACTTCCGACCTCTTGACACCAAGGTGGGCCCGGGGCAGATATTGAGATGACAACCCATTTATTATGTCCAATGCCTGTTTCCAATTCTTTTTCAATCTACGCAATCAAAATTTCCTACATGATACACCCAAATGTAATAGTTTCAAGATCGGATTTTCAATGTTTCTGTGACGAGTGGAAGTTAATTCCAATTCAAAACTTAAAGTCCATTTGAAATGATCGGTTTTTCTCGTTCACAAAACGTGGTAGGCTAACTTACGATCGTCATTATGTCGACCATTACAAGAAACCGCTAAATTTACTGACAAAGACAAAAACGGGATATTCTCAAGGACATATACACTTTTGAACTACTCATGTGTGTATTCATCTATAACATCAGGCGCTGATCCAGAGGGGGGCGCACATACGCCCCCCGTTTTGATTGAAAAAACAAGTTTTTGGGCTTTACTCTTATTTGATAATTAACTTTAATTAAGCTGAGAGCACGTGTGGAACAAGGGAAACGGGCACGGTTCTAGATGTACGTCTATTCACGTGTGTTCACGATGTACGTTTACTCACGTGTGGAGCAATTAATTTAAGTGAAACTGGTACAGTAATGGTAGCTTTCCGTGTATTCACATAAATTTCATTTGTTGCTGCACGTGTGGAACAAGGGAAACTTGTACGGTTCTAGATGTACGTGACGACAAATAAACGAACGCATTTTGACAAGTTTTATATCAGTATGACGAACATCGTAATTATAACCTTTCCAGTGAATAAGCTTTAATTGTATGCGAATTAAATTTAGAAGAGGGTTGTAAAAATTGTATAACCAGGTTCCCGAATCTTTCACTTTAGAGGCGCTTCGTCAAATATTTTAATTATAAAAACGGTGACGTATAGATAATCGTGACGTAGATTATACACCGTTCAATTCATGAGCAAGATTGTTCCTATTAAGTTAATAAATTTCCGACCTCTTGAGGCCAAGATGGGTTCGGGGCAAATATTGAGATGACAACCCATTTATTATGTCCAAGTCCTGTTTCCAGTTCTTTTTTAATCTACACAATCAAACATGTCCTAAGTGAATTGTTTCAAGATCGAATTTAGAATTTTTCTGTGACGAGTGGAATTCCAAGTACTTCAAAACTTAAGGTCCGTTTGAAATGATCGGTTCGTCTCATTCAAAACATGATGTATAGCTAACTTAGTTACGATCTTCATTATGTTGACCGCTACAAGAAACCGCTTAATTTACTGACAAAAACGAAAACGGGAGCTTCTCAAGGACATAATATCAGTTACTCTTGAACTACTCATGTGTGTACTCATCTCAAACTGCAGGCGCGGATCCCCCCGTTTTGCTTGAAAAAAGTTTTGGGGCTTTACTCTTATTTAATAAATACCTTTAATTATGCTGAGAGCACGTGTGGAATACGGGAAACTGGTACGGTTATAGATCGATGTACGTTTATTCACGTGTATCCATGCGTTTAGGCACATGTGGAACAATTAAGTGAAACTGGTACGATTCTAGCTGTACATGTATTCACGTGAATTCACGGAGTCAGACCACAGTTGAAAATTGCATTGGTGGCCATGTTAACGTTTTGTTAGATTATAAGAAAACGTGACCACTAAAAATTCTGAAACGTTTTCACAGCAACTGCCATCATCTCATTGACATGCTGACCAAGTTTTATCAAAATCACATACCTTCAGCTCTTTTAAAACGCCCCGACGTGCGATGCCCATCAATTTTGACAAAAATAGCCTTGTATTCATGCGCCCACGTAGCCCATAGCAGAAAAATTCCCATAAATCCCTCCGCTTTTTAAACTCTAAAAAAAAATGCACCATTTCACAGCCAATAGCTTCTACAAACAAACCTGTGAATATGCCTGCTCAATTGCACTTATGTCACATCGTATGAATTCTTTAAATTCACATATCGCAATTTAATACGCCCTACATTCGTGTGATACAATAAACAGGAAGGTCAACTGTGGTCTTACCCCAAATAGGGAATTTTTTTGTTTCAGAAAGTGTCAAATTTTATGTCAAGTTGCGGCACAGTGTATATGTAGACACATTATGGAACACTCCTACTTGTCAAGTCATTATTATTTGTTTGACAGCCAAGTCTAAACAATTCTTTGTCCGTATTATTAGCTGAAAACCAGTCACATAATTTAATTATAGGTCAATTTTGACACTTGATAAATCATAGATCATGTACACTAGATTTACATAGCACTGCGAACCAATGAAGCCTGCTTACTGTCCCTTTGAATATACTAATGATTTTATTTTTAAATTAGTATTCATATAATTGCTTGATTTTAACGTAGCATAACTTTGTAAGAAAATTTGATATTTTTCACATTTATCAGGATTTAGGGTAAATTCAATGATTCAGGTTTGTCCAATTTTATTGTTTATGTGACTGCTTTCATACTTCTAGTTGATAAGATACAAGGCGAACGGCTTGATTTCGATACGCCACCACAAAAGGGTATCACATGACCAGATGCCAGTCGCGGCCAGATTTGAAAATGCTGATCTACACAGTGCTTCCAGTGGGTGTGACACAACCAAAATACAACTATTCTGTCCAAATTTGTTACACAGTGTTGCTAACGCACTGAGTGAGCCACAAGACGAATACCACCAATGATCGCTCTAGTCCAAAATGGTTACCTGTTCCGTCACATACTTATGTCATACCCCCTAATTTTTGCAAACTTTCCATTTTGGCATCCGATCTGTATCATGATGTTCGTGATTGCTACTGCTGTCTGCCTTTTCCAAGCAAACTGTTCACTTTTCCTATCAACCTGTGCCTATGGGAATGATTATATCTTATGTTAACCACTTCAGAGTTAAGGTTAGCTAGGGATGGGGTTAGCTAGAGATGGGGTTAACCATTCATGTGGTTAGCTAAAGATGGGGTTAGCTACGGTTAGGGTTGCAAAGTACTGCACACAACATGAAATTGGCATTGATATGTGGTGAATAGACATTTTGGAAAGGCAACAGTTTTTGTTGATATTAAAAATTGCTTATTGTACACTTTTAGCGTACCACAATTTCTATAATGCTATTTTAGCATATGAAAAATAAAAAAATTATATTTATTAGCAATGAAATATCATATTAAACATCAACTTGCGCAATATATCAGCTCGTGCACATCAAACGTTATAGTACAAAACTAAAATGTACATTTATTTGACATGTTTTATATTTAGTAGATCGGTTATAAGACACCTCCTAAGGGAGACTGTTAAACAGTTTAAATAGTAGCGGCGTTTAACCAGTAATGATCTTGTTCACTAGATGGAATCTATAACATATATATAATAATATAATATTATCTAGTCTGACACCGACAATTGTCTAAGTCAAACACACACAAAATGGGACAGGTTAGCTACCGTTTTTATTTATTTATTTATTTTCCAAAATATGAGCCCTAATTATATTATCATAATTGCAAATTATAAAAATTATAAGAAATTTGTTATAACAAACTAATAATTTCATCCAAATTACGTGTAATATCCACAATTAAGCTAATAACAACGACCAAAACATAAGCACATCAACATTTTATAACCGTGTTTGTGACCCCGACTTCCGTCTATTTGGAGTCAGACCACAGTTGAAAATTGCATTGGTGGCCATGTTAACGTTTTGTTAGATTATAAGAAAACGTGACCACTAAAAATTCTGAAACGTTTTCACAGCAACTGCCATCATCTCATTGACATGCTGACCAAGTTTTATCAAAATCACATACCTTCAGCTCTTTTAAAACGCCCCGACGTGCGATGCCCATCAATTTTGACAAAAATAGCCTTGTATTCATGCGCCCACGTAGCCCATAGCAGAAAAATTCCCATAAATCCCTCCGCTTTTTAAACTCTAAAAAAAAATGCACCATTTCACAGCCAATAGCTTCTACAAACAAACCTGTGAATATGCCTGCTCAATTGCACTTATGTCACATCGTATGAATTCTTTAAATTCACATATCGCAATTTAATACGCCCTACATTCGTGTGATACAATAAACAGGAAGGTCAACTGTGGTCTTACCCCAAATAGGGAATTTTTTTGTTTCAGAAAGTGTCAAATTTTATGTCAAGTTGCGGCACAGTGTATATGTAGACACATTATGGAACACTCCTACTTGTCAAGTCATTATTATTTGTTTGACAGCCAAGTCTAAACAATTCTTTGTCCGTATTATTAGCTGAAAACCAGTCACATAATTTAATTATAGGTCAATTTTGACACTTGATAAATCATAGATCATGTACACTAGATTTACATAGCACTGCGAACCAATGAAGCCTGCTTACTGTCCCTTTGAATATACTAATGATTTTATTTTTAAATTAGTATTCATATAATTGCTTGATTTTAACGTAGCATAACTTTGTAAGAAAATTTGATATTTTTCACATTTATCAGGATTTAGGGTAAATTCCAATGATTCAGGTTTGTCCAATTTTATTGTTTATGTGACTGCTTTCATACTTCTAGTTGATAAGATACAAGGCGAACGGCTTGATTTCGATACGCCACCACAAAAGGGTATCACATGACCAGATGCCAGTCGCGGCCAGATTTGAAAATGCTGATCTACACAGTGCTTCCAGTGGGTGTGACACAACCAAAATACAACTATTCTGTCCAAATTTGTTACACAGTGTTGCTAACGCACTGAGTGAGCCACAAGACGAATACCACCAATGATCGCTCTAGTCCAAAATGGTTACCTGTTCCGTCACATACTTATGTCATACCCCCTAATTTTTGCAAACTTTCCATTTTGGCATCCGATCTGTATCATGATGTTCGTGATTGCTACTGCTGTCTGCCTTTTCCAAGCAAACTGTTCACTTTTCCTATCAACCTGTGCCTATGGGAATGATTATATCTTATGTTAACCACTTCAGAGTTAAGGTTAGCTAGGGATGGGGTTAGCTAGAGATGGGGTTAACCATTCATGTGGTTAGCTAAAGATGGGGTTAGCTACGGTTAGGGTTGCAAAGTACTGCACACAACATGAAATTGGCATTGATATGTGGTGAATAGACATTTTGGAAAGGCAACAGTTTTTGTTGATATTAAAAATTGCTTATTGTACACTTTTAGCGTACCACAATTTCTATAATGCTATTTTAGCATATGAAAAATAAAAAAATTATATTTATTAGCAATGAAATATCATATTAAACATCAACTTGCGCAATATATCAGCTCGTGCACATCAAACGTTATAGTACAAAACTAAAATGTACATTTATTTGACATGTTTTATATTTAGTAGATCGGTTATAAGACACCTCCTAAGGGAGACTGTTAAACAGTTTAAATAGTAGCGGCGTTTAACCAGTAATGATCTTGTTCACTAGATGGAATCTATAACATATATATAATAATATAATATTATCTAGTCTGACACCGACAATTGTCTAAGTCAAACACACACAAAATGGGACAGGTTAGCTACCGTTTTTATTTATTTATTTATTTTCCAAAATATGAGCCCTAATTATATTATCATAATTGCAAATTATAAAAATTATAAGAAATTTGTTATAACAAACTAATAATTTCATCCAAATTACGTGTAATATCCACAATTAAGCTAATAACAACGACCAAAACATAAGCACATCAACATTTTATAACCGTGTTTGTGACCCCGACTTCCGTCTATTTGGAGTCAGACCACAGTTGAAAATTGCATTGGTGGCCATGTTAACGTTTTGTTAGATTATAAGAAAACGTGACCACTAAAAATTCTGAAACGTTTTCACAGCAACTGCCATCATCTCATTGACATGCTGACCAAGTTTTATCAAAATCACATACCTCCAGCTCTTTTAAAACGCCCCGACGTGCGATGCCCATCAATTTTGAAAAAAATAGCCTTGTATTCATGCGCCCACGTGGCCCATAGCAGAAAAATTCCCATAAATCCCTCCGCCTTTTAAACTCTCAAAAAAATGCACCATTTCACAGCCAATAGCTTCTACAAACAAACCTGTGAATATGCCTGCTCAATTGCACTTATGTCACATCGTATGAATTCTTTAAATTCACATATCGCAATTTAATACGCCCTACATTCGTGTGAAACAATAAACAGGAAGGTCAACTGTGGTCTTACCCCTCACGTGTTGATGCACGCGTGGAACAAGTAAAACTGGTACGGTTCTAGCTGTACGTGTATTCACATGAACTCATGTGTCTATGCAAGTGTAAAACTGGGGAAACTGGTACGGTTCTAGTTGTACGCATATGCACGTGTATTCACGTGTTTAGGCACGTGTGGAACTGGAGTAACGGGTATATGGTTCTAGCTGTACGTGCATTCACGTGAATTGACGTGGGTTACGAAAGTCGTTTATTACAATGTGGTTTGACAACACTAGAGACCAGGAGACTAAGAGGAGACCAAATAGAAGTGTTTAAAATAGTGAACGGTTGTGAGGATATTGATAAGAACTTGTTGTTCGAGATGGCAATCTTGTTAAATCTTCTTAAATATCTGATAAGGGTGAGCTACACACAGATGAGAAAATTGTTAGACTCTCGATAAGCTAATGGCTTCCTTGTCCACTTGCCATCTGGAACATGTTGTTTGGGATGGCAATCTTGTTAAATATTGTGTGGAACGTTGGAAACTGGTGCGGTTCTAGATGTACGTGATAGCAAATACACGAACGCGTTTTGATAATTGTTATATTAATATGAAGAAGATCATATAAACTTTCCAGTGAGCAAGCTTTAATTGTATGCGACTTAAATTTAGAAGGCGGTTGTAAAATGTATAAAAGAATATAATTCTGAGGTTTCGGCACATATATATGCTGATGTTCTACATCACGCTTGAGCTAGGTCATATCCGTCACAATAAAACTGTGACACACCATTCAATTCATGAGTAATGTTGTGGTCAATTTACCACTAATTTTTTTGTCCGACCTGTATGTCATGAGGTGCGGGTCGTTTGTATATGACTTGTAATAAACCTGCTCACCTGTCTCCTGTCCAGATCGAAACGTCGAATATCGGATGTGAATCGCAGTCAGTAAAACATGTCGCTGTCGTTTTGGATATTCACATATGGCGGCCGCATAACTGTGAAACTACGTGGAGATGATAGTTCTTTTCAGATATTCAATAGAGGCATCACTTTGAAGTAGTTGTGACGTAGATGACAAGGAATCGAGAAACATGGGTTTTTATGTCAGAAAGCCTATTCAAAGTGTTTGATACCTAACATATAGTTCAGGGGGTCACCGTACACGATATACGTTATTTAATGTGTACTCATTACCCCGAATGTCGACCTTGTAAATAGAGGACTATATGCAATGGGGTTAGCCGATTTTGGAATAAGAATACTGGGAAGTATTTAGAGAAATAGCGAAAATAAAAAAGTCCAATCTAAGGATGGTGTCGGACATGACGAAGGGTTCCTTTATAAAGCGCACATATAACATCGGTTTGAGGCAAGGAAGTGCCCTTAGCCCTTTACTGTTTATCATGGTGATGGAAATAATCAGCAGAAAGATCAGCACGAAGGATAGTCTCAGGAAGATGATGTATGCAGATGATCTGGCCATAATAGCAGAAAGCAAATAAGACCTACAGGAAGTGTTGGTGGAATGGAAGGGGGTGTTCGAGAAGCACGGACTGAGAATGAGCCTAGAGAAGACAGAAGTGATGTGGGTTGGACACCAGAGAGAGGAGTTGAACATCAGGTTGGATGGTAAGGAGATCAAGCAAGTGGATGGCTTTGTGTACCTTGAAGGAATGGTTACGGAGGATGGACATTCAGCGGCAGAAGTACGACGTCGGACACAAGCGGGAGCGAATGCTTGGAGAAAGGTAGAGGGAATCATGTTGGACAGAAAAAATTCAAAAAGTTGAAATTGAAAGTCCTGAGAACGTGTGTTACATCATCATGTCTGTATGATCTGGAGACAGTGGCGTTGACAGAACAACAACAACAGCAGAAGCTGCAAGAGTGTGAGAATAACTGGGTTTGTCGAATAACAAGAACAATTAAAGAGGGTGGACAGAAGAAGGATGAACGACCTGAGGAAAGAGGTTGGGATGCAAAAAATATGCAGCCTAGCAGGAAGATTGGTGAAAAGCAGGATGAGATGGGCTGGCCACTTGGTAAGAATGGATGTAGGCAAACTAGCAAAGAGAGCAGAGGTGGAAAAACATCAAGGACGCAGTCACTGAGACAGATCGGGAAAGATGAAAGATGTAGAGATGGGGCGGCCGATATAAAACTATGGAAAGAAAGAACAGAAAGAGTGGCTCGACACTACTTTACCTGAATCTCACCCCTGTACAGCAGGGAACAAGGAGGAAGAGCACACAAGAAGTATCATTTTAACAATTTTCTTGACCGAAAAATTCCACACGAAAGTGCCGGGACACCAATTTGTCCTTCTATCGTCGAATGACCCACAGCCGATAAGATTCGAGTACCGTATACGGCTTATATTAATTACTCGAGCGCAAAAAAACTATTTCACCCACAATGTCTTCAGACCGATATAATAAAAACATATTGCCAGTATTTTGACAGGTATGTAGATTGGATCGGACGGCAAATATTTATGTTTCTCCTTATGCTTGGATTTATACAGGGTCGCAAATAAATGATTTATTTTCTTTGCCTTGTCGTGAAAACTTCTAAAGTCGGCTACATTTAATACTTCAAAAAGAAAGACAAGAAGAGAGAAAAAAAGACGACTGGCCACAATCAGGAATGAGCCATGCAGGACTTAACCTGTGCAAGTACAAACATGTTCGTAAATAGTTAATAACAGTACTCATGCGTATAAACATAATTATAACGTATAATAGGCTCAACCACGTTGACTATTTCACGTGAATACTGACTGTTTGACCTTAACATTCTGTCACTGTATAGCCAATTGTCCTTAATGCACTGGTCCCTGCGGAATAATCCAACACCCTGTCCCAGTCGCCACATAGGGTTATTAATCATTATACCACTTCAAGGAGTGCGGGAAATAGCTAATTTTGGCTTGTTTAAAATGTAACCTAATACCTCTACTATTCTACACAGACACATGATTAATGATTTTCCTGTAGACTTGAGCGGTAAGCCAGCTGTGTACGGGGCTGCAAATAATCGACCACTGGCCGCCATCGTGTATGGTAGAGACAGTTACATCCACTAACATGACATACACTGCGTCTTACGGTTTAGGTATTTAACTTTAAGATTTGTCATTGCGCTCACGAGATGGTTAACCCACAAGGCAGGGATTCACCCAGTGTCAAATCAACCAGTTACGGGACACAAATTTGTCCACAGAATCTTGTGAATTCACATACGGAAACCGGTGATTTGAACCAGTTGAAATACGTGAATTTACATGTTCTGAACCAGTTATACGACACATGTCTGGACACAAATTTGTCCACAGAATCTCGTAAATTCAAGTACGGAAACAGGTGATTTAAACTAGTTGAAATACGTGAATTTACGTGTTCTGAACCAGTTATATGACACATGACTGGACACAAATTTGTCCACAGAATCTCGTGAATTCAAGTACGGAAACAGATGATTTAAACCAGTTGAAATACGTGAATTTACGTGTTCTGAACCAGTTATATGACACATGTCTGGACACAAATTTGTCCACAGAATCTCGTGAATTCAAGTACGGAAACAGGTGATTTAAACCAGTTGAAATACGTGAATTTACGTGTTCTGAACCAGTTATACGACACATGTCTGGACACAAATTTGTCCACAGAATCACGTGAATTCAAGTACGGAAACAAGTGATTTAAACCAGTTGAAATACGTGCATTTACGTGTTCTGAACGTAATATCGCTACGTCGTTGCTACGTACTGGCACAACGTAGTTGGAGTACGTGGACACGACGTAATATCGTTACGTCGTTGCTACGTACTGGCACAACGTAGTTGGAGTACGTGGACACGACGTATTGTCGTTACGTCGTTGCTACGTACTGGCAGAACGTAGTTGGAGTACGTGGACACGACGTATTGTCGCTACGTCGTTGCTACGTACTGGGAGAACGTAGTTGGAGCACGTGGACACGACGTAATGTCGCTACTTCGTTGCTACGTACTGGCAGAACGTAGTTGGAGCACGTGGACACGACGTAATGTCGCTACGTCGTTGCTACGTACTGGCAGAACGTAGTTGGAGCACGTGGATACGACGTAATGTCGCTACGTCGTTGCTACGTACTGGCACAACGTAGTTGGAGTACGTGGACACGACGTAATGTCGCTACGTCGTTGCTACGTACTGGCACAACGTAGTTGGAGTACGTGGACACGACGTAATGTCGCTACGTCGTTGCTACGTACTGGCACAACGTAGTTGGAGTACGTGGACACGACGTAATGTCGCTACGTCGTTGCTACGTACTGGCACAACGTAGTTGGAGTACTTGGACACGACGTAATGTCGCTACGTCGTTGCTACGTACTGGCACAACGTAGTTGCAGTACGTTGGCACGACGTAATGTCGCTACGTCGTTGCTACGTACTGGCACAACGTAGTTGGAGTAAGTGGACACGACGTAATGTCGCTACGTCGTTGCTACGTACTGGCACAACGTAGTTGCAGTACGTGGACACGACGTAATGTCGCTACGTCGTTGCTACGTACTGGCACAACGTAGTTGGAGTACGTGGACACGACGTAATGTCGCTACGTCGTTGCTACGTACTGGCACAACGTAGTTGGAGTACGTGGACACGACGTAATATCACTACGTCGTTGCTACGTACTAGCACAACGTAGTTGGAGTACGTGGACATGACGTAATATCGCTACGTCGTTGCAACGTGCTGGCACAACGTAGTTGGAGTACGTTGACACGGCGTAATATCGTTACGTCTTCGCTACGTACTGGCACAACGTAATTGCAGTACGTGGATACGACGTAAGTAGAACGTAATACCGTTACGTTGTTGTTACGTATTGTCACAATGTAGATATACTACGTTGACACAACGTTAATAAAACGTAATTCCTGACTTTACCAAACCATTACCTTCATACAACGTTGTATATACGTAGTGTGTTTGCTGGGCCACCCCTAAAATAATCATGCTGATGTCCCTGTCTCTGTCTTGCGTTTTATGCCACCGTGGTAGAAGAAGAAGAAGAAGAAGATTTGTGTTTATTTGAGCAACGTAACATTTCAAAAGATACACACATACATTCATGTTAACAAAGCAATAATACCTAATATAAGTTTGTAATTTTACTATGAGCGTGGTGTGTATTAAAGCGGGGGGGGGGGGTGAAGCACTCGAACAACCATAGCCCAAACATAATAACATACCATTTACAGTATATATCACCCTTATATGATGGGCGCAACGCCACGGTAATTTTGTAATATCCTTTTAAACTTTGCCATTATCTTCGCTGGGAGGCGCCATATTGCGCTGCGGGGGGCTCAGCGGCAGAGTGGTTTGAGTACGAGCTCCTGGCACGGCGTTCACACAGTAAAAACCTCTCGGAAAAACGGCCGAAACGCATGGAAAATCGAATAAAAAGAAAACTGGTGTGCACTGGATGGCTCCTGGATATGTCAACTAGTACTACAAATGCAAGGAAAAAACTTTTGATCGACTTCCGAGGAAGAATTTGCAGCGGAAAAGGTGGTTGCAAATGCGGAAATTGCCGTGTCCGCCAGCCGCAGGCACTGCGAGTGACCACTTTTCCGATGCAAATTACAAGACAAAAGACTATGTGATGAGTATGGACAGACGGTGAGCATCAAGATGTCATTCTTGGTCAAAGACACCGTTCCATCTTAGATTTTTTTCCGCATATGACCTAGGCAGAGTCAATCGCCCTACAATGTTTTTCTATCTGGCTGTTGCTACTAGTACGGCGAAGATCTCGCTCGGCCGAAACGTAAGTATTTTCATGAAACGTGAAACCTTACAAAAACGCCATAAACAGAGCAATAAACACGTCTTTCGTGTCTGTATGCATTCTAATATGTATATCACTAAAGTTACCTGACAATAACCATGTAAAAGTGTGAAATTATTACCTTTTTGTCAGAACGCATGTGCTTGTCAAGGTTTGTATATAACCGGATGTTGTTGTGAGCGAGATTAGCAAGCGGGATTTCCATAGATCTATATAAGGTCACGCTAAGAATTGCCGTCTGCTGGCCATAGAGTTACATAATTAATAATGCCCCTATAAACTACTAACTTACTAACGGGTGTTTTATTTATGTCTGTGCTGCTGGCCCATTCTGGCCTCATTCTACACGAAATCGCGTTTGATCATGTGACGCAAAGGCAACATCACGTGCACAGTATGGCGGCTAATTGTGAAATGTTTTCTATGTCACCGATAAAAGTACTCATCAGTAATTATTTGGAGCACATTTCTTCAGTTTCTTGACGCCCAATCGTCGGTTGTATGTCACGGAATACACATGTGAAACGGTTAGTGCGTATCTGTTTTAAAACTTAAGTTATTAGTTCCGTAGCCAAATGGCTACGGAACTGCCAAAATGGCGAGTTAGCAAATGCCCGTCAGGACTTTCGCCCCAGAGACGAAGAGCGGGGCGAACATTTTTGCCTACATATGACCATGCATCTACAGACTATTCTGCAACAAGGAAACGTCAGATATCAAAGGGCAGAGCGATGCGCAGGAAGCGACGAGCCGAAACCAGGTTAGTAAATTGGATTACCGTTACCATTGTGACTTATCACTACGATTACAATATAGTTCCACCCCAATAAGCACAGTTGTGCTTCAACGTCAGCATATATATAACCCACAGTAAATCGAAATGTATGAATACAATAAAGTGCGAGTAAGTGTTAATAGTTTGATATAATTACGAGTGTTTTCCTATCCGCCGATTTATTTTCGATGTGATCAGACGTACCGTCAATACGTGGCCGTACTAAAAACAATAACAATAACTCGGTAAGTGCCACAGGATATACTGCAGCCTTATAACATGGGCCATGGCGTATGTACTAGGCAAAATTATTCAAGAAAATAATTTGATATTATTTATTGACAGTCATAATAAGTCTCATACTCCAGTGTTCTAAATGCCTAGAGACCAAGCGGCAAGCGTAAGGCTAAGCCTAAGGGGGTAGATGCATGGGAGAAACACCAAAAGACAGTATAGACTATAGCGCATAAGAAGCCTGCTGTTGCTGTTTACATTTCAAATTCTTTATGGAAATATTTAAATATACAAATACTTTCATTGTGATTAAGTGCAAATGCAGTTACACAAACTTTTTAAAAGTATTTAAATATTTAATAAAATGTATTTCACCCATGCAATGTCTAGCTGGAGAGGAAACTAACTAAGGCATCGTCATCTACCCAGTTGAACACTGTCAGATTACATGTCTGCTTTCTATAATGGCACTTTACAATTTCTGTCTGAATTCTTGTGACTTGACAATAAGGCAAAATTATATAAAATTAATTTGCTTTATTGATCAGATTAAACCCCACATGTAATAACCGGAAGTTCATAAAGAGATGTATTAATTACATTTTATTCTGAGTCGACTGATAACACTGTAATGAATATCGTGGGGTGAGGGGGCAACTGTCGGCAACCCACAATAGTATTAGTACAAGCTATACATATGAAGGAAGTCTATCAGGCATGGGGGTCAATTCTGTTTTGTCAATTCCAAAAAATCATTTCTAATTCCGCCTTGCAAAAAATCAATTCCAACTGTTAAAATCCTAGGCTAAAGAAAAATTCAAATCCAATTCGTTTTAACACAGTTTTATTTGTCACATGTGCACAATCATATTTAATTGGATATGATTACAAAATTATTGTTTGTTAAATACACACACACATATATATATATCAGGTTTGCCATAAAAAACTTTAAAATGGCATCCAGCCATTTCATATGTACTTTCTGTTGCGACACCTCTCCTGGATCTTTGCTAACAAAACCAGACATTTTGGACAGCCCTGGACAGTTGGGTCATTAATCTGAGTTTTTAACAGTTTCCCCTGTTTATATCGGGTCCAGGTCATTTGCCCCCCTCCCGAACATTTGTCCCTTTGTCACTTGCCCCCCAGACATTAGCCCCTTGCCTTATTAAAAATCTGGACATTTGCCCCCTGTCCGTAGCCTCTGGATTATTTGTAAGTTTTTTAAGAAATGTTTTTTAACTTATTTTTTATTTCTGAACATGAATTCCAGATATATATTACCCTAATTGCAATTAATGTTCTTTGTGCCAGATCAGCCAAGTAAATTACTTTATATAGTTGTAGATGATCCTGTAATCAAAGGATTATCTTTATTGCAATTGTGGAAGAAGCCAGTGACATTAGGACCTGGACATGTTAGGACAATTGAGGATATTTGAAAGAAGCCATCTCAACAAGGATTCTTTTGAATTGCATTTACCATGGAGAGTTGGAGTGACTCCATTTTCCTATAAAACTGGATGCACAAGCCAGAGTTGTCAGAATTCACTTATAACTTCACCATGGAAATTACTACTAGCATGTGAGGAGGTCAGAAGCTATGTTTTGAGTGTCATTCCTACACCAAGAAGGGGGACCAACAAGATTACTCTTCAATGGGAGTGAAGCCAGCGTCGATCCTGATCATGCAAGGGTGCTGTGGTCACTGATCTGATCTCCAGATCCAGAATGCGATCAACAAGACCACCTGCAACCATGATGGTGACACGGCACAGACAGAAGCTGCCAAGGTCGGTGAGGACCTGAAAACTAAGGCAGCTAATACCAGGGGCACTCCAAACCAGCTGATCTCTGACTCGTTACTGTCCACCACTGTTTGTGGAAGCATCACCCCAAGAACCCATCTTCCACCACTGATCTGACTATCAATGATACCTGGAAGACAACTGGTGACAAGAACATCTCATACACACTCCAGGGGATAGGCCATTGCATTAGGCTAAAGTGACTTTGACTTGTCATTGAATGTTATGTTATTGTAGCAATAATGATAAAACTGCAAACTGATTTTCACTTGTCAACTATCATAGAAAAAAGGGGCAGTTGTCCGGGGGGGAGCAAATATGCTAGGAGTCAGATTTATATCGCTATCAGTGGTGGTATCATAAATTTACTGGAAAGTTTGAGTCTAACATCCTAATCTCCAACATGTATTCTCCATGGGGACATTTTTAATTACTACAAAGGGCAAACCCTACAGCCACATGTAACAGCATTGTACAGATGACCAGTGACATGTTTATTATGGGAAACTTGTGGGCTGAACATTGGATAAACAAGGGGCTGCATTCAAGTGGGGTAGGCTTCCTAAAAGCAAGGTCATGTCTAACCAATTTCTTATGTTTTTTAGAAGAAATTACAAAGTGGGTAGATGACGGGTCACCAGTTGTCTACTTAGATTTTCAGAAAGCTTTCGATAAAGTGCCACATCAAAGATTGTTACTTAAACTAAAAGCCCATGGTATAGGCAATGATGTAATCAACTGGATAGAAAAGTGGCTTACACACAGAAGACAGAGAGTAATAGTAGATGGTGAGATTTCAATGGAAATCTGTTTTGAGTGGGGTACCACAGGGATCAGTATTAGGCCCTATACTGTTTTTAATATATATATATATATATATATATATATATATATATATATATAAATGATTTGGAGGATGACATATCTAGCAAAGTACTCAAATTTGCAGATGACACAAAAGTATTCAGAAACGTTACTAATGATACAGATAAACAAAGTTTACAGGATGATCTAGAAAAATTTGTTAAATGGTCAGAACAATGGCAAATGTTGTTCAATTTTGGGAAGTGTAAATGTATACACATAGGACATGGAAATATGGACGAGGAATATAAAATGGGGGATGCTGTACTAGGTAGAACCACACAAGAATGTTTTGAGTTGGGTACCACAGGGATCAGTATTAGGCCCTAAACTGTTTTAAATATATATATATATATATGATTTGGAGGATGACATATCTAGCAAAGTACTCAAATTTGCAGATGACACAAAAGTATTCAGAAAGGTTACTAATGATACAGATAAACAAAGTTTACAGGATGATCTAGAACAATTTGTTAAATGGTCAGAAAAATGGCAAATGTTATTAAATTTTGGGAAGTGTAAATGTATACACATAGGACATGGAAATTTGGACGAGGAATATAAAATGGGGGATGCTGTACTAGGTAGAACCACACAAGAAAAGGATTTAGGAGTAACATTTAATGCTGACATGAAAGTTTCAGAGCAATGTGGGATTGCTGCTTCGAAAGGAAATCAATTTCTAGGGCTAATTAGGAGAACTATCACGTATAAGGAGAAACATCTAATTGTACTCCTGTACAAAGCAATAGTTAGACCACATTTGGAATACTGTATTCAAGCATGAAGGCCATATCGTAAAAAAAGACATAGATAAGCTAGAAAGAATACAACGAAGAGCAACTAAAATGATTCCAGAATTAAGAGACCTTAGTTACGAAAGTCGCTTATTACAATGTGGTTTCACAACACTAGAGACCAGGAGACTAAGAGGAGACCAAATAGAAGTGTTTAAGATAGTGAACGGTTATGAGGATGTTGATAGGAATATGTTCTTCAAACTTAAAGAAGGCAGTACAACCAGAGGACACAAAGCAGCATTAGTTAAGGAGCAGTGTAGGTTGGACATGAGAAACTATTCTTTCTCACAGAGGGTGATAAATGAATGGAACAAACTGCCAAATGATTGTGTTAATGCTAGTAGTGTGTTTAAAAATAGAATTGACAGATATCTGATAAGGGCGTATCTCTTTTTGATGCAAATGCTTGATTATATTGTTCTTGGTCACAATGTTTCAATACCAGAGTAGACAGTGTCTATGCTGTAATGTTGACAACTTCCTGGCTGTTACCAGATTCAGGGTGACATGCTAATAGCAGACAAATATGATTTTAAAAGTAATATAAATAAATATAAGGGTAAATATTAACAGTATCAAGTCAATAATTCCAACAAAATCAATTCCAATTCCCAAAAAATAAATTTTTGAAAAAAAAAATTCCAATTAAAAAAAAATTGAAGTCAATTCCAATTCCGGAACTGGAATTGAGGGTCAGTTCCAATTCCGGAACTGGAATTGAGGGTCAGTTCCAATTCCGGAATGGAATTTACCACATGCCTGAAGTATATTCATGATAATATCTTGTCTCTCTGTACTACAGCAACAGTCATGAACAATATAATTGAATTGAAACAAGCTTATGTCTGTGGGGCTTTTGTCCATGCACCATACTATCTAGCAGATGCTTTCAGTATAATACCTAATAATTATATATTTACATATATACATATGTACACATATATATATATATACGTGTGGGCAGGTATGTGTGTGTGCGTGCAGCATTTATAAGATAAAGATGTCACAAACATAGATCTGCTTTTGGTCCAATAACAATATTCATGCATTATGTTATCTAAATCGAGTGTCAGATATAAAATAAGGAACCCCATAGAAAGTGAACCTATGGGTCCATATTTTGTTATGGAATTTGGACCCCTTATAGAATTTTGACCTCCCTGGCCCATTGAAAGCAGTGCAATGTTGATTAGATAATATAATGCACATTGGAGCTAAGATGCTACAATTTTGGTTACATGTGTTTGGTTATGTTACCAGTGGCATTCATCAAACTGACCAAACAGATTCATTAAAAACATTAAGAGATCAGTGAAAGACCCATTAGTTGAATTAACATGGCTCCATAGGGAAAATGCTTTTCCCTGTGGTTGATTACTTTATACATTCTATATGACACTGGCACTCTTATATTCTAAAAATAATATATACAAGAGAAAGTTTCTCACATTGTGATTCACTTTTATTATGCAAAAGATGAATTTTGTAAAATTTTCAAGTCACCGTATGTGTAATCTTTTCAGATGAAGGATTCACCATTGGTTCGTACAAGTACAGGTACTAGTTTTGAAGCATCCAGCGCTACGGGTGATGCCATCAATCTTTACATTACGGATGTCACCTTTAGTGCCATCACTGCTACTACTGCTGTGGCACCACATACAACTGATGCTGAAATGCAAATCGATCCGGTAATGATATTTCAATTGCGACACTTCGCGAATACTGCTGTAGTCATGGATGACATTATTGCACCAATGAACTACTCCTATGTGAAGCTTCCATCAGATTCAGTGAGAACAAAGACATTGGTGCAGATGATGCACACTATGTGATAACAGCGACATAACCGAGGGTGACTCAAGCAGCTCCGACACCTATGAGAAAGAGAAGAAGTTTGTCATTCGTGAGAAAAACTTATGTCACTTTTCTGCACCTGCCACACACCAAACAGCCATAAACTGTGACACAGGTTGTACTCATGTCTGATCTATCAGCCAAGGTCTTTCGGATACTGGGGTGTCTGTCAGAGGAAAGGGTGCTGATTTGTACCCCTGGATAAGTGAAAGGTGAATTGAATATGTTAGGTGTATGTGTACTATCAGTCAGAATAAGTAGTGTATTGGTGTATATTTAGTGCCAGTAGTTTATTGGAACAGATGGTTGGTGTGCAAGTACTATCAGTCAGAACAAGTAGTGTATTGATACATATGATTGGTGTACATTTACTGTCGGTACAAGTAGTGTATTTGGTAGAGAATGAGACGCTTGGTTTACATTTGCTGTCGGTAGGAACAAGTAGTAGATTCAGTCAGAACAAGTAGTATATTGGATACACATGATTGGTGTACATTTACTGTCAGAAGAAGTAGTGAAATGGTGCAGATTCCAGAATGAGATCATTGGTGTACATTTACTGTTGGTAGGAACAAGTAGTGTATTGGTATGCATGATTGGTGTACGTTTACTGTCAGTCAGAACAAGTAATATTGTTACACATGATTGGTGTACATTTACTGTCCAATCAAAACAAGTAGTCTATTGCCATTGGTACAGATGATGATGGTGAAACAGTTAAATGCCTTGGCTTTATAAAGATTAATTATTTCCTAAGCTAAACTACCAGTATATCTGATATGTTGTGGCATAATAATGATGTGTGTAACTGTGATATCCATGTTCCAGGTTGTATTTCCCTGTTGTTTTTCTATGTGAATAAACTGTTGGTATATTTTATGTTCGTCTCCATATAAATGAAATTGTGTGTAGTGACATGCAAGATGCTGCAGGTAACATTTTTGTTGACAGAAGTGGGATATGGATAAGAAGGCATTCACATCATTCAGTTATTAATATTTTAGTGGGAATTTTTGTAGTTTTCCAGGTTGTTTTTCGACCTGCTGCATACTGTGGGTGCCTCACAATTTGTCTATATCAGACTATCAGTACACTCACCTGTGTCAGGTCAATCTCCATAGCTAAACTTTCCATCAATTCAATTCGGTTCAGAATAGACATCACAGATCCTTCCCACATTGCAGGATGGGATTACTTGTCTTGCCTTTCCTGAGCCTGAAATATAATTTGTCAGGGTTAGTTGATAGCACTAATTCCATAATTACCATAATAGTTGCAAAACTGTGAACATTACATACTGTCAGTAGTTAATTATTGTTATTTAAATTATTACATTGCACCAAACAACAAGGTGTTGTGGTGTACTACAGAGAGGGGTGATTACAAGTCCGAATATTAATGTAATCATGATTACAGTAATTATTGCAATCACAATTACTAATGTAGTCATGATTACAATCATTATTACAATCACAATTACGGTAACATTTAAGAATATATATATATATAATCACATAATGAATTAAAAAAACCCTCATGTTATTATTGTCATCAATGTTATTCAACACAAAATCAAACACAATATTAAAATACAGTCACGGTACACTTCATTAGATTAGATACAAAATAAAGAGAAGAGCCTGCTTGCATTGCCATTGTAGTTCGGATCTCGCCCTCGGGCTAGGTAAAAGAAATATGGAGAAAAAATATGATTATTAAAATGGCAATGATTCGATAACAATTGAATTACTGACCTGCTAGCTATAGGGCGAATCAATGAGTCGGCACGCAAATCATGCAATGACAGTAGACCAACATCTAGCACCGCTCTGTGTGTGCATATCACTAAAAAATCATCGTCTTCGCCTTCGTACGGTGATGGAAGCACCAACGCGGTCGGGCACACGGTGCTGCATAGCCATAGCCTAGCCCTAGGCATGGTAGCTTCCTCAGCGCAGCGTGATGACTCAACGTAAATGTGCGCAGACATCGGGACGTAATTTCCACAGGTTCACCACATCACATTACCTAGTCAGGAATCGTTGACAGTCAAAGCGCTGTTATAATTTTTCCTGAATCCAACGTCAACAAAGGCGAAGCCGACCTGGAGTCTGGAGCGTGACTCGCACACTCGGTGACACTTTACGACTGTCAACCATTGTTTCCGTGTGGCCTGTCGAACTAGACTCTTCGTCTGTGGTTTCCATTTCTCCAAAGATAGACAACTACTACGGAAGTTCAGTAAACCACTAATCGCTAGTAGCAGGTCTGGTAAAACTGTCACAAGTGATGCATCCATCTTGTCAACAAGTAAAAAATAGTTCCGGTATTCCGTTATCGCATATTCTCGTTGGTTAGCGTCTCGTGTGTTCGAGAAGTGTGGCGTTTTCCACGATTTTTTGCGTGTTTTGTTGTAATTTCTTTAACTTTTTTATTTGGAACGAACAAAAACGCTATTTTGTTGACGTGTGTAAACACTTGTATATATAACAGAGACCCATATCTTTGTTTTCGCTCCAGAATGCCTATTTACGAAATAAATCGTAAAAAATCGAAAATTTACATTCATTAGATATACGCGACTCAAACCACTCGTTTCGACAACAAAATGGCGATACGCAGTGGTGCATTTTGTCGATTTTTGTCTCGAACAAAATCAGTTTTTCAGCTTATCTCATAAATTAGCAGGTGTCTGTCACCATTAATGCATAGTTAGATAATATATATTTAAATATACGGCACAACACAAAATTGCTTCAGTTCCCCTTTAAGATGTATAAGGTAATGGTAATAAGGTGAGGAGACTCATCTAAGACTAACTAGTCGCTATCGAGGAGCCACCTATAAATTGGAACATTTATAATTTAGTAAATTAAATTAAATTAGTTGGCTTAACAAGTTATAATCTTGTATAAAGAGAAAAAATAAAGATAAATAAAATTAATAGAGTTCGTCCAACAAGTGCAAGTCTTGCAAATAGAAGGAAAACGAAATGTCATGCACGTATGCGTGCGTGCGTGTATGCCTTTGTGAAGTTGTGAATATATGCGTTCGTAGAGTGCGTGCGTGTGTTTAGTGCATGTTTTGTCATTATTGGTTCTGCCTACATGTGTAACAATTTGCTATATTGCACGAGGTTTGATAGTTTTGTATGTATTGATGTTTGGTGTAGTTCGCAAACCCACTTAGATTATGTGTGATGATTTTTTCTATTACCAGGGCTGGTGTATTATTTAAAGTATTAAGTAGATTGTGTCTCAGGCATCGCTTAGCAATTTCATGTTGTGTTCTAAATGTATGTAATTCATGTTGTCTTCGTGTTTTGTGGGTGTGGATGTTTGCATTTGATGTAAACTGCCAATTTTACAGGTACGATGGTAATAGGTTATGCATAAATTTATAATAGAACTTGAGTTCTTGTAATCTTAGTAAATATGTGATTTTTAATAAATTTAATCTTTTGAAAAGCGGATCCGTGTGCGAGTTGTATCTACTCGTTGTTAATATTCTAACAGCCTTCTTTTGTACTTTGTATATTCTTTCACATTGAGAGCCCCATGCCATGATGCAATAGTTCATATGTGGTAGGACTAGAGTGTTATATATAATTTTTTTTTGGGGTAATATATGTTTAAGCTTATTTAACACTCCAGTTGTTCTGGAACACTTATTTGAAGTGATTTCAGAATGTTTCCTCCATTTTAAATTTGTGTCCAGAGTTAGACCTAGGATGTTGAATTCATTAACTTTTGTAATGTTTGTGTTACTGATTTGGAGCGTAGGTGCATTTACTTGTTTATTTGGCATGTGGAAAAACATATATCTAGATTTATTTATGTTTAGTGACAGTTTGTTAATTTCAAGCCATTCGTTTATTTTACCAAGTTCGTCATTAATTAAGGAACCAGCATCAATGTTCTCCGTGTTTTTAAAATTATTTAGCGTACTTGAAAGGGTAGTGTCGTCAGCGTAGGTTATAAAATTAAATATTTCACTAGACTGTGAAATATCATTTATGTAGATTATAAACAATAGCGGTACAATAATAGACCCCTGTGGGACACCAGTGCTTATATTCAATGTTTTAGATTTAATATCGCCCAATTGTATATATTGTTTTCTATTTGTTAGGTAGCTGTTGAATAGTTTCAGTGTGTGGCCCTCCAACCCATAGTATTTTAGTTTGTCCAGTAATATTTTCTGATTAATGGAATCAAAAGTCTTTGATAGATCGAGAAAGATGTTTATAGGCATTTTATTGTTATCCATTTGAGTAGTGATTCTATCTACCAACTCTTAGGTGGCATATTATGTTGAGTAACCAGGTCGAAAACCATATTGATTTTCTGCAAACAATTTAGAATCTTCGAAATATTCACACAGTTGACTACTAATTACTTTTTCTATAACTTTTGATATTGTTGGCAAAAGAGAGATTGGCCTGTAATTAGTTAACAAGGCTGGGTCTTCTTTCTTAAAAATGAGAATGACTTTGGCGAGCTTTAGTTTTTCAGGGAAAACACCAGTGTGTATGATTTGATTTGTTATTAGCGCTAAGGATTTGACGAGTGATGGCGCAATATGTTTTAATACATTTGTAGATATACCATCTGAACCACAGCTCTCTTTCTTTGGGAGATTGTTTATAATTATCTTGATAGTTTCTTCATCAATTTCTTTAAATTTTTAATTTGTGTTTTGTGCATTCTTGAGATAGTATCTGTGGTTTTTCTCGCCTGAATAATGTATACTTTTAGCGAGATTTGAACCAATACTAGTAAAGTAAGTATTAAATATATTTGCGATTTCTAATTTGTTAGTTATTTCAGTATTATTTTGCTTAATTATCATGGGAGATAATTCTTTTAATTTCTTCCTAGAAAAAAATCATTGATGGTTTTCCATGTATTTCTGATATCGTGTTTAAATTTGGTGACTGTTGTTTCGAAGTAAATGTTTTTAGCTGCTTGGATGCTGCTCTTTAATATGGTATTGTATGTTTTTAAGTTTGTGTTTAGGGTATTGTATGTGCTGGGTCTTGTCTTTTTCAATTTTAAATATAATTTATCTCTATATCTTATTGATTTAAGAAATCCCTGTGTTATCTATTTTGATTTCTTATGTTTATATTTTTTTAATTTGACTAATTTACAGGGCATATGTTTTTCTTTAGCAATTAAAATAGCATCGTGTATTATGTCATAGTTCATATTTGTATCAGCTGACCTGCTTTTATCTAGTTTGTTGTATATTTCCGATGCAGTGATTTCATTATTTACTTGGGTCATGGCTTTCTCCGTTTGAACATTTATTTGTATAAATTTGGGAGTTGCTTCTTTATTAATTGTCATGTCTAATAGTATAAAGTAGGCTTGCTGATCAGATAGTGTTTTTAATAATATGCCTACTTTTGTCTTTGTTGATTGTTTTTTTGTTTTGAGGAAGAAGTTGTCTATGAGTGTACCGGTTGTATGACAAAATCTCGTTGGCAGGGTAATTTGCGTATAGAAACTATGTGTTGTTAGCATTTCAAAAATATCACTACACGCTTTGTTTTCGTTTATCTTAAGCAGATTTAAATTATAGTCTCCAGCCAATATTACTTCGTTTTTATTGTCTATGTTTGTCATGAGTACTGCAAGTTCAGTTATAAACTGCCTAATTTGGTCATGTAGCATTCTGGGAGGCCGGTAGATGTTGCCTATGATGATTTCTTTGGGTATCCCTCCGCCGGTTACTTTAATAATCTGTCCCTCCCAATATTCATACTCATTTAGATTAATCAATACTTCATATCTTGTATCTATGTAAATTACTAAACCACCCTTTTCACCGCAACTTTTCCCTTGAAAGATACAGTTGTAGCCAGGCAATTGTATTTGCGATAGGTCACTATTGTCCGTTATCCAACTTTCTTGTAAGCATATTACATTGAATTTAAAATTAATAGTATTAAGTTCTTCGATAAATATTTCCAATTCATTGAACTTTGCATATATAGATTGTATGTTCGAACTAAAAATACTTAAACGGTCTTTATATTCATCTGCTAATATTTTAAAATTGTCAGTGTCATAATATGAAGAGTGCTGTATTTCTTGAGTTCTGACATTTTCATTATAAATTTTTTGATCAAGAATGTGTTTTAAACTATTATCTTCAATACCACCAAGATGTAAGAGGTATGACTGATCAGATTGTTCTGTCATTTGGTGGTTATAGATACTGCAGTGTTCTCAGACATAGCAGTGTTTTAGACACAGTGTTTGTTGTAATTCGTGTTATAATATGTCGAGTATAATTAGGACTGATTCGGAGCGCTCACGGTAATCTGAAGATGTAACTCCGCTGAGCTAGCGTTGAGATGTTCTCAATAAAACCACTTTGATTGTTTGTTCATATGTGTCAAAGAGACATATTATTTCATGGTGGCAGAACGGTAAACGGTAGGGCGCACACCACGATATAGCATGGAAAGAATGATTGAGTTAAAAGCCCTAAAATCGCCAATGTGTATGAACTCAAAGTGAACAAAATGTGAACGCGATTTGCACTCAGCCACGAGGAACCCAAAACAACTAAGCAGTTGATCGCTAGATGGCGTAACTTCACATTGATTTACTAGTGCCCTGAAATACACACGATGTCTTCCCGATACCCAATAATGGACTGGTCATGCGATGATCTAGGGGACGCGATATCACTGTTTAAACAAAAAATTATTTTGTTCTTCGAAGATAAGAATGTCGACAGTGATGAAGCAAAGGCACGCAAAATTTGCAGAGGCATTGGAGATGAAGGACTACGTAGGTTAAACGTGAGTGGCTTGACGGACGAAAAGAAGCGTAAACCAGACGAACAAGAAGGATAGCAGAACTAGAGGACATGAGGTAAAATTAGTAAAGGATCAATGTAGATTGGACATCAGGAAGCACTCGTTCTCACAGAGGACAATAAATGAATGGAACAAATTGTCTACAGATTGTGTAACTGCTAGCAGCGTGAATATGTTTAAAAACAAGGTTGACACATATCAGGAGGGCGGGTTATAAGTAGGTGAACATTGTTGGACTCTCGATAAGCCAATGGCTTCCTTGTCCACTTGCCATCTGGGCCTTTGGCTTGGATGGCAAATCTTGTTAAACTTTGGCAGTTCTTCGAAAACCAGCTAAAAGTTAACATTAACTTCAGAATAAACCGATTGCACTTTATGCGTTATAAGCAAAGACCAGATGAGTCTCTAGACCAATTTGTCAGCAGAGCAAGAACACTAGGCCTGAAATGCGATTTTAGCGACACGGAGCTTAGTGAGCGATTGCTGGGGTTAATCATAAGCAGCACGCCACACGAAGAATTCTGTAGGGATCTGCTCAGCAGACCGAACAGCTACAGCATCGCCGAAATATTGAAAGAAGGGAGGAAATATGAAGCTCTTTCAGCAGGAAATATGAAGCTAAAACAGATGGCTAATGGAATCACCGAGGTTCATGGCATAGCTCGTGCGACAAACCAGCAGTGCAAACGTTGTGGCACACGACATAAACCACGACAGTGCCCAGCTTATAAAGACGAATGTCACACATGTGGAGCACGGGGACACTGCGTAAAGTGCTGCAAGACGAAGAACCTTGTCCGTAAACACGACGAGCCACAGCGACAGCATCGCAAATCTACACACAACAGAGGCAGTCGATACCGAGGTCGTCGCTACAAGTCAGAAAAATAGACGAAATCAACGGCGACTACGAACCTGATGACGAATATCAACGGGAATTCAGTGAGGTAATTGTGAGTGAGAACTGTGTACACACTCCCAAGCAAAGACATGCACGAGAAGAAGCGTACACTGTACTACAAGTACAGCCTCCTAACTTACCTCACGACAACTACACCCTGAGAGTAAAAATCGACACAGGAGCGATGGGAAACACTCTGCCTCTACGCACATTCAGACAAATGTATGGAAAACGTGTAAGCACTAATGAACTGTTGACAGCCTTGGGTAATGTCAAATTGACAGCGTACAATGGGCAGAAGATACCGTGTTTCGGAACAATCCAAATACCGTGCCAACAAAAGAACTCTGTATGGGACCAAGCTACATTCTACGTTGTCGACGTAGATGGACCTGCCATTGTTGGACTACCAACATGTGAAAGACTACATCTCGTAACGATCAATGTTGACAATGTCCGTGACAACACAAGCGACTGTGGCAAACCCAAAGTCACGCCAGCCCAAATACATGACATCAAGGATCTGGTGTCGTTGTATCCACAGCAGTTTGACAAGATCGGAAACTTCAAAGGAACTGCGAGGTTGCATCTCAAAGATGACGCTGAAGCGTTCATTGATGCACCACGAAAGTGCAGCGTGCATATTAAAGACAAACTGAAGCAAGAAATTGACAACTTGGTGTCACAAAAGGTGATACGCAAGGTCGACGAGCACACTGACTGGTGCTCAAGTCTCACCTTTACCACAAAGAAGGACGGTTCCATCCGCATATGTCTAGACCCAAAGAGACTGAATGACAGTCTGAAGAGATGTCCACATAAGATCCCCACGGTTGAAGAGTTGAATCCAGAGTTTGCACATGCCACAGTGTTCAGTAAGCTAGATGCAAAAGCAGGCTACTGGGCAATACATCTGGATGATGATTCGCAGTTACTGACCACGTTCCGAACACCGTTCGGTCGATACTGTTGGCAACGACTCCCGTTCGGACTGAGCACATCCCAGGACATTTTTCAAGCGAGGATGGACGAGATCATGGAAGGGCTAAATGGTGTTGTGAGCATCGCTGATGACGTGTATGTGCATGGAAGGAATGCAGCGGACCATGATGCCAACCTGATCAACCTCATGAATCGAGCAGCAAAAAAAGGCCTCGTTTTCAACAGCGACAAATGCTTCATCAAGCAGGAACCTATCTCGTTCTACGGCAACACATACACAGCCGAGGGCATCAAGCCAGATCCCTCGAAAGTACGAGACATCCAGAACATGCCAGCACCGCAGGGTAAGGAAGACCTACAGAGATTCCTCGGCATGATGACATACTTGTCTCAGTACATTCCACGCTTTGCTGAAAAATCGCATATGCTTCGTGGTCTTCTCGAGAAGGACACAACCTGGACGTGGGACAGTGCCTACCAGAAGCAGGTAGACGAGCTGAAAGAAGCTGTATTGGAGAATGCCTGCCTGAAATACTACAATACAACAAGGCCACTAAGGCTTGAAGTCGATGCTTCCAAGAAAGGGCTAGGAGTGGCACTGATCCAAGATGAGAGACCAGTCGCGTTTGGTTCGAAGACGCTGACAGAATGTCAGTCGAGATACAGCAATATCGAACGAGAACTGCTCGCAGAGGTACATGGAATTCGGCGATACCACAAATACCTGTATGGTAGATCCTTCACTGTGATCACAGATCATAAGCCACTGGTAACGATTTGTGCAAAACCATTGCATGCAGCTCCACCGAGGTTGCAACGAATGTTATTGAAGATACAGGGATACAACTTCGATATCGTGTACCGCCCCGGAGAGCAGATGACTCTCGCCGACGCTCTAAGCAGACTACCAAACCCAGAACATAATAGAGACATTGAGCTAGACGAACGAGTCGATGGACTGGAACTCGAAGCAGAAGACACAAGCCATGTTCTAATCGGCCTCATCAACTTTCCTGTAGCGAAACAGATCCTACTGCGAGAGGAGACAACACGATGTCCAGTGTTGAACCGACTCAAGGAAGTCGTACATCACGGATGGCCGGAACACATCAAGGAATTACCAACTGATCTGAGGCAATATTGGTCTTTCAGGGATGAACTAGCCATAGAGGATGGTGTACTGTTCAAGGGACGGCAGATTGTTGTACCAGCGAGTATGCAACGAGACATTCTTGAACAGTTGCATAACGGACATCAAGTCGTTGAGAAAACGCGACGTCTTGCTCGTGACTGTGTATACTGGCTGAACATCAACAAAGATGTTGAACGCATCTGTAAATCGTGCGAGACTTGCCAGGAAAACCAAGACGCAAACAGACGCGAACCATTGATACCACACGGACTACCATCACGACCGTGGCAGTTTATCGCATCAGACATGTTTGAAATCGATAACAGACAGTATCTGTTAATCACGGACATATACAGCAAGTATCCACTGGTCGATGAAATTCGCACTCCTGAGACGAGCCAGGCTGTCACAGATCGTCTGAAGAAATACTGTGCATTGTTTGGTCGTCCTGACGAGATCATGACAGACAACGGTCCACAGTACACTGGACAGCCGTTCAAGGAGTTTGTTGAATCATGGGGAATAAATCACGTGACGAGTTCACCTCACTATGCGCGGAGCAACGGATTCATCGAACGAAGCGTAAGACACGTGAAACCGATTGTGAAGAAAGCCTTGCGAAACGGAAATGACATCCAGCTTGCGTTGCTTATTTTAAGAGCGACACCTGTCGACACGAACTTACCTTCTCCAGGTGAAATGCTTCTCGGAAGACCACTGGTAACGCTACTTCCGAGTCACACTGATGCAGGACTGTTTGCACAAAGAGAACGACTGGAGGAACGTCGAGACGCAATGAAACGGCATCATGACCAGACGAGCGGTAACGACCTCCCCCCACTCTACGTAGGACAGAGGGTGCGTGTACGCAGCCATGTTGACAAGACATGGTTCCCAGCAACAGTGAGTGAGAAGTGTAACGAACCGAGGAGCTATATTGTCTCCACCCCAAACGGCAGACAACTGCGAAGAAACCGTGGACAACTTAAAGAGGTAGAACCTCGACCGACGCAATACATCACCAGGTTTGCTAATCAAACGGGAGATGATCTACCCAACGACCGTCAGAGCTTTCCAACTGAGGCAAATGCGAGCGACATTCCGCCTGACCCCGGAACTTGTACCTTGTCTCCAACTCGGAGGTCCACGCGAACGAGGCGGGTTCCAGAACACTTGAGGGACTATCGATTGAACTAATCAAGGAAAGGGGGATGTTGTAATACTGCTTATTACTAAGTATAACTCGGACTGATTCGTGTTATAATATGTCGAGTAAAATTAGGACTGATTCGGAGCGCTCACGGTAATCTGAAGATGTAACTCCGCTGAGCTAGCGTTGAGATGTTCTCAATAAAACCACTTTGATTGTTTGTTCATATGTGTCAAAGAGACATATTATTTCAGTGTTCTTAGACTTCGCAATGTTCTTGGCAGAGTTCTTACGCATATTAGTGTTCTTACACATAACATTATTCTTCGACATAGTAGTGTTCTTAGACATAGCATTGTTCGTAGACATCGCAGTGTTCTTTGGCATAGACTAGCGCACAATATCTCGTAGTTGCTGTACATTGACAACGTGGAGCCTCTGCCCATGTTCGCTTTTCTTGATGAATACCTTGCAGTTTAAGGTTCACACACTGAAGATTTTATTGTCTTTCTTCAATCGTCTTGCCTAGCGAAATAGCTCACTGTTTGTCTGGGATAGATGATCATTTAGGTATACTTTGCTGCCCCGCAACATCGCACGTTTACGCATTAGTGCACTCTTCCTGTCGGGTGATAGCAGTTGCACAATCACCGGCTGTGTGCCGTCCTTCCACTTTGGAAGATCGTGTATTGCGGTGATTTCTAGATCATTTAGTGGCACGTTTAGCTTGTTTTTGGCAAAGTCAACAAAGTTTTTTCGCATGATGGCCGATTCGCAAATGTCATCGTTGTTCTCTGTGCACAGGTCGGCGGGAGCGGTGGTAGATGTTCGGGGGCGGGTTCTTTGTTTCTCTATCTTGGGGAATGTCGCGTGTGCGAAGCTGTGTAGATCTAGGCCCGTTACAAGAATGTTGCTTTTCCTCGAGTATTGTTCTAGTTCGTTAATCTTCGTCTCCAAGGTATACATGCGTTCATATTTCTCTTTCAATGCTTTCAATAGTTCTGTGATAGATTTCTAATTTTTTTTCATTAGATGTTTTTACATCCTCCAAGGTCTTACATATGAAATTTAGCGAAGACTTAATCTCAGCAATGTCTTGCTTTATTTCACTAGGCGGCATGGTATGTAGATGGTTTGCACGAATAGTGGTGGTTGGTTTGCACTAGTAGTAGTTGTCATGTCCAATTAACAGCTGTGCGCTGACAGGCAGTCAACCGTGACCTGCCGCACTTTGCAGCTGTGACCTGCCTGTGTCAGTTGGGCATGCAAGTCCAATTTCGTGGCTGTGGAACAAAGTTTTATTCAGTTCAAGTTCACGCCCCTTTAGGTGCGTATTCTGGGCGATATTAAATGCGTATACTGCAAACAGGGTAAAGGTGCATTAACCTGGCCGAAATTATTAACGCTATTAAATGACATTTTTATCTCATTTTTTCGATGCTAATTTGTTCTTTGCATCATTCCCCATCGGATCAGGTACAAAACGGACGTATATTTGCAAAATATATTGTGTTTGAGCGCACTTTTAGTGCCCAAAACAACGCTATACCGGCAATAGCCGGTGTTCTTAATATGGCGATCATCCGAAATGTGCTGTAACAATATCACGGTGGCATCAGAACCGGAAAGGCGATTTCGCTGTCAAATATTTCATACCGCAGTATAAGAAAATACGAAAAATAGAAGAAAAAGTGCAATTTAATGTTACGAAAAACTCTAAAAATCGACAATTTAATGTTAAAAAGACCCCAAAAATCGAACCGGACAGGTTATTTCACTGACAAATATTTTGTACGCAGTCTAAGGGGAAAAAGTAGAGTTCAATTTAATTTTGAAAATCCCAAAAAAATCCACCGATAAATATCTCGACAAAAAATATAAGATAGTGTAAAAAAAAGCAAAGACATTGCACATATATGGGTATTGGTCGCGAATGCACACTAGCAGTGACGAGAGACGTCGTTGGCGGTCCTGTGCTGCTGCATCCACAGGAACTATTCCAGGTACCTGATGAACAGAGGTCGCGCCGTGCCGAACTGTCTCCGGAGTTTCCTCTTAGCTCTCATCCACATGTTTTCTACATTCTGAGTATGGATCTCGGGATGTAGAGGATCAACGAAATTCTGCTCGTGGATCACTACGTCGTGGATATAGACGCCGCCGTTGAGTTGGTCCAGGTTATGGTATGCCGGCCACCCATCCGACATGATGTGGGTGCCGGGTAGTAGCAACTGCTGGATGATGGGCTGGATGGTGACAGCCCTCCGGTCCGGCACCACCTGCATCCTGCAGAGGCCGCTCTCTCTCTCCACTGCGCCGAAAACCCATTCACCGACGTTAACCCTGCCGCGGTGATACTTCCGATGGTAGAAGTAGCTTTCGTCGATTTCGAAAACAATCGGGCTTCCATTGTTGTCGAAACCACCTAGTTGGCTGCGGGTTTATTCCTGACGTCGATGGCGCACACATCACGCACAAAATTGTACCAGTCGATGACCGTGTGTTTCGAGATGTTCAAGTGCCACGTCACGTCCTGCATGGCGATCTCCGTCGCCCAGCTGAACAACAGCCACACAAGATTCCCGAGTGGACGGTTGCTCTTGAAGAAAGAGTGGAGCCGAATGTTCCGCTTCTCCCCGCAAAGTCGACGCTTCCATCGGAATCCATCGGCGACATCTCGCTGCGCGACGAGAGTGCAGGCGATCCCACAACGAATACACTGGTGAGTGTTGCGCAGCAGTCGTCGTCGAGCCAGCCACTCCTCCTGAAGCTTGGTGTTGCCCTGGAGCATCAGCCGAGCTGAAGCGGACCCAACTCCTCCACTGACATCGCTTGAACTGTCGAAATCGTATTCGGTGGCAAAATGTGCGTAATGTTCGCTGGTCGACCGGCCATCGTGGAAATTACGAATCTCTCTTGTATTTCGCTCTGTCTCTCGTACTTGTAGGTTCGCTGATCGCAGTCGAAAAATATACCTGAAATTATAACGCCGACGTGATTTATATACTCGTTGCTTCGCGCGCTACACAGCTCCCGCCGAATTAGCGCTGTCACATGTTCTCCTTCCCGCGCATCGTTTTGGGGTCTTCGCAAACACGTGTGCGTGCCGGACGCGATATCGCGTTCCCGCCTGTGCTACTATGAAGTCCGTGCATAGGGTTGCTTCGCACGGACTTCACAGCAGCATAACAACCCTACGCACAGTAATGTAAAAAATAAACACTTCAATGTCCCCTGAAGAATAATTTATTACTGAATTGTGTGATTTGGGCAAGCAAGACACTTGTTTATCAGTAAGATTTAAAGATATTTGCACGATCTGTGAACTTTTAATAATTTTTTGATATATGTGCGATGTCTTCGCTTTTTTTACACTATCTTATATTTTTTGTCGAGATATTTGTCGGTGGATTTTTTTTGGATTTTCAAAATTAAATTGAACTCTACTTTTTTCCCCTTAGACTGCGTACAAAATATTTGTCAGTGAAATAACCTGTCCGGTTCGATTTTTGGGGTCTTTTTAACATTAAATTGTCGATTTTTAGAGTTTTTCTTAACATTAAATTGCACTTTTTCTTCTATTTTTCGTATTTTCTTATACTGCGGTACGAAATATTTGACAGCGAAATCGCCTTTCCGGTTCTGATGCCACCATGATATTGTTACAGCACATTTCGGATGATCGCCATATTAAGAACACCGGCTATTGCCGGTATAGCGTTGTTTTGGGCACTAAAAGTGCGCTCAAACACAATATATTTTGCAAATATACGTCCGTTTTGTACCTGATCAGATGGGGAATGATGCAAAGAACACATTAGCATCGAAAAAATGAGGTAAAAATGTCATTTAATAGCGTTAATAATTTCGGCCAGGTTAATGCACCTTTACCGCAAACAGACTCACTTGCCTCATTAAAGTGGTACCCGGGCCCCAGGAAGATAGGTCACATCTCTTCATTGTATTGCTGATGTGGTTGTCTCTCGTGAGCGCCAGTGTCGCACGGTTTTGTTCTTCAAATAACTACGTCAACTGCTCCGGTAGAAAACGCAGCCACTTAGGCCAACTGAGGGCAACAAGCAGCGTTTAGATTGTGTATCGCTGCAACAAACTTGTGTTACACTAATTTTGCGATTCATACTGTTTCAGTGTTGATTCACATGCTATAAAACTGAAGAATTTGGCACCAACTCTGAAAGATGTTTTGATTGTGTGATATGTGGATGAAACAACAGCTTATGTAGGCCTATTTATGAAGCCAAGTAACGAAATTGGTTCCTTGTTAAGTCCAACTAGCTGGAATGTTTATAATGCTAAACTGTACTATGCTCATTTACTTGTACTGGAGAAACCATGTCCACTTCACCAGGACAGGGACAGGGACTGCAGGATTTTTTCCTAGGGGTGGGAGTAGTTAACAGGTGTTTTTGAACAAGCAAGGAAGGAGCTCAAGTTTCGAAAGCTACTAAAAATTGATTTTGGGGAAACCCGGATGATATGTCCAGTGTGAGAGTACAGGAAAAAAGGTGTAATATCGCTCACTGTCGGTTGTAGGACTACAAGGGCATCATCATCGCTCCCTAGCGACGAAAGAACTGGTTAAGGAGTGGTCAAGGAGTCCTCTATGAGGGATCAGAGTTAATCCGACTTAAGGGAGCAGCGGTGGCGACCGACCACCGTACAATTTATGACTAGGCCAAGCATTCATACCAGGCCGCTTATCGGATTGACCCAGCGATCTGCAGCAAGCAAACAGTGTAGTTTTTATTAGTACGCTATGTGTTAAAGCGGTGCATTCATCATGTCTTTATTAGTATAACATTACAAAGCAACCTATCAATGACGCTAAACCTAAAAGGTAAGTGAATATATACTATTATAAAGTTATGCTAACTATAAAAGTTACACAAGTAAATTACTGATAATATTACTAATTTTAAATGATAAGGCAATTACGGCACTATTAAAAATAACTGGCGGTCAACCGTTCTACATGGACATGTCGAGACACATTCGAGTGGAGATAGCGTCGGTAGGCAGCCTGTTAGTCTGTTAGTGGTGGGGCGCAACAACGTGACTGATGCACAGAGCGGGTATAAATAGGAGTGTGTTACTGTAACCTTAACTGTAATTATCACCTTACATCTAACTATACACTTTCCATTAATTCTCACTATATTCGTAACTGTAATTCTCAACATTTCCTTAACTGTACTTATCACCATATATCTAATAGTTCCTTTAATTGTAAGTCTCATCACACCCCTAATGTACCCCTAACTCTAATTCTCACTATACCTACAGCTGCACTAACACATCGCAGCTAGAACATATAGTTACAGCACTCCCACATGCACAATATACAGTCACATCACCCCCAGTACACAGCTAGAATACATGTACACTACACCCTCAATACACAACTAGAATACATAATCACTGTACCCGCAGTACACTGCTAGAATACATAGTTACTGTATTCCATTTTAACTGTATGTCTCACTGTACCCTTAAATGTAGCCCGAACTGTAATTCTCACAATACTCCTAAATGTAATTCTCACAATACTCCTAACTGTGCTCCTGAATGTAATTCTCACCACACCCTTAACTATACCCATACCTGTAATTCTCAACATACATCTCACTGTAACCTTAACTGTAATTCTCACCATACACCTAACTGTACCTATCATCTAGCATTTGGTCATCTAGTAGGGGTCAAAGTTCTTTTTAAGAGGTGGTCATCTTGTTATAGGGTTCAAACATCAGTAGCATAGACGTATATATATATATATATATATATATATATATATATATATATATATATATATATGTATATGTATATGTATGTATATATATATATATATATATATATATATATATATATATATATATATATATATATATATATATATATATATATATATATATATATATATATATATATATATATATATATATATATATATATATATATATATATATATATATATATATATATATATACACACACACCTCATGATGCAACCGTGACCACCACCATCACCACCACCATAGGTAGATAGGTTTCTTGTTTCTTGTCATAACAAGAACATTATCTTGTTATATCAAGAAACTAGTTACCTGGGTACCTACCTTGTTAGAACAAGAAACTAGTTATAAAAAGCAAGGTAACCAGATTTTGATATAACGAGAACATTGTCTTGTTATTTCAAAAAACTAGTTATCCAGCAATACATATTTTGCGATTTGCACCATGTCCTTTCTGCGCTTCCGAACCATAGGAATGACGCCTACCATTTATTCAATATTGAGCACAACGAATCACGTACGAGATCCCAAGACTGTCGCATTTCTTCGTTGTTGTTCAGCATCGTTTGCACCATGCTCCAAGTCAGTTAGAGGTCAGCGTGTATAACAGGTGTGGACACGTTTATAAACTAATGACAACCCAAACGAAAAAGGCGTTGCATATAACGAAACGATGATACGCGTAGAGAATTATGCTGACGTGAACGGGAAGATAAGGATTGACTCGACGCGAAGTGGTGATTAATAAGAGTTGACAATAGGAAGGGAAACTGCATACCAATGTGAGGAAAAGGTAGGTGTATTACGTACACAGCAATATATCGGTAGGTGACAGGGGAAGCTTGTATTTAATACCAAGTTATAGACTTGCTGTTTTAAGACCTTGTGAAATGTGCATACAGATGGCACGTACTTCGCCTGCTAATTGATTTAGAGGAGAAAGCCATTTTCTATCGAACTTTTATGTCTGCAGAATACGATCGTGGGATCGAGACTTCACATCGGTCGAGGCGGCCTATTAATTTCATCAAAGCATGTTTCACGGAGACAGGAAAACTGCTGAGAAGATTGCAACAGCACGCGGCGGTAGACTCGCAAAGATTGCGAGTAACTGGATAAAAAAAAAACGAGAACAGGATGGGAAGGAGTTCGGCGGCAGATCATGTACACATTGTTGATGCGGAAATTCAAAGACAAACAGTTGATGTCATTTCTTCGGAGAACCAGCCAAGCACCGTTGATTGAATATGTCACATCCAAAGAAGGGTACTGGGGTCTGACGAAAGACTGCAAACCAGGAAAGAACTCGCTTGGAATATTATTCATGGAAGTACAAGAGTGGTTGGGTGGTAGCCCTGAAGTGATTTTGGAACAACGGTTGTGTCCTGACTTGGAACGAAGGCCAAATGGTGGCGGCTGCATTTGCAAACAATGGTAAGGTGAGTGCTATGTCGTTAGTGGGATAATCGATTTAGTGCAAGAATGTGCCAGAAGGGTGATGGCTGTAAACAATGGTATGTTAAGTGCTAAACACATAATCGAATTAGAGAAGGAATACACATGACGTCATCTCGCTACGACGTAATACCGCCCGTCAATCAAACCACCTCACACCACACGGATCCAACTACGCTAACGTGACTGGTTGATCATTCTCGTACTGGCACTACGCAGTCCGTATCAAGAGTGCTGTAATGGGTCTAAACCGTCAATTCACCCGTGCTCCAGAAATAAAAAAATCAACCAACCATGGCCAACAATATCGTGCAAATTCCCTGGCTAATTGACTCGTCATCAAAGACGGAGTTGTCCGACATAATTTCGGTGAGTTAAGGTGAATATACTATTTGTCTTCTCATAACTGTAGAAACAATTGCATGGCGGCAAAGAGTTATGCCATACCCGTGCTGTATATTATGCAAGCGACGTATCCATGCAATGCCGGTGTGTGTAAATGGCTGTCCATGGCTGACAGACGTCACCCACATACCATTACGCAACTCGACTGTTACTGACCGACCCGACGACAACGGACAATCACCTTTGAGTGACATGTTTTGATGAAGTGATGAATTGATTGTTATCATTTGCCGCAGACTTCTGTGAATCGCTGACTAATGATGATGACAGATACGATCGTTTAGCTTTAGCCCGGGGGCCGTTTTACGGGTGACGATCAAGAAATCTTAGAACGGACACTACACCAACTACAACGTAACAGAGTTGGAAGTGGTGAACTTTTAAACTGTATGTGACAGAAACGCTGAACTCGTAAAACATACTATAAAGCATAAACTTGTTTGTTTTTTCTCTCTGTGGTCGTTTCTCTATGGAAAGTAGAGGCCTAAGCCGGTGTTGTAGCGATGAGTGACGCCTATCATGCAGGCGTTGATAGTGGCATGGTAAAATGCGTGTCGTTACAGGAAGCGACAAATGACGTCATCGATCTCACCGGAGAAAAAGCGGCGTCAACGATGGTCAGATTTGCGGAGTTGGCTCCCCATGTTCGCCAGCATCGATGATCACTTCTCTGTCATCAACACCGTGCAGCTGCGTCGACTCACCACTCAGCTACGTCAACTCGTCGTCCTCATCGACGTCATCGATCAGCGACGGATTACACTAATGATTAAGGCGGGGGCCGACGATTTGATAACGAGGGAATTCCGCAAAATTGAAGCACATAATGAACTGGATCGCGATTTAAGGAACACGATTATGTATTATTCGAAGGAGGAGGTGAAGGTAAGGATGCGTTCTACGTGTCAGGCGTGCTATGTCGTTGATCCATCCCAGAGCTATCATGTAGGCGGCTACCTCGCCACGGCCGGCGAAGTCATCGACATGGTGATAGATGGTTGTGCGCCGGCTGTCTGGCAGATGGACGACGATGCATAGGTGCATGAAGGCATAAGAGCAGAATTAAATGAACATCACGAACACGGTCTGTATAAAATTGAATCACAAATGATGACTGGATATCATTAGTAGTGAGTATTCTCGATATTAATTATCTAAACATATATTATGAAAGACATTATCGATATTCATCATAAGCAGTGAACACATCTTATTATTAGTGAGCCATGAAGAACATGTCTGTTGGACTTCTCTTATTATTATTATGAAGTGTATACCATTATTATATTATCTGATAAATTACATTATTATAATTAGTAATTAGTGAACTTTTGAAGATCTGTATTATTATTATTATTCATAGTAGTGAATCATGAAGGATATGTCATTTGATCTTCTCTTATTATTATTATTATTATTATTATTAAGTGTATACCATGATAATGAATAATTTCATCACCGAACAAACTTCCCCTTCATCTTTTGAGCCTCTGGGATGATGGTCACACACCCGTAAGCTTGGAGGCCTCTGGCGTGGTGGTCATTCAACCTTAACCCCCTTCATCATCGAACTCTGTATTATCATTGTATACACGACAAAAAGTCGAAACACTGGTGTATAGTGTCTTCATTATTAGCTACTCGACTGTTACGTCTCACTTGCAGGAGGTGTTCCTCTGTCATTGGTGCCACGCCACAAGGACACAGATCTGTGTCTCCAATGTGTAGATTTGAGTGCAAATGGTGTCTGAGTCTGCAGTGTCCAGTCCTCAGCTCATCTGGTCTTCTTTAGACAGCTGGTAAAAGGTGTCCTCACTGTTGTAGGTGGGATGTTGTTTCAGCCACCTCTTCTTCTTGTGATACACGATGATTTCTGCTTCTTTGTAAGTGAACTCCCTCTCCTCTTGATCCCGTTTTCCCTCCTCCTTTGCCAATCTGCCCACTTCCTCATTTCCCAGGACGTTGCAGTGAGCTGGGATCCACTGGAACACTGTCTGTCAGACACGGCTTTGGCAAGGACGTTGAGTTCCTTGTTTTGGAGGTTGGATAGTCCCTGCATCACCGACAGTGCATCAGATAAGATGACTTTATTTTGCATGGCCTCGCTCTGTTCTAAAAACATGGTAGCTGTTGTCTTCAAGGCCTGGGCTTCAGCTTTGCAATTTGTGGAGTATCTTTCTGTAGGGATGCCCTGTTCGTCCATCCTTCAGATTCAAAAGAATCCCTCCACCTCCATTGCGGGTTGCTTCTTCCGCTGAGCCGTCTGTGTTGGCATGGGTCCAACTGTCACGGAGGAGTTCTGTTCTGTTCTGCATCTGTCTGGATGCCCTTCTTCAGGATGCTGTCCCTTATCAGTGGAAACTGGGTCCTCTTCCAGACAGGGAGTGTACAGTGCGTTGGGATTGGCTTATTCGTGTGGCCCATGAGTTCTGAGTCCTTCCTCTCCAGTATTCGTGCTTGATGGATGAAGCTGCTTCGCTTCAGTCTGCCTTTAGTCGGAGTATACATCCTGTTGTGCATAGGGTTTTCCAGACGCTTGAACTTGGCAGATTGCGTGAGTAGTCTTGTGTCTCTTCTTTCTTCCATGGACTGCAGTCCAGTGGGTGTTTCCATGGAATAGATCGGTGTTAATCTCAGAGCCCCAATCATGAATTTTGAGGCCTGATTCTGATCCTTGGAGAATCTCTGGAAGTTGGTCTTTGCAGCTGTCCTCCAAGAAGATATTCCGTACTCCAGCACTGGTCTGACGCGTCCCTTGTACAGCTTCTTCTGAATGTTGTGATCTGCTCCCCAGGATGATCATGAAAGCTTTTTCATCAGTGCCATGCACAGGTTAGCTCTTCCGGGGTGCTGGTCTATCTGTTTCTTCCAGGTCATCATGCGGTCATAGGTTACCCCAAGGTAAGTTGGTGTTTAATCAAGGGACAGGTAATGGCTTCTGATCTGCAGGTTGGCTTTCGTTTCTTTGTCGGCGTCACTGAAGATTGTGTAGGTGATTTTCCTTATGTTCAGGCTGACCAGCCAAGTCTATGTCCACTGCTCGATCTTCCTGGGTGTTTCTTTCATCCGGATAGTAGCTGTAGTGATGTACTTCTGCGAGCATCAAATGACCAGGTTGTCTGCATAGATGGCGCCATGGATCCAACGAGGGATGTCCTTTAGAATATTATTAATGAAAATGATAAAGAGTGTAAGTGAGAGCACCCCTCCCACTGGCACGCCCTGTTTCAGCGTCTTCTTTCTGCTGTGGTGATTCTTGTCCCGAGCCTTCCCGTTGATCAGGTACTGACATATCCATATGTACCTGAGGGCAGATATTCCATATTGGTGCATTTTCAGTTTCAGACCATCTATCCACCCTCTGTCGAATGCTTTTTCCAGGTCAATCCAGACTGTGAGTATATGCTTTTTGTCCTGGAGGGCATCTTCACTTTCTTGGGCGATGTAGGTCATTTGATCTTCTGTGCATATGTTTTGTCTGAAGCCAGCTTTCTGCGAAGTGATGATCTGCCGCTTCTCCAAGTTATATATATATATATATATATATATATATATATATATATATATATATATATATATATATATATATACATATACATATATATATATATATATATATATATACACACATATATATATATACATAATTATATACATATATACATATATATATATATATATGTATGTATATATATATATATATGTATATAATTATGTATATATATGTATATATGTATATATATATATATATATATATATATATATATATATATATATGTATATATATATATATATATATATAATATACATACACACACACAGACACACACACACACACACACACACAGACATATATATATATATATATATATATATATATATATATATATATATATATATATATATATATATATATATATATATATATACATATATATATATATATATATATATATACATATATATACATAATTATATACATATATACACATATATGTATGTATATATATATATATATATATATATATATATATATATATATATATATATATATATATATATATATATATATATATATACATATATACATATATACATATATACATATATATATATATATATATATATATATATATATATCACACACAGACACACACACACACACACACACACACACACACACACACACACACACACACACACACACACACACACACACACACACACTTGTGCGGATCGGGAGACGCTTACCTGAGTCTGGCCAACGCTTACTGTTCGTGCGAGCGAAGGTGACCAAAGAAAACGGGATGGTCCTCGTCGCGAATAATATGGTGAATACCATATTCGACCAATATGTACCCTTGTCGTGCCTACGTTGAAACGCTATTGAGCTACGGTACCGAGTCAGCTGTGGTGCAGTGATACCTCCGGACGCATGGAAGCCGCATAGTCGACGCGGACGTGATCAATGAAGGGTTGACGTCTCGGCAAGCGTACATCACAGGGTGACTGCAGGTGGACCTGTTCCTACAAGTTCGTTTCCTGCTCAACGCAGTTGACGTCAAGATCCGGCTGGAGCGAAGCAAGGACACGTTCGCGCCCATGGCCCCCAATTACAAAGTCGACATCGTCGACGCTACCGTGTTCGCGAGAAAATCCATCCTGAGTAAGGCCGTCCAGGTGGCGCACATCAAGGCACTCGAGAAGGGTACGTTCAAGTATCCGCTGCGCCCCGTCGACTGCAAAGTGTACTCCACCCTGCACGAGGCCATGTCGCACATGCACCTTTCCTCGACACCCTACCGAAAGTCTTGTGAGTGCTGTGTCGACAACGACGCGTACAACGGGTTATACACTAAAAATCCGTTTCACGCCAAACATAACTACATAAACTTCCTCGCTGTCTACGTGGATGGTCGACAAATACCCGCCAAACTCCTCCAGGATCATTACATCAGAAGTTACGTTAACCTGTTCGTCTCGACCGGCAAAGTGGCGCAGGACGAAGAGAACGGCCTGACTCGCGCCGACTTTGGTGACGGGTACACCTTCTTCGGTTTCGATCTGACCCCGGACGCGTGTGGCGGGTCGTGCTTCTACCTGGTGCAGAAGGGCAACCCGCGCGTCGAGAACCATTTCGCTACGGCACTCGTGCAGATCACGAATGTTGTCATATACGGCGAATTCGAGGCGGTGCTGGAAATCGACAAGAGCAGGAACGTCTACGATTACTGATGGACACGGACCAGACCGCGGGACTCCTTGCGAGGGACGTGCAGAATAAGATCGTCGTCCACGAGTGTACAATACGTCGTGTGTAATATTCATGACAGCGATCGATCTGGTCAACATTGGATCGCCCTTTTAGTTGACTACGAGGGACGCCGCGAATATTTCTGGTCGTACGGTCTACCGCCGCGTTCCACACGTTTCTGCACGAACATCGTACGGAGTGGGCCTTCAAATACAAGACATTTGCTGCTGGTCCTAACGTGTGCGGACAATACTGCGTTGTTTATTTACTGCTTCGATGCAACGGCATACCGATGAACGATTGTACAGATAATTTTGATACTGATTTAGTCGCTAACGATTATCGCGTGTCCGACTGGCTTGGAGCTCGAAAAGAGGGTAAATCCTGGCGTGGTGGTCTCACCCTTAATCTCGGGACCTCTGGCGCGGGAGACACCCTCGTAAGTCCATCATCTCTTCTCATCCATGAAGTCTCTGCCGCGGTGGTCATACACCCGTAAGCTCAGGGCTTCTGGCGTGGTGAACATACATCAGTAGGTCTTCCTCGAATCGTGTTACGCAATAAAAAAGTGTGCACTACCAGTGGTGCTTGTTCTTTTATTTAATGTGTCCGGAAGTTTCCACCGTATGTATGCCGGGAATTGCTACCGGATATGACCCAAAGCCGGATATAGCACCCAGTGACCGGAAATTACCCCATATGACCCTAGGCATGCCTTGAAGACCGAAAGGCTCGGCTCCTTGATGTCCCGTTTCCCCTCTTCAAGTACTAATGAGGAACTACCAGATCAATATGACATCAATGTGAGGACAACATTCAGAGCGCTGCAGAAAGTTATGGCGAATAGTCACACGGCCTAATAACATTACTGTTTATGTATTAAGGAATCGCTCCTCCATAAACTGCTATTTTCAATAGTTCGCTGCAAAAAGGCGCATTTCCTAAGAAATGGAAGATGGCGAACGTAATACCATTGCCGCAAATAAACCCACCCATGTTGATTGAAAAAACGCCAATACCTGCAATAAGTGAGTGAGTGAGTGTGAGAGAGAGAGAAAGATAAAGAGGGGGGAGGGAGGGAGGGAGGGAGGGAGGGAGGGAGGGAGGAGGTAGTGTGTGTGTGTGTGTGTGTGTGTGTGTGTGTGTGTGTGTGTGTGTGTGTGTGTGTGTGTGTGTGTGTGTGTGTGTGTGTGTGTGTGTGTGTGTGTGTGTGTGTGTGTGTGTGTGTGTGTGTGTGTGTGTGTGTGTGTGTGTGTGTGTGTGTGTGTGTGTGTGTGTGTGTGTGTGTGTGTGTGTGTGTGTGTGTGTGTGTGTGTGTGTGTGTGTGTGTGTGTGTGTGTGTGTGTGTGTGTGTGTGTGTGTGTGTGTGTGTGTGTGTGTGTGTGTGTGTGTGTGTGTGTGTGTGTGTGTGTGTGTGTGTGTGTGTGTGTGTGTGTGTGTGTGTGTGTGTGTGTGTGTGTGTGTGTGTGTGTGTGTGTGTGTGTGTGTGTGTGTGTGTGTGTGTGTGTGTGTGTGTGTGTTCGTGTCAGTCTTGACATGCTCAACTTAAAAAACGGCAAGTTTGTAGAAACGCGGGAAATGGAGAAAATGGCGCGAGTTTGTAGAAACGCGAAAAAAATTGGCTTCATACTTGAGACATATCGCGCGATAGTTTCTGCAGATCACCCTTCTTGAAGAACATGACGAACTGACCAATTGTTTTCAGTACCATTTCCTCTTCCCAGATCTGCGATATGAGCTCATACAATTCGTCACGAGCAGACTCGGAGTGCGGATAGGCCTCTGCAAGCAGTTGGTAGGCGCCAACGCATTTTCTAAACAAGTTTCAGCGCCGAATCGAACTCCCCCTTTCCCCACGCACGCACGTACGCACGCATAAACAAACAAACAATGGACCTCGCTTAACAAAATAACGGAATTACCCGTTTAGTAGAATCAAAATGGCAGGAATGTAATCATTCCCTGTTCCCTGTGTTAAAAATGTGTCACTTAATATAATCACATCCGCCGTTTATTAAAACTAAATACACGATAAACAATGCATATAAAATTTCTCTTTCCGGGAGTGATTGTGTTAAGCTGAGTCATCTCTGTATCTGCAGATTTTTCATCGGGGTTAAATTTGTCGGGCCATTAGCTCCCAGAACACACTAGCCGATATTTTTGTCGCCGATATTTTGTTCGATTACACACCTCTAGTGGCGAATTTGGAATTAAACAAATATGGCGGCGTTCACACCACACGTGGCTGTGATGCGGAGAAGAAAACAGAAGCTAGCTTTGTTCGTCTTGATTATGCTACGGAGGATGAGGGGACGCAGAAAAGCAAACAAACAAAATTCTTCCGCCTAAATCATATACAAAATCCACATTTACACTGTCAACATATTCTACCAGCAAACTTGCCAATGTGCCTGCTAAAATGCAGTTGTGTCAGATGATTTGATTATTTTTAAATTATACATATCTAAAATAACTGTGCCCTACACTCGTTTAAAACACACCAGGAAGTCTAACTGAGGCATGATCCCATTTGTCATCGTGGCCGTGGCGCTGGGGGCCGCCATGTTTACAAAGACGTTTGCGCGCGTGACTGAAATCACGCTTCCTATTAGGCGGGGATCTAGAACCAGGTTTGGGGAATGGAGTGGACATAGTTTAGAAAGCAGACTTGATTATTTTAGATTGGTCCATCTAGATGAGTAATCACGGGGCCTGCTCTGCCATATCTCTTGCGAAACCTCCGAAAATGTTATATTAAGAAGAGTATCCTAATTTGACAATTTCCGCGACTTGCTTCAGGGAACGTATTGACTATTGCACATATTACTTCATGGAAATCTCTGTAAATAATATATGTAGACAAATGGACTACCAAATGAAAGCTAAACATCCACTGCATTTGTTGACATGTGGTTTGTTACTATATCTTGAGTACTTGTGAAATAAGATAAGATCAGATAAAATCTATTGCCATGTGTAATCATTGCAGTAATACAACAGAAACATTGCAACGTAAGATGTTGGGTCGTACTATGACGTATACATGACAATACACTCACATGCAGCAAACGGTATGAAACAAACTAACTAACATCATGCACAGTAAATGCACTCTTAAGAATAAAATCTAGACCATGACTCTTTTGGCACTTAACGATCTCACTTCGTTATTCTTGTTATATCACATAAATAAGTCCAATATAAAGCGAAACACATAATTATCACTGTCAAGGAAAGATATGATTTAGGAATTGGCTTGGGTATAAAACATATAAAACAAATAAATTAGGTATACTCAGTGAAGGACAAGTCGGAATGTTGTATTTGTGGGTACTGCAGATGGGAAAACATTTTCACGTCTGTTTTGATAGGGCTTGGACGGCTACGGGATTAAAACTGTTGCTGAACCTGCTGGTCCTAGTTTTGATGGACCCGAACCGGCGACTAGATGGAAGGAGCTCGAATAAATCATGGGCAGGATTGGATGGGTCCTGACAGATGAGACCGGATCTTCTTAATAGCGCTTCTGATACAGTGATTCGAGACTGGGAAGGGATCTGCCGATTATTTTGGAAGCAGTATTTACAACTCTATGATAGAACCAAACCACACTGTGATCGAAAAGGGGGGAAACTCTCGATCACAGCTTTGTAAAAGTTTAGCGTGATCTGAGTGGTCAAACCAAATGATCTCAACCTTCTTAGGAAGTACAGGCGCTGCTGGGCCTTTTTAACAATGGTATCAACATTTAGCTACCATTTAAGGTCGCTTGAGATCTGTTTCAACTGTTTTGCCGTCGATCAAAAGAGGGGAGAGTGGAGATTTCTTTCTTCTAAAATCCACGATCATTTCTTTTGTTTTGTCTACGTTGAGCTCCATATTGTTTTCGCCGCACCAGTTGATAAGTTTGTTTACCTGATCACGATACTCAGACTCATGACAACGACCTTTAATGACAATGACCTTATTGTTATACCGAGACTCCAAAAATGAGTCACATAAATCATAGCATAATTTTATATAAGCTGCTATTTGATACCAAATGTATGTCCATATATTATATACAAATGTAGTTATAGTGTTGGTAGCATGCCAACCCAAAACAGCCGAATAAGTATGGTTGGTCATTTGCAAGATTAAACAGATATGTGAAAACACTCTGCCTCTAAAATACAATTTCATCCTACATTTTGGACCCAAATAAGCAGCTATATATTTTAAGACTTATTTTATTTTGTACCGAAGAGTATAATATGGATAACTCGAATTAAGTCGGCCATTTTGAATTTCCAAATGGTCGAAAAAGAAATGCCCATTTTTAACTAAATTATTACTAATAGTTATAATATTATATATAGAAACAAACTTTAAACAAATTGCAAATTACCAATTCATTAGAGTGGGAGTATTTTGGTACAATTACATATGGTTCAATAAAAAGATCTATTTGCACCCAAATAGCACAAGATTGGTATTAAATGAAAGATATTGATATCATACTGGATGACAAAGATACCCACGTGAACTTGCTGACCAACACCTTCAACAAAATAGTGACCGACACAGCCAGCGAGATCCTTGGAAAACACCGTCGGACAAAGAAACCATGGGTCACAGCAGACATCCTAGATCTCTGTGACAAAAGAAGGGAATTGAAAATGAGAAAATGTGATCCTGAAGGTGCAGCAAAATACAGAGAAGTCAACAAGAAGATCAAACAAGATATGAGAAGAGCAAACGATAACTGGATAGCAGAACAATGTTGTGAAATTGAAAACAACTTGAGCAATAACAACAGCAAGAAGGCTTATCAAATAGTGAAAGACCTGACATCAGTGAAGAAAGGGATAACTACCATTATCCAAGACAAATCAGGGAAATGCCTGACAGAAGAACAGCAGATCCTCAATCGATGGACAGAATACTGCTCAGAACTGCACAGCCACAACACCAACGGAGACCCAGTAGTACTAAATTGTCTACAGACTACTGAAGAGGACGACTACCCCATTCTTCGTGAGGAAGTGGAGGCTGCAGTAGAGTCTCTGGAAAAAAGGAAAGTCAGCTGGAATTGATAGCATGCCAGCAGAATTGGTTCAAGCTAGGGGAGAAGCCTTGATTACCATACTTACAACAATCTGTAACAAGATCTGGCATACAGCAGAATGGCCCACCCCATGGACTCAGTCACTGATCATCACACTTCCCAAGAAAGGCAACCTACAGATGTGCCAAAATTACAGAATAGTCAGCCTCATCAACCACCCGAGCAAAGTCATGTTGAAGATCCTACTCAACAGACTCAAGCCTCAGGCAGAAGAGATCATCGCTGAAGAACAAGCGGGTTTTCGACGGAGCGGAGCACCAGTGAACAGATCTTCAACCTTGGAATCCTTTGCGAGAAATCAACATCAGCAAAGCCTGTATCATGTCTTCATAGATTTCAAGAAGGCCTTTGATAAGGTATGGCATTCGGCCCTATAGGCAACCATGAGGAAGTACAACATTGGCTCCAAACTTGTCCGAACCATCGAACACCTATATGACAATGCCACCAGTGCAGTAATCTTCAACAGCAGCATAAGAAGCTGGTTTCGACCAACAATCGGAGTTCGACAAGGATGCCTGCTGACGACATCGACGGCTTAGCAAGAGATGAACAAGAACTAGCCAATTCGGTGGAGCGCCTCGAGAAAACATATACATCATACGGCATGGAGATAAGTGCCGAAAAGACCAAGCTGATGACAAACAACACACAAGGCATCAGCACAGAGGTCAAAGTTAATGGACAGAGACTTCAGACAGTAACAAGCGTCATGTACTTGGGATCAATTATCACAGATGAGGGTTCCAAACCGGAGATACTTGCCAGGATTGCACAGACAACAGCAGCAGTAACAAGGTAGAAACCCTTATGGAACGACAGAAACATCACTGTCAGTTCGAAAATAACGCTGATGTGCTCCCTTGTCATGTCCATCTTTCTGTACGCTTCTGAAACATGGACCATCTCAGCAGATCTACAAAAGAGGATACAAGCCATGGAAATGAGATGCTTTCGGAAGATCTTGCGCATATCATACAAAGACGACATTTCTAACGAAGCTGTCCGCAACAAGATCAAACAAGCCATCGGACCATATGACGACCTTCTTACAACAGTTAAGAAGCGTAAACTGAAGTGGTACGGTCATGTATCATGATCATCTGGCCTTGCAAAGACTATCTTGCAAGGTACCGTAAGAGAGGGGAGACGAAGAGGTAGTCAGAAGAAGAAGAGGTGAGAAGACAACATCAAAGGGTGGACAGGAATGGAGTTTGCTGACTCCCAGAGGGCTGTCGAGGACAGGGAAACGTGGAAAGAGCAGGTTAGAAAGTCATCAATGGTGCCCCAACGATCCTTACGGGTTATGGGAAAGTGAAGTGAAATGAAGACTATATTTGCAATTGATCAGTGCTACACAACTCTACTAATCATCATCACCGTCAGAATCAAGGACACGAGCACATTTGTCTGGTTTAGCTGAACACTTGCAGGCAACCACACAGTTCACGCCAGCAGCAGCAGCGGCGGCGGCGGCGGCGGCGGCGGCGGCGGCGGCGGCGGCGGCGGCGGCGGCGGCGGCGGCGGCGGCGGCGGCGGCGGCGGCGGCGGCGGCGGCGGCGGCGGCGGCGGCGGCGGCGGCGGCAGCAGCAGCAGCATATCTTTGTGCATTTTCTTTTGACACATGTACAGTATTGCTTCCCAGTCGCTGCTGGGGGGTCTGGATAGCTTGTCCATCATGATTGGAGCCAGTTTTTTTACCACAAATATGTCTCCCAAATGATATAGGGGCGGGTATGTTGGGGTGATTTTTTTGAGCAGCTTTGCAAATGAGAATTTAGAAGAGTGCACTCGGCACATGGTAGTGAAATGCATCTTCCGTTGGAGGAAGGCACCCGAGGTCCCCCTTTGTCGTACTGAATGCATGGGCTCTGACTTCACCCAGATTGCCGTCAAAGTTGCCGTATAGCTTCAGGTAGAAGAGACGAGCTGGTGTTTTACTTAATCAGACAAAGATACACCAGTGTCTCCATACGTGGCCAATGCAGTTATATCTTGTGCAGCCGACATAACTACCTTATACACCTTTTTTCCAGGAATACGCACACTGTGGAAGATGGTCAGCACCAGAATGTTAGTGTCCGTGGCTTGTATCACAGCATGTGAGTAGCCGTAGTGCTGCAGACAGTGTGCTAGATGTGCAAAGATACGTGTATCTGCTTCCTTGTGAGATTCATACGACAAATCTGGTAGGGCGTGTGATCCATTTCCTTGACTGATGACAGATTCACCCGAGAAGCCTCCAAAGATAAGTTGCACATCTCTAGGGACCAATTCAAGATGTTTGCACCACGTTTCGGCTAGCTACTTTTGCAACGCTGCTTTGGTCTTAGCGTTAGCGATGAAAGACTTCCGTGTTGGTATAGAAAGGTTATTATGAATCTCGTATGTGTGACTTTCATCTTGTGTGTTCTGAGGAACTTCTTACACCCGGTGATGGTATGCCGATGTATAAACCATGTTGTATCACCCTGGTGCAGCGGGACATTACCATCAGATGAGAATTGCCATATTGAGGAACTTCTTACACCCGGTGACCTGCTGCCGATGTATAAATGCCATGGTATCAACCAGCAGCACATTACCATCAGTGATTGGTAGATGGTCTTCTTCTACCCAAGAATCTCAAATTGACTATTCATAGCTACAACATAATATGCCTTATTGCCCTTCCTCATGACGTAACCTTGATCATCTGGCTCAAAGAGGAAGCAGCGTATTTAGTCCACTCATAGCTGAAAGATTCACTGTCAACATCACGAAGAAAGTGGAGGCTCCGGACAACATTGCTATCTTCCTGGTATATCTTTGCTTTCAGTGATGTTATTGGTTTCTGTTGCTTCTCGTGGAATGTCTGCAAACGTACCGGAGTTACAGTTGTGTTGAGCGTTTCTTCAGTTCAGCTGAGTGCTTCTTATCCATTCTCTTTTGCTTCTAAAAGATCTAGCGAGGCACACTTCTCTCCAGTGGCGATATTCAAGATATCAGAAGAGGATGAGGTAAATGGATCGATCAGGCCACCAACAAGCAACGTATTTATGTTATTGACTGCATCTTTGTCTTTCGATGCCTGTATCTTCGCTGGTCGTCTAGGAGTACCGGTTCCCTCACTGACACGTACCATTGCCTTTGTCTGCCCCGAGACAGCAGTAAGAGCAGGCAGTGCCATCAGGTACTTCTCTCTGGCAGCTTGTTGTTGTGTAATACCCTTGAAAAGTTGCGTCTTGGCCTCTTTGTTATACGTCTGCTCTAGGGCTATGTCCGTCCATACTCCACTGAATTTTCTCTTCGCCACATGGACTGTGAAATGACCCAGGTTGAAGGCTGTCACCACATCTGGTGGTAGGTGTCTCATAGCATGCAAGTAGTGTGGCATACATGCTACATGCTTTGTATGCCCAGCAGATATCATGTATGGCAGCATGTTACCTACTTCGGTCAAGTGTTGCTGCCACAAACCAGCTCTCTCCGCATCGATGTACCTTTTCAAGATAAGTACCATGTGGATATACATCAGCCAAAGTCTGCCTATTGGATTACTCTCGAAGGTTGCATCAAATTCAAACAACATCCGGTTAACATGTTTTTCTTAGTCCAGTAGGTGTGCACGAGCTTGTAAGGCGGCATCACGTTCTTGGTGTCCCAATGGATCCGCCAGATCCTGGACTGAGCCCGAAAATGAAGCCATAGCATCCAAATTTGCATTAGGTCGCTCCAATGTCCAAGCTTCAAATACGTCCCAGTAGAACTCCATCATGTAATTGTACCAAAATACTAATGAAATGGTAATTCGAAATTTTTTAAAGTTCGTTTCTACATATAATATTATAACTACTGTATTAGTAATAATTTAGTAAAAATGGGAATTTCTTTGTCGACCATCAGGAAATTCAAAATGGCTGACTTAATTCGAGTTATCCATACTACGCTCTCATGTACACAATAAAATAAGTCTTAAAATAGACACCTGCTTATTTGGGTCAAAAATATACGATGAAATTGTATTTTACAGATAGAGTGTTTTCAGATGTCTGTTTCAACCATACTTATTCGGCTGTTTTGGGTTGTCATGTAGCTACCAATATCACTACATTTGTATATAATATATGGATATACATTTGGTATCAAATTGTAGCTAATAAACATCTGTTTCAGATCGAAACAGGTAATAATTATAATACTGCCACCAAAATATTTTTTAGCAGCTTATATAAAATTATGTTATGATTTCTGTGACTCATTTTTGGAGTCTCGGTATAACAGTAGGGTCATTGTCATTATAGAGGTTTTATTTCACAAGTATTCAAGATAATAGTAACAAACTACATGCCAACAAATGCAGTGGATGTTTAGCTTTCATTTGGTAGTCCATTTGTCTAGATATATTATACACAGAGACATGTGGAGTCACCATCGACAGTAGTTGGTTGGAAGTCCACCAGCAGACACACTGTCCAAAAATCGGGAGTAAAGAAGACGAAATTAAAGAGATGTGGAAACAAATACTTTTTAACCACCTAAAACTTGTTTGGGTATTCGCCCCAGATTTGTCCAAACATGAACAACAGGGTTGTGTGCTAATTTGAATAAAGACTGCTGGTGCTGTGTGACTTGAGTAACCATGAAAATGGACTCAGCTAGTTTTTTTAACACTGTACCTCGCATAAGCAACAAAGGCATTTTAAGGCTAACTGATGAATGGCCCCTTCATTGTGGACTTCCTAGCTTAATTAAACAAACACAAAGATTATAGAATGAACTGGTTAATAACGTACATAACTGTTTGCTTAAGGTTAACTATGTGTTTCTGACTGGGAAAAGATGGTGTGAAGCATTTAGTTAATTTTGCTATATCAATCAGAAATAATGTATATGAACTTTATGGAAGTATTTAAATAAAAAATATTTATGGAAGTATTTAAATAAAAAATATTTTCATTCATTATGTATAGCTTTAAATATAACTTATTTAAAAGAAAATCATAAATAATTATCACAGCATCATATTAAAAACGTATTCAGATGTCCTTCTAAAATCTGAGTACATTGAGCATGTATTCTAGTACGAGTTCAAGTACATTACCTATAATTTCCATGAGTACGAGTACGTGTACTTAAAACAATTATTCAGGTATATGAGTACCGAGTACAGTGTTTCGTGAAACATGTCTACTATATAGTATAAGGAGTTATGCCAAGTAGAAGTTAAATTGAAATTCAGGATTTATTATCGTACACGTATGTTCAAATCCCAAAATTGTGTTTGGAGCAAGTTGTTACAACTGTAACAACGCTCGGGCGGCTCGTACCGATGGTTTAGCCAGCGAGTTGTGTGATGACAATGATAACATTTATTTAACTGTATGATGTAACAACTTTATTTAACTTGTGAAGCCTAGTGTACTGATTTATGACTAGTACTGTAAATGTTAGCAGCATCAAATAAAATTAACAAATATCTCAGAAGGGCGGGTTACACATAAATGACAATTTTGGGACTCTCAATAAACCAATGGCTTCCTTGTCCACTTGTCATCTGGGTGTTTTGCCTTGGATGACAATCTTGTTCAATTTTGCAATTTTGCTATGGCACAGCCCTATTTGAGCAATTAATAAATAATGCACGATTCATTGAAATGTGGATGTTCGTGCGCGTTCTTTGTTGTAACAATGTGCTCAGTGTGGTGTAACAACTGGTCCCGCTTATGGGGCTAGTTGTTACAGTCGACCGCACCTGGGAAACTTCATATATCTACCTAACTACAATATGAATAATAAATTTAATGTATACGTTGACAGAAATAATGCACCTAACATACTTTTTCACAAAAAGGGACTTTAACTGAAAATTGTAATAACTAGCCCCGGTCTCCCCTAGTATGTTGTTAACGTAGCAATCCATGAATACATTTACTGGATTACTGGATGCTCACGCACATACAGTGGTGAGGGCATGGCTGATTGTACCGGCATTATTGGAAATGCACAAAATATACATACAAAGCACTACAACTATCGTCTGAACTTGCCATCAGACGTACTACTAGCACTGACACATACTACATGCGGGTAATATGTATCCAGAAATGATTGCGTAAATGTAAAGTACAAAAATAACAAGTGTCACATACGAAAGGTGTAGGGGAGACCGGGGCTAGTTGTATGCAGGGGTCATGGGCGTTTTACGTAATATCGCAGATGTGGAGATACCATCGACAGTAGTTGGTTGGAAGTTCATTAGCAGACACATTGTCCAAAAATCGGGAGTAAAGAAGGCTAAATTAACGAGATGTGGAGAACATTTCTTTTTAACCACCTAAAATTGGTTTGGGTGTGCCCACATAATATCAGCTCACGTAGAAGACCTGGATACGAGTACATTCCTAAAAGCTGAGTACGTGTACTAGTACATGAGGTGTGGACAAAAATTACTTTTTAACCACCTAACACTTTTTTGGGTATGCCCACAAATGTTATCTCAGGCTGCCACTTTTTAGGTTTCGTGAATGAAACTTGAAATGTGTCTACTGTATAGTATAAGGGGTTATGCCAAGTTAAAATGAAAAAAAAGGATTTGTTATCGTCCACGTGCGTTTAACTGCAAAAATTGTGTTTGGGGCAAGTTGTTACAATTGTACTGGAGCAAGTTGTCACAATTGTAACAACTGTAACAACGCTCGGGTGGCTCGCATCGATGGCTCAGCCAGCGAGTTGTGTGCTGACAATGACTGAAAGAACAAAACTCATTTAACCACGACGTGTGAACGCATTATTTCACTTGTCAAGCCTGCCGTTCTGGTTTATAACCAGTACTGTAAATGTTAACAGCGTCAAACAAAATTACAAAATATCTAAGAAGGGCGGGTTACATATAGATGAAAAAATTACTAGACTCTCGATAAGCCAATGCCTTCCTTGTCCACTTGCCATCTGGGTGTTTTGTCTTGGATGGCGTCGACTTTTTCTGCGAAAAGATCTCGACAACTCACTCTGGACTTACTCATGACACCAACCATGTCGATAGCCCCGTTGGAAAAGCGCTGCCAGTATGTCAGTTGACTGTTTTTGAGCCTGCCACTCAGACTGAAACCAACAACCTGCTGCAGTCATCGCCGGTGAAATCGTGTGAACTTAATACCATTCCGACATGGCTTCTCAGAAACTGTGCGCATGAGATGGTTCTTTTGCTCACGGCTATCATAAACCTTTCTCTGAGATCTGGCATAATACCAGCTCGTCTGAAGAAAACGCACGTCAGGCCACTACTGAAGAAACCGGGCCTGGACAAATCGGTTCTGAATAACTACAGCCCCGTGTCGAATCTGCCCCATTTATCTAAGATAATAGAACGTGTTGTGGCAGCAAGACTGTCGGCTCACGTGTCAGAGCATAATATCGGCGAGCCCTATCAGAGTGCACACAAACCTAATCACAGCGTCGAGACGGCTTTAATCATGCGTGCAGAACGACAACTTGAAAGCAGTGAATAATCAAAAAGTCACTATTCTGGTGCTGTTTGACCTATCGGCTGCGTTTGACACTGTCGACCACAAAGTAGGGCTACTGTTGCGTAGGCTGTCACAGGATGTGGGTGTGGCCCATCATGCAGTAAAATGGTTCACATCATACATGAGTGACATAACTCAGTCCGTTCACATACATGATGCATCATCGCCTGTCCGTCCCTTGCACATGGTGTCCCCCAAGGCTCGGTGCTCGGCCCCAGCTGTTTTCTATATACACAGCGCCTGTTGCCAAGATCATCAGCACGTACAATCTCACGTTCCACCTCTATGCAGATGACACCCAAATTTTACATCCCAGTGAAACTTCTCCAGATGACAAAACGGAGGTCATTATCTTCGGTTCTGCGCAGCAGCTGAAGAAAATCGAGCTACATGCAGTACACATCGGCGATAGTTTGGTCACGGTGTCTCATGATGTGTGCGGAATCTTTGTGTACAGTTCGACGAGACTATGACAATGGAGTTGCACATTACGGCAGTTTGCAAATCTGCTATCTACCATCTATGCAATATTGCAAGGATTTGGCGCTACCTAACCCCTAGTGCAACAGAGCAAATTGTGCACGCATTTGTGACAAGCCGACTCGACGTTGGCAAGGCGTTGCTGTACCGACTCCCATGCAAACAAATCCAACGACTCCAAAGAGTGCAGAATTGGCTCCACGCCTCGTGGTTGGTGCCACGAAGTTCTGCCATGCGACACCGCTACTTAGAGAGCTGCACTGGCTGCCGATAGCAGTGCGAGTTGAATTCAATATACTACACCTCGTACACAGAGCACTCAATGGGCGTGCACCGGACTACGTCGTCAACTATGTCAGCCGACGTATGTCACCTAAATCGTTGCGCTCGAGTGAACTTAATCTGTTTTGTGTCCCGCGAGCTAAACGGAATTGGGGAGACCGATTCTTCGGCACCGCAGCCCCGACATTATGGAACCTGTTGCCGCAACATCTGACATTAACAGGGCTTTCAGAAGATGTTTTTAAAGCACAATTAAAGACACATTTTATAAATAAAATATTTTGAACATTTTGTATGACACCATGAGCAACGACCGTTGGAGTGGCGCCTTATAAATTTGACAATGGATTTATTGAATTAGCCCCGGTCTCCCCTACCGAAATTGTGCTATTGGCCTAATGACAACTGCTGTTATGCATGTGACATTCACTTCTTCCCTAGGCTCTTTACCGGTGCATTGCTTAATTCGTTGCCACACTCTGTCATGTCTCTGTATGGGGAGTTTTACGATGATTTGTTTCTTCCATGTCTCTATCACTCAATCTTCTTCCCAAACTTTGTTCAAAAGTTCAACGAGTGCATTTGCGCTAAGGCTGTTCCCTTGTCTGTCTGATGGCATCTATCACTCAATCTTCTTCCCAAACTTTGTTCAAAAGTTCAACGAGTGCATTTGCGCTAAGGCTGTTCCCTTGTCTGTCTGATGGCATCTTCAATTTGTTACGTAATTACGCCAACGCTTCAGCTCCAGGTATCTTGTAGTGGGTATTTTGGATGTCACGTCGGGGTCGCCTCGGTTTAAAATCTCCCGAAAGTGATCTGCCCGTCTGTTGAACTGCTCGTCCTCCTTTGTCGGGACGTTTCCGTTCTTGTCCTTGACAACTGTCGATTTGTTGGACTTGTTGCCTGTATTGTCTTGGCGATTGTGTAGACGGTCCTTGTGTCACCCCTCTCTGCGGCCGCTTGTGCTTCTGCTGACAACACGTCCATGTAGACTCACTTGTCGCGAAAGATTGTACCACCAATTATTAGACCATACTCTGAGCAGAGGTTTGTCAACCGTTCTCCGTTGTCATTTCTCTCACCTGCATGATGATGGTCATAACACTGCATGATGATGGTCATAACACTGCATGATGATGGTCATAACACTGCATGATGATGGTCATAACACTGCATGATGATGGTCATGACACATTTTTAATAAAACTGTGCTTTAATTATACGGGAGTTGACTTGTTCCCATTCTACCAGGCTTTTCTTAGAGAGATAATCAATGACAACATCAATCCCTTAAATTCATGGTGTTGACCATGAGTTCGCCCGGTGTAGCATGTGGTTTCTCATGAGGAAGGCACACCTTTTTTTGAATCAGTCGATCTCACCTCGTCTGTTCAAGTATGTCGATGTTATATGAATATAAGAGAACGCTGAATAAAACAGTCCTGACAGCGTATATCTTAAAAGAGTCCTGACAGTGTAGTCCTGACAGTGTAGATCTTAAAACAATCCTGGCAGTATAGACCTTAAAACTCCTGACAGTGTAGACGTTAAAACAGTCCTGACAGTGTAGACATTTTATACTCATTATTTTTTAATGTGGTATTTGAGACAGTACGTACTACTGTCGGGTTTGAGATAATTTTGAAATAGCTGGTTTGGAAGATACACCTAAGAAGTGGTATTTGAGACAGTACTGTCTCAAATACCACATTCCAAATCATGTGTTTATTAATTAGCCCAATAATTTTGATATAACTGGTTTGGAAGATTTATAGCTAGACACGAAGAACTGAGCCAACACTTACAAGTGACAGCGTTTATAAGCTCAGTGCAACCACATCTATATGTATCTTCAACCCCCCGCACGCCAGAAAGCGAACAGAAGCGAAGTAATTAAACCCCAATATTCATTTCCTGCACATAATGACTCGCCGCTTCTGTTACTAGGGTGTTCGGTCACGCGGAACGGGACCAGAGTGATCTTTGCCTGATCACAGTTTACATTAGCAACGTCACAATACGCGGACTACTTTTGTTAATAATTTAATAAACGCACATTAATAGCGTGATCGTAGCAAACGTTGGAGCCCAAATTAGGCTATTAACAACATAATTTCATTGATATCGGGAAAGGGAATCCAGTGGCGTTGAATCCTGTCGCTATAGGATCTACGTTATCTCGCGCGATGTGTCGGTGTGCAAAGTCGACGGCGGTGTGGTGACAGTGCGGTTATGGCGATCGGCTGGTTGTTGGCTTGTGTCTAGCACGATGGCGGCAGTTTCAGGTGGCATGGCCGCGTTAGGCTTGCCTTATACTTATATGCCATCACTGCCGGTAAGAATTCCCGATGACAACATCGCATATAGCAGGTAAGCAAACATAAACGGGTAATGTGTCTCCATACAGTCACAGTGTTACACACACGACAATTCGTTCGTTTGCATTCGGCATTGAATTTGATTAATCGCTCGTTCTTGATTGACTGGCCGACGTGTCTGGGCTCTCACACCCGAATAGGGTATTCTTCTGTTTGACCATCATCTTCAACTAGCTGAAGGAGCTTTGCGGATGGAAAAGGAATAATTGCGGTAGTGCGAGAGATGTGGGAGCTAAGCATATATGTAATTAAGGCTTATCCACGGGATTGGAGAGTTGAAGCTTTGCCTGGGTGGTTGCAAACTCCACTTCTGGAGACATTCTGTTCCCTTCGGCGATCGTGCAAGAAAATAATTAGAGGTCTACGTTTTTCTGTACCGAGTATAATGATGGGTGTTTCTTTATTGCGTTTTACTTGCTTTCTGTTACAGGTTTCATTAACGAATGACTCATGACTTGTCAAGTCCGTGTGTGAGAGTCACACTCAAATAATGTCCACCTTCCATTTTCAAAGTTTCAGCGCATTACTTGTGGACGAATTATTATACAACTTAATGTTCTTGTCTTTATATCTCATAAGATGTAGACGGAATAGTTAACACAAAAATCTAATTACTATAGGGTAATTATACGGATAGATTAAGACCATTAAGTGTTCATTATAATATTAATCATAATCAGTCCATTGTCACAAATTTAGTCTCGATATCAAGGTGACTTCACAACCAAAGTGGGTTCGATACGAAGAGACATAACATTGTGGTGTAATATAGAGTTTTATAGAGTCGATTCCATCTGTTGCGTTGTCGATTGGGTTGAGCGGTAGTGGCATTGGTGGTAAAGTCTGTTCTGTATGAAACTCCGCTGGAGTTGATTTGATGGTGTGATATTCTTTCGGGTCCCACTCGTTTGGTTCATCTCGCAGAGTCTCGGCCTCATGAATACACAGTTTCATCTAAGCAGGTTGCTATCATAGTCTATTGTATACGATCACTGAGTCAGCTGCTTGACTACTCTTCCTTTTCTCCACCTGTTGTTTGAGTCAACCATGTCTTTGGTAAGAACTGGCGTTCCAGTCTTGATCTGTGGCAAATCACGAGCATTCTTTTTGTACTGATGTTGTAGATTCCAGCGTTTTCAGTCTTTCTCAGCATGTGCGGAACTCGGGTAGTGCAAGATAGGGTTCATCAGATCTCTTGAGCAATCTTTTAGCTATTTTCACGGCTGAATTTCAACTCATCACTGAACTTTCGGAATTCATTACTTGTGACCTGTGGCATGTTATCGGCTTGGACCACAACCAGTATGCCATATATAGTGCAAATTGTTGCTTGCATACTTCAACAACGGTCATGATAGTAGCGTCCCTTAATTTATTGAATTCGACGAAATCAGAGTAGCAGTCCACAAGAATAAGATCATTCACTCTATTGAATGTGAATATATCCAGTCCAACTTTCATCCCTGGTTGATCAGGGATTGTGTGTTGTCGCAATGTCTCTTGTTGACCTGGGGCATCCTGTTGGCACTGGTCACAACTGTCTGCAACTTCTTTGACATCCACATTCAAACCCGGCCAGTAGACTGCATCTCGTGCTAATCATACCATCGCTGCACATACTGAGTGACTTGCGAGTAGTCAGTTAAGTAGGTCATGACATAGAGCTTTCGGAATAATAATGCGAGAACCCTTGTAAATGATTCCATTCTGCATTGTCAGCTCCTCATGAAGGTCCAGTATGGTCTTGTTGATGTAGGAGTCATTAGTCTTTGGTCTAGTCATGCTTTCATGATCACGCTGGTGAGTTCTAGCAATTCTGGGTCCTGTGAAGTAGCTTTCTATATGGCTTAGTATCACGCATCGGAAACACGGTTGTCATCGCTTGCATCACACTTTTCAAAGCTTTGAAGTAGCTCATTGGTGACTGTTGTTTGAAAGACCTTCTCTTGGTACGTCATCTGTCTTCCCACCATTACTTTGTAGATTGTAACAACATGTCTGCCACCGCCTGTTCTCGCGCAAGTCGATATTCAATCTTCAGTGAGTAGTGATTATAGGGCTGTGGTCCGTATGAATGGTAACATCTGTATGCCCGAAGATGTATTGATCATACTAATGCACTGCGAATATGATCGCTAAAAAATCTTGCACAATTGGTGCATAGTGCTTTCACTCTTCGTCAATGAACAAGATGCATAGGTGACCGGTTTGCCATTTTGCATGAATGCTGCACCTAGACCAACAGTACTTGCATGTATCTGGATAACCACAGGTTTCTTTTTAGGTCATAATATCCGAATACCTGGTCAGGCTTTGTCAGTTCTTTCATTTTTCTGGAATGCCTTCTCCTGTTCACCACCCCTCGCCTGCAACTTTGTGAACTGTGTTTGTTGGTGGCAGTGGTGCAGTCATGTTTTAGATCACATCGACCTTCGTTGGGCCCAGCTCCACTCCGTTTGTTGTTAGTACATGTCTTATGTAGGACAACTTGGTCATGTGGAAGCAGCATTTCGACTTGTTGAGCTTGGGGTTCATCTTTCTGGCTCTCTCTCTAGCAGTTTGATCAGATTCCTGTCATGAATTTTTAGAGCTTCTTCTTGGGTAACCCCAGAACCGTAGATCAGAATATCATCTGCTACCAGGGCTGGGTCCAATTATGTAATTATAATTGATTACAGCAAAATTGTGTAATTGTAATTGATTATGGTTTCGAAATTTTGCTGTAATTGTAATTGTTATATTTTGTATAATTGAAAATTTATTTCAATTATAATCAATTACAGTACATTTTATATCACAAACTACTTGAACGAATTGTCACTAAAAATATAATTTAAGTCTCACATGAGTTGAAAATCAAGACTAATAATAACACCTGCTTATATATTTATATTTCAGTTACAGTATTCATTGTCTGGTGGGTACTGGTCTGTGGTGCTAGTGGTGGGTAGCCTTAGCGATTAGCCTTTTCAACAAGTTGGTAACAGCCAGGAAGCAATAAACAATGTACAAACATTGTCAGACAAAGGCTAAGCTGGTATTCAAACTACATGGAAAGACCTGTAGCCTGATATTGCTTAAAAAATATCAGCTCTGTGAAACATTGCAGAGTTAGCAAGCCAATTACACCCCTTGTGTTGTAGAGGACTGGAGACAGGTCAGATGGCAAGGACCGTTTATATGGCCTCTCTCCCCATTCCCAACTCAAAGCAAAGGGCAGGCTAAATAAGAATGTTAGCTACAACCTCAAAATAAACACATCATACCCTGTTATTAGTATTTTCCAAAGAAAAATGTAAGAAATGCATACAGATAAATGTCTATAAAACTAGAAAGAATGCTTACAGAAGAACTACAACTAAATATTGCATTATGGCCTGTGGGATTTTGTCAGATTTTCACATTTTTGTATTTTGTCCTGTGGGGTTTGTTCACTTTTCATATTTTGTCTGTAAGGAATATGTCCTGTAGGATTATGTCTGGATACTGCATTGTATTTCGATATAACGAAAATATGTTTTAAACTATCTTTTTATTTAGTATAATTCAGAGTCACAATTCAACAAAATGTACAAACATTACCGTTATATTTGTTTATCAATTGTGTACAAAATATTGAAATTCAGCCAAACATGCAAAAAAACATAATTAACAAATGCTGAATATATTTGGTTCCACATAATGTAATTGAAATTGAAACAGTGTAATTGTAATTTAAATAAAAAATTACACGTAATTGTAATTGGTATAATTTTGTGTAATTGGACCTAGCCCTGTCTGCGACAACAGTTACTCCGTTTAAGTGCATTTGTGAGCCAGCATTGGAATTCTTCTGGGCTTGATTTGAACCCAAATGGCATTCTCTTCCATTTGTAGTGACCGTACAGCGTCCAGAAGGTTGTAAACTGACAGCTTTGTTCGGTTAGTTTGACTTGCAGAAATACATCTTTTGCATCAAACAGCAAGAAGATTTTGGCTTCTCTGAGTTGTGGAAACATCTATTGGTGGAATTGGATAGTGGTTGCAACTGATCGCTTTGTTCAAGTCAGAAAGATCCAAATACACTTTAACTTTACTTACTGGCAGCATGTTCGAGATCCATTGTGTTGGCCCAGTTTCCCTAGCGATTCAAGTTTTGCTTTCACTTCTGTTTTCATCGACAGTGGAATCTTCCTCTGTCGATTCTGCACCGGTCTGACATCTGGGTCAAGGTATATGTCATAGTTACCAGGTAAGCAAACAAGTGGAAGTCCTTCACTGTATCTGTATTCGATACAAGTATCCAGTGACAGTATTGACATGCTTTGTCTTGGTGATTTGGAACATGTAGGATTTTCCTTTTGTCGTGTGGACATTGAGCCTGCACTTGGCCATTGGTTTCACCTCACTGCCATCATACATCGTTAATGTCGCAGTGCTTTCTATCAACTTGGGTTTCTTTAATTTGCAGTAGTCAGTGTAACTAAGGACATTACATGTTGCTGCTGTATCTAGTTGGAACGAAAGTTCAACTTGCTTTGTCGCATCCGATGATGATGTTCTCACTTTCACAACTAGCTTACCGTCCATTCGGTCGACTTTGATTCCCAAGACCGATTCTCCCAAATCATTTGTGTTGTCTATCATGTCCACAGACTTCCTCAGTCGTTTCTGCATTTTTAACCAAATGTAGGACATCTTCGTTTTTTATGTGCATAACCACATTTGAAACAGGGTTTATGCTGTTCATGTTTTGGCTTTTCATACTTTGGTTTGCTTGGCCATGACCTTGACATTGCTGTGTTCACAGCTTGCACAGTGTCACTTTGTACTGCGTTTTTTAATGCTTTTGTGTCCTCTTTTGAGGACAAGAAAGCATTTTGTAATGACTTTATCCAGTGTTAGCTTCCCATGTTCCAGCAGTCTTCATCTTGTTTTATCGTCTTCAAGACCCAACATCGGTGCATGCAGCACCAAAAACTCATGCAATGGGCCAAAGTTACATTCTGTAGCTTGTTTACGTAGCAGCGTCACAAATTCATCAATGGACGTATGGTTTTGTTTCTGAGTGAATAACTTGTGTCTTGTGGCCAGCAGATTTACTCTCAGTTTGCCAAAAAAACTGTCAAATTTCTGCACTACTGTTGCACAGTTGTCTTTATTTTCACCTTCATTGTACTGGACATTTTCATTAATGTCATTTCCCCTTACACTGATCACTCTCGGTAGTATTGCCACTTTTATGGAATCTGGCACACCATTCAGGCTTCAACATTAAGCTTTGGTACCCAGTGGCCCGTCGGGCCAGTAGATGTTAAAAGTTACTGACCCAAAAAAATATTGAAAAAAAACACTTGTTTTGCAATACATAGCATTACAAGTCAAATGATGTGCGTTTGGCTGTTATTTATTTGGCTGTTGGTGATTTACTTTCATGCTTTCAGTCAGTATTCTGTATGGCAGACAATGTTGCTGCAGGAATCATTTGAGAATCATATGCTCTCTGTCAAAGCTGCAGGTGCAGCAGGTCGCGTTTTGAGAACGACAGGTGATGCAGCCGCGTGCGTATCGAGTTACAGCTAGTTATGCTTGAAAATACGACAAGCGAACTGGACCTGACACTGTATATAACTATGACTGTTACAATTGGGTTTATTTCTTTCGAATGTAAAGTTTTGGACTGAAGTACAAAGTTACTGTAAACTTAGCTATTTACACGGGACCTTGAATATATATTAGGTGCTATCATGATACCTAGCGGACAATGAACCAGTCGGTTTATATGAAATCGGTACGTCGATAGCAGATACATATCGCACAGGAAAAAATGCTGCGATATACCAATATTATACAGGTAACACAGCGCAACCCTAGTAAAATATAGGTGTCTGCAATTCACAAAAAGTCTGCAAGTCATCGCTACATTATGCAAACCTTTTGTGAGGCTCGTACATATCAAAACAAGATGGCAACTATGTGAAGCGACAACACAAAATCAGGTGAGATGAAGATTGTGTTTAATTGTAGTGCCTTGTGGCCCGAACTGGCCCGACAACCCCAAAAAAGGCAGCTGGCCAGTGTTAATGTCGAAGTCTGTCATTTTTCTGTTTAGCTACTAGAAATTGATCGAAGTGGTTTTTAAACGTTCGCCATTGTTCCAGCAAATTTCCCCCATCATTTAGCAATTCAGGTGTGAGGTGATCCCCATAGAAAAGTAACCCCCATATAGAATTGTGACCCCATTGCTAATTATTTATTGTTCAGACAGCATTGTAGAAATGACAGTCTTTTGATATTTTTTATATGTATCATGTTAAAAAAAATTGCATTTAGTGCAGTTGATAGCTGAAAAATCATGCACTTGTTGATAAAAGCACGAAACTTGGCACACATTTAGAAATCATCAATGTGAACAAATTTAGATTTTGCCTTGGTCTGTGTTGGCGGACATTTTTTAAATGGTTGCAAAAAATTCTTTTCATCATATCTGAGGACCTGCATCACATAGAACTGTAATTTTGCTGTAAAAATATAAGCTTTCGGGGGCACCAATTTCAAATAGTTTACTTTTGACCTTGTCCAACATTCATACCTGCCATTTTTAAAGATTGTGGTCATTTTACCAATATCCTAAGAACTGTGTCACCTAGAGCCATAATATAGATTTTGGGGGCAGCGAATTAAGTATTTATAGCTTTGACCTTCATTGACATTCAAATCCGCTATTTTAAAGATGTCGCCCGTCAAACACTATTGTTTTCATAACTTCAGAAGTACATCACATAATGCTATAATTGTGGTGTTAAAATATAAGTTTTTTGGGGGCAGGGATTACAAATATTAAAATTTAGCAAGATGGATGCAGAAATACCAGAATATCACATTTGTGTTATGGATATTGACTCTAGGTTTACCTACCCCTACAAAATTTGCCACAATGATTCTAATGGTACCATACAGTTATTTCTTAGGTGATCAGTTGCCTAACAACAGTTATAGCTTGTCCTACTACATAGAAACAGGTATATTAATATATATATATATATATGTATATATATATATATATATATATATATATATATATATATATATAACAGGTATATTAATATATATATATATATATATATATATATATATATATATATATATATATATATATATATGTATATATATGTGTGTGTGTATGCAGGGCTGGGTCCAATTACACAAAAGCAAATCATTTACAATTACTTTAATTTTTTTCAGTTCAATTACAATTACACTTCTAAAATGTTCAAATCAATTACAATTACACTTCTAAAATGTTCAAATCAATTACAATTACACCATTTCAGTTACAATTACAATTACGTTTGTATTATGGAGGACCATTTGTTAATTAATTTATGTAGCGTGTGTGTTGCTGATTGTGTGTACGAATAGTACGATTGATAAACAAATATAATGGACTTGGTGATGTTTGTACATTTTGTTGAACCGTGACTTCATGATTTCATATACAGTTAGCTGTATAAATATTATTGTTCTTTATAAATATAACGTAATGTTTGCTTGGTTCATTAATTAATGTTTAATTACATGGAGTACAGTACAACTATGAACAAAGGCCACAACCATTTGAAATCTGAATGAGTCTCTCCAATCTACTAAGCCATTTCAAAGCAATTCCACTCATAAAATGTAACCACAATTAATTCATACCAGTACATTAGCAATGTTTACATCAAGATACGTCCCGAGAGGTTTTGTGTGTACTCCTTTGTGTACACCCTTGTGTACACCCATTTCAACTACTGTGTTATATCCAGATTGGCAGTTGTGTTTTGAGGTTGTACCCTAGTTTGCCTGCCATGAGTCTCTTGGCTTCAAGCCCAGTCAGTATTCTTACCTAATAAACCTGTTGGCTGTAGCTCAATCTCAATTGAGCTTATTTACTGACTTGGACAGTGTTAATTACATCTAAGTACTGTATCAACAGAAACCACCACATGGCCCTTCACTGATAGAAGATTACAGAATCAAAAAAATGGTGATGTCTTTTGGCATATTTGGAATCCTTTGGAAGCCAGGTGTGAACTGTCTTCTGACAGATTGCAATTAAACATTGCTTAGGAAGGCCAGATCAAGGTATTCCATTGGTGCACTTGTTATGTCTGAATATTCCTTTGATTATATGAGCAGGTCCTGCAGGTGTTATAATTAAGATCTTGATTTTCAATTTGCGTTAGAGAGTATTTATATTTTTGTAGAGTTTTTCTGGCAGTTTGTTATACAAAAAAAATACTGTAATTGATTGTATTTGATGAAATTACACAACATATTTCAATTACAGCAGAATTTCAAAACCGAAGTCAATTACAGCATTTTACAATTGCAATTACAATTATATAATTGGACCCAGCCCTGTATATGTGTAATATATATATATATATATATATATATATATATATATATATATATATATATATATATATATATATATATATATATATTCAGGGAGGTCACTGATATAAAAATGAAAGAGGGCAGGTCCAAGGACTGAGCCCTGGGGGACTCCTGAGTTTACAGATGTGAAATCAAGACTTGCTGCCTTCCACAACCACTGCTTGGCACCCGTTATGGGGAAGCTCTGGATCCAGGCGTTTAACTAAGAGAGTAGAGCAGAGAGTAAGCAGTCGCTCACCTCGTGGAAGGCCTCTGAGAAGTCTGTGTGACTGTGACTAGCACATCCCTCTGGTTTCCTCACTCAAGGTCTTGTGTAGCCTTGTTGATGAAAAGAAATTGACCAACAGATTCACAATACCCAACAAATAGCCTGGTCTTAATGTTGTAACCAGGGCTGGGTTCAATTACAGTTGTCAATTACAATTACAAAGCATCATAAAAACTCATTTACAGTTACATCACTTCAAAATAATCAAACACAATTATGACACTTAAAAATCAATTACAATTAAGGTACTTCAATCAATAATTTAGTAAGATAAATAGCTTCAAAAATAATTTAATCAATTAAATTAAATATCTTAAAAAATAATTAAACAACTTCAAAAAGCTACATTGTTTTATAAAGGAATATTACATATAATTTTTGACCTGTAGGCTTTAGGTGAATTCATGCTTAAAATTTACAGTTACAATTACTATACTTTTTTTGTCCAATAACAGTTTCAAAGTAAAATAAATTACACTTATAGTTATACTGTAATTGTAATTGCACAATTACAATTGAACCCAACCAAGACAGTAATTATTGTGAATTATCCACATACAAGTGTGATGTTGTAGATCGCAATTAGAGGCGCCCCTCACAGCCTTGGTAGGGGTTGTGGCAGATGGCAGACAGCCAGAAAAGGTATGTTGGCATTATCGATTACAGTAATGTTTTCATTATAATAGCCTCAGCTAGTTAAGTTTCACCCAAATCTTAATTATGTACACCTCTTTTGTGTAGTTCTACTGCACAAGTGTACAAATACTACAACTATAATTACAAAAGTTCATTACCATTGTCATTTACCATTACCATTTGTTTGTTTGTAATATTCTATGGTGTTCTGGGTTTATCCAGCGTGGGAAAACTGTTCAGTTGTTGCCAGATAGTTACAATATATTGAGATATCTACACATTACACAGGATTATAAAAAGGTATGGGTTGTAGCTCATTTCATTGTGCCCCGTGTGAACAGATCATTCTGAACAGGGCCGCCAACAATGCTCATATATGTCCATGCATGATATTCGCAGAGTACTGTATAACTGTACCATTCAATCAAATGTTTAGTAATCAGTGTCACTGAGGATAAGGATAATGAATTAGCATGTCACACAATTATATAATTATGTAGATATAAGTTCACCAGATATAGTCATTAATACAAGGGCCTGGCAGTAGGTCTAGTTCCACATACTACAATATTTCACGGTGATGATTCTCTCATAGTACTGAGAAGTCACAAGGCTACACCCAGTATTAAGTTTCAATGTGGTGTGATTTACTGGGGTCAACTGACGGGTCACCTGTGCACAAGTAATGTCTGAGTGACCAGATTGACTGGACTGATTTATTGATTTATTGATTGTATAATCCACCCATTCACACAGTTCTGGCTCTAATAATCAGGCTTTGAGTTATTACTGCCTTCCAAGTGATTAGCATTCAGCATTTGTGGCGAAACAAATTGTATAATTTCAGATGCTATGACTGTTTGAACTTAATATCCCTTGACATTTATTGACTTGCTAGGTTCACTAAGCTATCTCTGAAGGACTATGATAAACCTGACACTTTAGCTCTATCAGATTCTTACACAGAAACATTGGAGAACCTTGCATGATTCACCACAACATATTTAAATTGTGTTAATGACTCAATGTAAATTGGGATGTGCGTATAAGTTTACAAGTTTTGTCATGATCAAACTATTACATTGTGAACACAGCTCTTAATTAGGTATACAGGGTGGAGTTTATTATTTATTTCAGTTCTGAAAATCACTTCTTATTCTTCACATTTAGTTGCGGGAACTGTCTCGATACCGCGTGCGGAAAGTTGTTGGTCAGACTAACAGATGGCGCCTGCCAGAGTCACTCGGCAGCGATTTGCTTGGGTCGTCTCAAGCGATCCGTGCGATCCGTTTATCCTACAACAGGAACATGAGGAATATTATTACAGGTGTGTGTCCTCTCTTGCTGTAGTCACCATTTAGATATTATAATAACAGACATGTTGCATTTACACTGGAGTAAAGATGTTTATGTAGACATACTCTCATTTCTCATATTGTGACAAACAGCAATGTTAATACACATCACAATGTAACCTTTTTAAAGAAAAAGACAATTGCTGTAAATAGCACATATTCCTGTTCCCATTTAACTGTACATTTCAACTTAGTGCCCAGAGTCTGAATGAACATGTCCTTAAAGGGTTAATTCAAATAATCTTAAATATGTTAAATAATGACTGTGTTTTTAAAATAGCAATGCTCAGACAATTAGCTTTGTTGCAATTATCATGTGAATCTACTAATCTGTGCCATGAGTTTTACAGCCCTGTCATTTCACAGATAGGGCTGTACAGCCCTGTCATTCCACAGATAGGGCTGTACAGCCCTGTCATTTCACAGATAGGGCTGTACAGCCATGTCATTCCACAGATAGGGCTGTACAGCCCTGTCATTCCACAGATAGGGTTGTACAGCCCTGTCATTCCACAGATAGAGCTGTACAGCCCTGTCATTCCACAGATAGTGTTACAGTAGATTAGCATAACGAGTATTATGTAGCCCTTTGTGAATCTGGGGCAACTCAACACTGGCTAATTTGCACACATAGTCATTGCCCTTGATGCTGCTAATTGAAACAACAGGTCTACACTGTTGGGACTTTTTTATTTGCTCACGAGGTTGCACCACGGTATCTCAATATCACACATGTTCATGGTGATTTTTTTATAGAGAATGGTGTCATAAATTAGCAATCATAAGCTGACTTGTTTCATACAAATGACATATGTCCAGTTTAAAACCCTTGGTCCGAGATATATCTGTACAGGAAACTGTACTGTATTGACATGATGCTGAGTTTCTTTAAACCCCCTCAATGAGAACACTTCTAGTACTAAACTTTTTTTACAAGAGATTAGTTGCTAAAGATGATTGTTCTTTTTCCTGTAGCATTGGGTATGTTTTCTTAATTTAGCCGAGAATCCCAGAACAACAGTCAACCTGGATATGGATGAACCTTACTCGTTTCGGAGGGACAGTGACCGGTCACGCAAGTCCACTGACCGACCACGCACCACCACTGGTCAAGAAGTGGTCACCCAAAGATTAGTGACACCATCACATCCACAGCTTCCAAGCACAGCTCGTTTGAGACGGTCATTGACTTTAACAAACAGGTAAACTCTGGTTTTGTAAGAAGGCATTGAAAAAAATTAAATATTTTAGAGAATAGCTACCCATGTGATACTGGTAGTTCTAAGGTAGTTAGTGTGGCTATTATATGTACGTCTTGAATCGAGTAGTTTCAGTAGAAGTTTTTAAGATTAACCATTTCCTCACAGATTGTAGTTGAAAACTTTGAAGAAAATGTTGGTTAACCTAAACGAATTACGTCTGCTACACCACCATGAATAAGTTAGGACAAAGTTGAATGACAGCCTAAAGTGGCACTGTATTTTTGACACAAACCCTTCACCAATCGAAATTCAAATTCATATAGTGCTGCCTACATGTAAGACGCGTTCATATGCCAAAATGCAGCTTAGTATGTGTTGTAGTTTTTCTAAAAAGTAAAATTAGGTAATGTAATGTGATAACAGAAATGTCAATATATACGCTTACCATGCTTGAAATGTGATGTTTTCTCTGACGTTTTATGTATTGTTGATAAAACATAATGGCCATTTCTAATATTGGAATGTCCCCTTAATTTTGCTGCCACAAAGCTCTTGAACCTGCATTTATATTTTATTGTCATCTATTTAGATTGGATTATGCCAGCCCAGTGTCGAGGCACATGATCAGTTGTTTACATGTAATCAATAATTGCGGGGTCACCAGGTCACAGCTACTGTCATCGTACAGCAGTATACTGGAATCACAGTAACCAGACGATATGTTCATTGTTCATTGTTCATGGCGAACAAATTTACACTGGTTCTAAGTGTGTGCTTACTCGAAGTACACGTGGTCGTTACTATGGAAACATTGGCAGCGTTTCCAAGAAGTCGGGGATTTCCTAAAGGATTGGTTTTTTAAAGGATCAATTAGTGACATACAATGTTAGTGCCGGGTGATTATTTGTGGTATTGACATTCATTTAAATATTTCCTAGCATGTTATGAGGAAAAAAGAAAAAAATCTGATATGTTAGCCACCCCAACTACCTTAAATGTATAAGTTGTCCTTGTTTTGATGTTGTCAATAAGTCATATGAATGTGTACTCAGTGAAAGATTTGAAGTAATAATTACTATTACTATAACAACATGCCTGACATTTTACTCCCATCATTGGCATGTCATATTTCTAGTTTGATTACTGTCATTTTGGATTGTATTTCAGTTCCTCCTCGTTGCCTCCCATCAAGCCTTTCATCCCTGCGAGTGCCCGACCACCCAAACCCCTCGATGTCTTCCACTACCACGCCCGCAGGATGCCCAAGAATGGCCCAGGTCAGTGTGCATTATCATGTCGTGTGGAACCATTGTTGCCTGTGTGTACAGAACACTTCACAGTCCTCGAAAAGTTAAATTGGGACAGATTGTTGTACTCTCTACCTAGATATATTTACTATTAAAAGGAAACAAAAGTCATGGGTATGTGCCTGATATGCACCTATGAGAACACCTTGTTGTTCATGGGCCGCTCCATACTGTTAAGATAACCATAGCGTTATAGTCTAGCAAACTTTTTTTGCCAAATGAAAATATATTTGTATACACCTTTTCCTATACTTGCCAATAGGATATGGCCATGCTGTGTGCATCTAAACTCAACTGATGTAACATACTTTGGCATATGTTTATTAAACTTGTCCTTTTTCTGACAAAACAGTATGTTTGTTTGAGACTTTGCATTGGTTCTGTGTATGCCGGCCTCACTTAATGTGTCACATGTAGTCTGGGTTACCAGATTTTCATAGAATTGCTCATGCGCTTAACGGTTGCTCTAGTTAACATGTCAGCCATCAGTCAACCGGAGAAATGACCAGAATCTCCCATTTTTAGAACACATTCTGAGTAAACCAGTGGCGTGATAGTCTTGATTTTAGTTGCACATGGTTAGTTTTTATTATTTCTTAGGTGCATAGCGCATTGTTAATTTAGGTACCATTTTGTGTAATTTTGTTCCAGTTCTAATACTTTTGAATATATGCTTCAGATTCAGATGAATATCTTCTGTGTATGTGCACTGTACATTTTGTTTATTGCCATGTATATTCTGTCTATTGTGCTGTTCATTTTGTGTATTGTGCTGTACATTCTGTCATTTCTGTGTATACCAGTGTACATTATGTGTATTGTACTGTACATTTTGTTTATTTGCCCTTGTCATCGTGTACACTGTGCATTATGCGTATCTGCACTGTACATTGTACATGTGTATGTACACTGTACATTATGTGTATGTGCACTGTATATTATGTGTATGTGCACTGTACATTATGTGTATGTGCACTGTACATTATGTGTATGTGCACTGTACATTATGTGTATGTGCACTGTACATTATGTGTATGTACACTGTACATTATGTGTATGTGCACTGTATATTCCACACATTTCTATTGGTTTTATTCTAGATGGTGCTCCACTCGAGAAATGTGACCGTAAGGATTATGTTGTTTTGTGTATGCACTAACCCCACATTGTGGCAGATCTCTCAGTCACATTATCTCCACAAATTAATTTCTGTTGTAGATTCAGATTGGTATTTTTTATTTAAAGCAAACACAAATATTTTTTATGCTGTTGCTGCTACAGTTGTACATATAGAATCATTTTAAATAGATTTGGGCAAAGATTTAGAAATTGGCCTTATTTCTGCATTTTATTTGCATTTATAATAAAAAAATTAGATAATAAAAAAGTTACGAGTTTACCAGGTTTTCCAAAAAAACCTATGAATACACGATCTACACTGTGTGTCTTGGTCAGATAAAAAATAACGTGTAAACCATGCTGTACTCACAGACCTCGCACCACATCGGGTTTTTTCCTATCCATTCAGAATAAAGTTTATGTTAAAAAGAAATGACGGATTCCACCAATCATTAACAAACACTGATCTGACCGAAGGAAAATTCGCCCGCTAATATGCATGTAAACATACCCTTTCACCTAGCTGTCACCTTTTGAATTTTTCCATGAGTCGATTCAGGGAAATAAAATTATGTCAAACATTCAAATAAAAACGAAATGACATAGTTGAATGAAACTTGTTTTAATGTGCACATATAAAATTATTCTTCCATTTTTTAACATTTTTATTTGCCTCAGTGATATTTTTTAATTTCTTGCCTGTCTCTCAACATATGCCAAATTGACAAAATACCACATTTCCTCATTTTCAAAAATCCAATATATATGGCATCAGTTCAGGATAATTGGAGTAATCCCTAAATTATATATATATAATTTCAGATATGGCTTATATCTGATAACATGTCACGTATAAAGTATATATGAGTACAGACATATTGAGAGATCTGATGCAATGTTGATAGAGTGTTAGGTGTGGAGATGGCTTTCAGGTGTAGGTGGTGATTACTGCAGAGCATGCATTCTAGTTTCTTATTTATGTCTGTCTGTTTCATGTAAATGCACCCTGTATGATTATTTGGTCAGTTCAAGTTTGGTACTCTTTGTGGTGGATGGCATTTGTGTTGATGTCTGTCACAGTATAAGTGACCTTATCACTGAAGTCATGGGTCACTGTAATAGTAAAGTATCTGTCTTTTAAGTCATACTTTGCTGCCTGTTTGCTTGATTAGTATCCTAGTTCTTATGCTACATTAGCAATATGTTTTCGTGCAGTGCATGCATTACATTGTGCTGCTATTTCTTTCTTAAAATGATGCATAGTGTGCAACAGCTCAGCATGATTGATGTCTACTTGCAGAAACATTACTGTTAGTAGTCTTTCGCACAGTACTATAAGAGAGACAGTCTTGTGCTGTTGTCTACTTGTTTCTGTTCATCAACTGAGAGTGACTGATTGCAGCGTTATGTACTGTTACAGCATTACACATTAGTATAGACATTGCTGCACTGATATTGCAATATACATCACTCCTGTGCAAACCTATTACTGTTACAATGCCTGGACAATAATCAATCACATGTGTTGACACAGAAATATTACTGCAGTGGATGGAAGCTGTATAGTAGATTACTGTGTTAACACTTACCAAAGTTGTGTTACTGCAGTGTCTGATGTGTTACTGTGGTGTTACAGACGTGTTACTACAGTGTCTGGACACTAACTGGGAGCTGCACTGTCCACTGCTGGTGAAATCCAAGACCCTGTCCAGTCTGTTGCTGACCGCTGGTCAGCCCTCACTCAAGAAGTACTACAAGACGCCCGTATCCCGTACACTGGACGAGTTCATCAGCAGCAGCAACATCTACAGCACAGAATACCAGGTAGACTCCCCCTGTCTCTCTCTCACCCCCCCCTCGTTTCTGTTGGTGTGAGCCGCAGGTGAACATGAAGTAGTATACATTATCTTGTTTAATTGAATAATTATGTAATGATCACCAATAGATAGCGGTAGAATGCATAGACTGACTTCACCTATCCCTTGATAGTGGCTGTGGCCTTCAGTCTCAGATACCTTTTGACTAATGTTTCTCCCTCCACTCGGTCCCTTGTTGCCTCCAGGCTCTCTGCCCCACTCAGTCCCTCGTCATGTCCAGGCACTCTGCCCCACTCAGTCCCTCGTCATGTCCAGGCACTCTGCCCCACTCAGTCCCTCGTCACGTCCAGGATCTCTGCCACACTCAATCCCTCTGCACCACACAGTCTCTCATCATGTCCAGGCTCTCTGTCCCATTCAAACATTCTTCACTTCCAGGGTCTCTGCCCCACTCAGTCACTCATCACCTCCAGGCTGTCTGTCCCATTCAAACATTTGTCACTTCCATGGTCTCTGCCCCACTCAGTCCCTTGTCACGTCCAGGCTCTCTGCTTCACTCAGTCACTCGTCACCCCAAGCTCTCTACTCCACCCCCAAATCTATACCACACAAATACATAATGTTATGCATCAAAAAACAAACATGTTTTTGCTTCACAGGAGCTCCGCTTGGTGTCCCACTATAACTCAATAATTGTAGCATTGAATAATGGATCAGCTTTAGTACTTTTTGGGCTGATTTGATTGTACTGTTTTTATTAATATATATTATTGAATGAGCTGAAGTTACATTTAATGTGTTATGTTATTGTTATGGATATACAATACAATAATGTTTCATATTGAGCATTCTATTATTTAAATTGTATGCTTGGACATTGGTATCTGATGAACAGATGACAAGTTGAGTCGTTGAACAACCCGCATTACATACACCTTTAATATGTTTGCTGACCTGCAGTCAATAACTTTAATTTGGGATATGTAACGTATTGTTTATTGTGTAAGGTACTGTATCGTTACACCCCTAGTACAATGTACAGAAAGATACAGTTTTATACAGTAGTGTTGATTTAGCCTGTCTGTTTCAAAACACCTGTGTTTTGCTGAAGCTAACGTAAATTCTCACAGCCATTTGTATTCACACAATTGCTTTACAAAATGTTATCAAACTTTATGGCTGGTAAAAGTAGCACAGTCATGAAGATGCACATGAGATGTTTGATGAGATATTTGTTCCTATAGCAACTGGCATCACGGGGACCTCCGCCGGAAGAAGTAGACATCCCTCAAGCCTCAGAGGTTGAACACCCAAAACATTTCTCTGATCCGTGGGTCAACAACCTGGTGGTCATCAAACTGGACGTTGACGACCCTTCGCTCACACCACATGGTCAGTATATGGTCATTAGAGGGTGGGTAGGTGTTCATGAATGATTTGGATTACAAAGGGTATCTATGCTTATACAGTATGTTGTGTTTATTTAGTTATTGTTGAAATATGGTCATGTGCCATCTTTAAATGCAGATGTGTCAAGTTTGGGACTTTGGGTTCAGTTTAGATTATGCACAGACAGACAGACAAACAGCTGTCATTGACTGTGCTCATGAATAAATATGAATCAGAACCATTTGTTCTTGTGTGAGGTACTGGTGATGGAAACAAACATTTTTCCTACAGAGTGATACCAAAATTGGCCGGAACGCTTTTCTCATTGATCATGCTGGCCGAATCCGGCCCAGTGGTCACTCTCATGGTCAAGAACTCAGCAACATACATCTATTTTAATAAATTCAGAGAAAATCCTAAATCTTTCTGAATGTGATACATGAAAATGATGAAAATCGATGATGTTGCACTGAACTGTGTTTGTTTTTATGACAACAGCAATGGCAGTTGCCCTTGGCAACCTGTACCATGACGACACCGAGGTTGACGTGCGTGACCTGTCTGCGGTTCTGGCTGCAGCCCATGTGCTTCAGTTTGAAAAACTGCAGAAAGGGTGATTATACTTCCATTTCTCTGAATTCATCTTATTTCATTTTGGGAGATTAATTTTTTTTACGTCATACTTGGCTTTACTTGCAGCATATGAAATAGTGATTATTACTTATATTTCTATGAAATCACCTTAAGTATTTAATTTGTTTATTGTGTCTAACTAAAGTGGAAGTGATATGTAATTAAATATTTGTAGTTTGCTTTCATGCATTTGAGTGACAGTTGATGTTATAGAGGAACTGAAGATGACAAACGAAGGTGTTTATGTAGGTTGTAATGATACAGTTGTAGCACTGATTGAAACTGTATTGAATGATGTCTTCAGCTGTGTGAAGAACATGCTTCAAAACATCCAGAGTGGCACAGTGTGTAAGTTCTTCACAGTCGCCGCCAGGGTAAGAATCACATGTAGGATTCTTTCTATTCAGTTAGTCATCTTATTCTAATTAGCATTTGGGTGTTTTTGACATTACATATTTTTAAGAAGTTTCAGTGACTACGTTAATTAATTGGAATTTATTAAGTCATGTCTTTCTTTGAATCTGTTGTACCAGAAATCATTGTAGTTATTGTGTTTTCAGTAATTAATGGTTCTGTCTAGTTGTACTTGTTCATGAAGATAGCGTGTTGTCATGTTACAGTACAAGGAGGAGAACCTGAAGACTGCCTGTGTCACGTGGCTGGAGCTGAACCTCGTGCCCCAGGTGATGGTAGCTTGCAGCTAGTCCACATGGCCAACTTAGCATGTCGGTTGTCTCAATCAGGGAAACAGTAGGGTGTATTTGTAAAGTAGGGTGTATTGGTTAAGTCTGGTGCAGAAAGTATGATGTATTGGTTAGGTGGAAGATTGGTCTGCCAGGGCCTAAGTCAAGTATTGGTTAAGTTAAAACTGGTTCAGTGGTTAAGTCTGGTGCAATGATTTAGTTAATGTTAAGTGATTAAGACTGTTACAATAATTAGTTAAAGTTGACAGCCAGACTCAGTAGAGTTAGACAAACATCTCAGTTTTTGACACCTGCCCATTTGTTGTAGCTGTCCCTGCAGATCCAGCTGAGACAAATGACAGCTGACATGTTGGTGCAGGTGCTCAAGTCTGACAGGTAAGACACCAGAGACACTGGCACAGTTCACTTCGTCAGAGATTGGCAAATGTTGAGAAATTTAATTGGTTCAAGGTCAAAGTCAAGGTTGGCCAACGCATGTTGCAGAATGATATTTCAATGATAGGTTTTGCAGAAAATAAGAACACTGATAAGTATTCGCATTAGCGGCTGTTGGTTTGAGAATAAGGTCTTTTACCTCATCCTTCTGTTGTAGGTTGTTCACCTACAGTGAGTTCTCCCTCTACCGCGTCCTCGCTTACTGGGTCTTCATGCAACTCAACCCCCAGTTACAGCTGATGCCGTCCTATAACACCATCCTGGCCTTCTTCAACAGGTACTTAGGATGATAATCTACGTGAATCACTGAGCCCATATTACAAATAATCCATATACATTGTTCAGGCCATCTAGCAGATAGTTCATTGTGAATTGCTGGGTGTATCTAAAAGATAAATGATTCACACTGACACACTGATTGCTCACAGTTGTGATTATGTTGATTGTATGCTGCAGTCTCCCTAAGACTTCGTCCCTGTTGGAGAGGGAGGTGGGGAGACAGTTCTTGCCCCTGTTCAACGTCCTTCGACTGCACGGCATCACTGATAGTAAGTTGGTCCATGTTAAGCTCATCTGATAAATTGCCATTTATTTAGACTAACATTTAAGATATACTAAATGCTGTGCAGCAATTATGTTAATTCAGTTATGTTAATTATATTAAAGTTTTAAATTTGACAATAAAAATAGATATGTGTGTTTTCGATACTGGACAGAATTTGGCGGTGCAGTTTATAATTAACCTGATATGAATGTCCGAGTAAAGGACCTTATAATTGTGTCATCATTTGATATAATATATATGTTAGATATAGTTGAGACAAAATTGTGCACATCAAAGTAACATCCTCTTTGTGACAATTCAATTCAGCTGTCATTGAAAAAAAAGATGGACACCAAAATGGGACGTTGAAAATTGTACTACGTTCCAATTAGAATAAAACATTAAACGATGGATCAAACAAGCAGTCTAACAGTGAAACAATGTGATCAGGGTATAGTCAATAACTCTGAATCATGATATTGATATTTCACGAAGGACTAACAGGATACAAGACTAGCAAAACCATGGTAACTGTCATTATGGTTGGTGTCCTTGAGTGTAACGACTGTTATCAGGATTGGCTAGCAGTGACTGTAAAGTCCTGACGTGTTTATTTTTCTTTTGAAGTGCAATGTCTGATAATTATTTTCATAGCATTGTAATTCAGACTAATTACAATAAGATATAATTAAATTAAGTTAAATTTACACTTATCGGGTGCAATGAAGTTTGGTGTCCACTTGCCTGTCGTAATGACTGTTACATTCCATTCTATGCATAGGGGGCAGCCGTGGCCTAGTGGTTAAGGTGTTGGACTCTAAATTCGAGGGTTGTGAGTTCAAGACCCACACTGGGCACGGTTCATTTTCGAAGCTTAGGCAATTTCGTTTACCCTACTTTGCCTCAGTCTACTCAGCTGCAAATGAGTACAAACACTGTTTGGAAGGTACCTGCGATGGACTAGTCCGTCCAGGAGAGTCAGTATAACTGCACTCTAAGTTGCTTCGCACTACAGAAACCAGGTTTAAGCACTGGCCATATAAGCCTTCATGGCTTCCTAAGGCGTAATGCCTGGGGGATGACTTTACATTACCTTACCTATGTCATGCACAAATCATCGAAAATCGGACTAAATTTTCAGCAGTCAGACATCAATAATGATTAATATTGTAATGTAAGATGCTCGTTTATGCCAATATTATGACTTATGTTAGTTTTATGATGATTTATGTAATTTTGGGGTATTTTCATTGTATGTCCCATCAGTTGTGGTGAATTGGTTTTGTATCCTTCGTGACGAATGTGTTGATGTCGCCTTCTTGTCATTACTTTCGTGCGATCAACTTTCTTATTTACAACTCCATGAAAGCAGATTGGACCAACACTTGATTCAAGTTCGATTTTTATCACGTAATTGATGTTTTCTTTCTGAACTTATGTATGTACTCAAATGTCACAATTGTTATTTATTACACCATAATCACCACGTCCGCATAAAGACCATTCCTTGTTTTTTTAAACACAGAGGGTGCACTGTGTGGGGATGCGCTGTTGTATTGGTTAGAGCATCTGACTCTCAATATAGAGAACCTGGGTTTTAACTCTGTTTGTAAGCTGCTTCTGCCCATCATGCATTAAAGGGACAGGAGCACGTCTCAACATGTGCTTCACTTGGTAGCTGGGAGAAACAGTCCGTGTTGTTACTTAACGTTTAATTTAATTGCAATTTATGTTAAATTGTATTTTAATTCATTACATGTAATTTGTTGTTTTTTATTTTGATCTTAAAAACTGAAACACGGAAAGGTGTTTAAAATGTAAGAAATGACCCAACAAATGACAGCATATGTAAATACCAGATATTTGATGTCCCAGTCACTGTTGTGTTGCTGTGTCTTTTTTATATGTTTGCATGAAAGAAACCATTATACAGTTCATGTTACGTTTCAAAAGAACATTCTATCAGCATAGATGTTTTTCTAAAACTGTATAAAAGGTCACTGGAGGACACCAAGTAACAACTGTTACATAACTCAGGGCTTATATTACAATGCAAGTTTTGCAAACTTACAATTCCACAGCTATTTTTTGCTGTTTCCTGTTATCGTGAGGTTGTTGAAGAATTAACACTGCATTCACTCAATGTCTCCACATGACAGTTCTTCTGTGTTAACAATGCATTCACTCAATGTCTCCACATGACAGTCATTCTGTGTTAACACTGCATTCACTCAATGTCTCCACATGACAGTTCTTCTGTGTTAACACTGCATTCGCTCAATGTCTCCACATGAAAGTCCTTCTGTGTTAAATAAAGCTATTACATGTTCGTTTTATTGAATTTAAATTTTGAGCTTCTTTGTCCCACTTTTGTGCACCAGTATCAAAAACACACACACGTAATATGTGTAGGTGTAGAGGCTAGAGTAAAAGTGCTTCCTTATCTCACAAATTCAGTGGGAACACCTGGCATAAATGTTGTAATATTAGTACAAATGGTGGAGAGTTGTTCATTTTTATTATATATTTGCTATCAAATGTTAATGATTAAAAAATTATGAAAATTTATGCAGTGTCACCTATTTGCAAAAAGAATTACAATATTTTAGGAAACAACTTAATTGTTTTACTGGAGATGAATCTAAGACAAATATAAAACTGGATATGGCAACCATAGTAATAAATTATGTTTGATGATGTGTTTTATTTGTTGCACTAGCACGCCACCTACAGGACATCCAGACAATGAACATCTTGCCACAGTCATGGATCGTGAAGATTCTCTCGAAACATTATCAGGCAGTGAGTGTTTAAAAGCTGAAATTAAACACTTGTTTTAGAGAACTTGGATATTACAACTAGGTCATGTTGCTTGAGATTGTACTTTTTTTATTTTCCATTATATGGTATATTTTTTAACATTATTGTCGTAAATTACATCACATAATAACTACAAATAAATCTATGGTAGAATGCTGCTATGTGATCTTTGTAGAACTATGTACCTGTTGGCTAGAGAATGGCTGTGTCAACAAACCTCTGTTTGTGTGTGTGTGTGTGATTGTGTGCATGCGCGCTTGTGTGTGCTCGATGCATGTTTTCTTATACTGCAATGTGCATGTATTATGTTAACAATATGGAATGTTGACATGTCACCTGTGTCCTACAGCTGCAGAGTGGTGGAGACATGGTGGTAATGAAAGACTTCAACTCGGCTGCCATCAGACATGGATTTCTCATAGATGATGTGAGTATAATTCTGGATCTTCAAGGAGCATGTGGTAAATATTTTCTTCAAAACAAGTAAACAAACATGTTTACATACAAGGTTAGAATTTGGTACTGTCACCCATTTACTGCCAATACTGAAAACATTGTAAAAGTGTCATTATAAAAACCTGTATGAAAACATATTCATAAAGACACATACTCAGGTTAATATGTGATAAAAATATAAAAACTAAATATGTACATATGTATATACATGCATGCACATGTTCTTTAACCAGTCGATCAGATTTGCTGAACAGTCGACACATTCAAAATCCTGCACCTATGTTACGTAAATTTGTATTGTTGTAGCTAAATGAAATGATTTATACATGTATCATATACTAAAGGAAAGCTAAGCCTTTCTGAATGTACAACTAAAAATCACCTTAACTGAAATAAAAACATTAAAATAGAATGCACAAACAAAACGTCCTCTCGCACTTCAACATGTTTGTAAAAAAAATTTGTTCGGTAAACATGTAAAATGTGAGTACAGAAGTTCAAGACAAACAAAATATCGACATCTTACAACAAACACTAGATTTCTAAGACAATTACAAAAGGAACTGTGGCATTTATAATACAAACATATCAGTTCAAAAACTATAATACTTCATTATTTTGTTCACATCGTCGTCATCACCACCAAATGGGATGACTGCACTTATCTTCCAGAAGCTGATGGCAAAGTCGATATCTCCTCACACAGTTATAAGAGAGTATATTTTTGGTCAGTTCCAGTGGCGTCGGTCATTTTGCAACTTAAAAATTGTTCCAGTTGTCATCACCACCAAATACTGAATTTCCAAAAGTTAATCTGGCACATGGCAAAATCGATCCACTGTGACACGTTTCACCATCTAAATCGTCAATATAAACTCCACTTTTCATGCTGGTAAGCCACTGTATTCACGGCCCAATCTGCCGGCGCCGGCCATTTTAAAATGTGCAATATTGGCGCATTTGAAAACTGGAAGAATGTGCATTGAATTTTCATTATCATTTCACCTCACTCAGTGGCCCATAAGGATGAAGTGCATCTCCTCCAGCTCGCTCTGTCAGCTGCTACACGTCTGGTTTCGTTCCAGCAGTTCCACCACGTCTTTCATTTTCAACAGTTGATCGCCACATTGTCTTTAGTTCACCAACCTTTCTTCTACCTTCGGGCAACATTTGCTGTTCTTGTCCAATCTTAGGATATGTCCTACCCATTTCCATCTTCTTAACTTGACCTCAGTGCTGATTGTCTTCAATTTTGTTTTTGCAAGAATATCTTGATTTGATACAACGTATAGCTTTCTAACTTGTAGGATTTGTCTTAAGCACTTGAAAAAAATTTATCTAACTTTCTGTTGTCTCCTTCGTTTATTTTCCATGTTTCACTTCCAACAACAACCCCGGTTTAACAAGTGTGTTAAAAAGCCTCAATTTAGATCTGAATGTATATATAATTGAACTCCATATTTGTTTTAGCTTCATGAAGAATACCCTAGCATTACGAATTCTGTTAACAATGTCATCACCGCCTCCTCCTTGCTTACTGACATTAGCACCCAGGTAGTTATACTTGTCCACTTCCTTTAGTTCATGATCATCGATTAGTATTCTGTTTTTGCACTTGCTGTTTATCCTCAATACTTGAGTTTTCTTTTTATTTATTCTTAGTCCTGTCCTTTCTGCAAATTGATTCAGTTGTCTTGTCTTTGTTTGCATATGTGTGTAGCATGATGACATGAGTGCTATGTCATCGGCAAAGTCCAGGTCCTCTAGTTTTGACGTGAAGTTCCATCTTATCCCTGTTTTATTTCCTGCTGTTGTGTTTCTCGTTATCCAGTCCACTACAATCAAGAAAATATATCTAGACATTACATCTCCTTGTTTAACTTCCGTTTTGACCTTGAACCACTCAGATTCCTCACCTTCGTCTAACACTGTACAGTTACTACAGTCACGCCTCGTTATAACGCGCCCCGTTATTATGCAGATTCGGATATAACGTGGTTGGTCGTGGACCCCGATTTTCTGCTGCCAGGGTGAAATGGTTGGGCTGCCATCAATCGTGTTTCGCTGGCGTTGGCTTCAGCCAGGCGACTTGTTGATTGCAATGGTGATTCACACAAATGCGTTGCATGTGAATAAAACGTTCACACATTCAGTGGTAATTTAGACATCATAGACACACCAGCCAATTCGCTCCTGCACCTTTCAACTGATTAAAAACATTGAAGTTTAACCGTTTATTCTACATAATAAGCCGCAAGAGCGAGTCGATTTCAGGCGGCAAGATTAAACAATTCTTACTGAATGCCGATACATGAAAATAACTCACACAGTGCATTGAAATAAAAGTAGAGTAAAATCGTGTTAAACGTAATTGAGCAGGCAACAGCAATATGAATCTCCGGTGAAACAGCAACGAAGTATCATTAGCCTTCCGTTAGTCTGTTACACACATCACAAATATCGTTCTCGAATCTTCGCTGTGCCAAAACGCAAGTTGTACACGGTACGCGAAAAGTTAGATTTTGTCATCCGAATACGAAAGGGTGAATCACAATGCAAAGTGTCTTGGGAGATGGCTAAAGGATGAAGTGAAGCTACGATAATTTTTAATCAACGTTTGCGCTGCAAGCGTAAACTCATACGCACATGTTCTGCTGCTCGTCTCCATGTTATTGTTTTCGATGAGCATTACTCATAGTGACGCGTCATACAGTCAGCCCATCGTAACAGATTATTGTCGATTTGTATTCCACAATTCCACACACGTGTAATTAATTCAATTCAAATTAAAATCGATACAGCACATATTGACGTTAATGTTCTACTCTAAATAAGCTTTATATACCGTGCGGCACAACAGGGCTTCCTTGCTGTGGCGGTGATCGGTCAGTCCATCATAACAGATTATTTGTATTCCATATTCCACACACATATTTTATTCAGTTCAACATTCGATAAAGTATGACATTTTAAAATCGATACCAGTTCAACATTCAATAAAGTATGACATTTTAAAATCGATACAACACACATTAACGTTAATATTCTACTCTAAATAAGCTTTATAAACTGCGGGACAACAGGGCTTCATCATAGCGGCAGCGATCAGTGGCGGCGTGGTGTGTTAATTGATGTTTGTGGTACCCCTGGTGGCAGATACGGGAACACCTAATGCACCTCGCTTACAACGCGGTCCAAAATCGAGGACCTCGACCACTGCGTTATAACGAGGCACGACTGTATATTTGCATAACATCTGAACCATATGGATTATCTTGCGTGGAATTCCGTAGCTCTCTATGATTTTTCAGACTCTCTCGGGGCACTGAATCAAACACTTTTTAAAGTCCACAAACGTGATGTATAGAGTTGCCTGCCATTCCACTGCCCGTTCTATAATATTTCACAAAATAAATATATGTTCTACTGTGCCTCTCCCACTTATGAAACCTGCTTGTTTATCTCTCAACTTGCTGTTCACTCCATCTCTTATTCTGTCAATGAGTACTCTTCCACATATTTACTAGGAACAGATGTCAAATTAATTCCTCTCCAATTCCCGCTCACCTTTCTTCGGTATTTTAACGATCAACCCCTGCTTCCATATTTTTGGCACTTTTGTTCCCAAAATGTTCTGAATAAGTTGAAATTTCATTATAATGACAAGATAAAAGAACTATTCCAGGCTGCCGCCATTACATTAAGCACACCAGTGCATATTCCGGAAAGTAGAGCGACTACGCACTGGTGCGTATATCTAATAAAAAGGATTAAACTAAAGGTTGATGATTTCTTGTTTGTATTTCAGGAGCCTCATTACCACTCAGAGATCATCTCGATGTTTGGCTTCCACTATGAGCTGAAAGTCATGAAGTTGGAGAAGAAGGGTGCATACAAATTCCATGTTCAGGTCAGAAACTACATCCAGGGTTGTCTGTCACATGTCTCTTTAAAGTTATAGACACTGCAAAATTTACACAATAAAAAATTTTTAAACGTGTGGTATGTAGATAGATGTTGTGTTTGATTACAGTGGAAGTTTTACAGTGATGTAGACATAGTTTCTCTTTCACTGAAGCGATAGACCTGTGCACCCTCCATATTTGTCCGTATTTGTTATGGAATCTAATGACAAATACGGAAATACGCTTTCATTAATTTTTTATGGAATCGCGCATATTAAAATAACGGATACATTTCATTTCCACCTATCAGGAAAATTTAAACTAATCTTACAATGTCTCCGCTAGACGTGAGTTGTGTGCACTGTCTGCCAATGACCCGGATATAGCACAAGCACACACAGTCAAGTGATCCACGTTGTTTTGAATAGAAAATGGATAATGCAAAATGGAAAGCTGAGCCTTCAACATCAAAACATGATGAAGCGCCGCCTAAAAAATGTGCCTGTGCAGATTTTTTGGACAGCGTACACAACGCAATGGCCATGTGTTGTATTGGCGTCGAACAAGTTGTCAATACTTTTGACATCTGCTTACATAAATCATTTTTAGTGCAATATTTCTTTTGCAAGTGCAATATTTCTTTTGTGTTATGTTGTCTTATCTTTGTAGCTTTTTGGATTTCATATAATATGCATTAACCTGTCTCATATATATTTAATTGTTTAATAAAAAATGCAATATATTTAAGTAAATTGTATTTTGTGCTTTCTAAATTATGACGCATTTAAAATACTAAATAGTATAGTTCATGTACGAACATAGGTGTATTTTTTACAAGACAAAAGTGTTACTAAAAGTCACTTAGTCAGTTAAAAATACTAAAATTGGCTCTGAGAATACTGAAACCTATGGCATTAGGGGCACAGGTCTGGTAGTCACCTTTCAGAACACTGGCACAGACTAGTTATTTCATATATGAGATACTATATTCGACCTATTAAGCATACAGTATACAACATTTCTGTAAAGTCTGCTGATATAAGTGACTCTTTCATCATCGCTGAGCCTTAACATGGGTGGAAATGAAATTACCATATGGATTCGAGATCCCTGATTAAAAAAGTTGGCTGTAAGCTTATTAGGGTGTTTCTGTTTAACAGATGTAATAGGATAAATAAAGTGTTTTCTTTCATGCTGTTACAGAGACTGAAGCCAAGTGATCCTGTGTTATCATTCCGTCAATGTGAACGACACACGTTCTCAATGCGACCAGGTCGAGAGACGAAGTACAACATCCGCATCCAGTACTTCAATGAGCGCCACCATTACAAAGTGGCAGATACTGGCCCTATCACCCAGAGGTTCAGTCTCGCAGACAAGACGAACATGAGCGAGGTGTGTAGGAGGCTTCTGCTGGTTGAAGTTGCAATCCACTTACAATCATATTATTTTATTAACGCATTTCAAAAACATTTCAGGCAATATTTTAGCAATCATCCATTTGTAAAATAGCTGTGAACTTCATGATTTGAACGAGTTATTTCAGAAGGGTCTCATTTAATTAGTTATCTCAAAAGAGTCTCATTGAATGCGTTAGCTAAGAAGGGTCTCATTGACATTGATGTGCATGCATCAGTTTGAAAGACCCACTTGGTAACACATATTTTGTGAAAATACACCTGATATACCATTACAATGTATAGTCCAAGTTTCATGAATATTCAAAATTAAATTAAATTCAAATATTATTGGTGTGCTCTATAAAATTATTTTAGTGCATAATATCTTGAATTTTTTTTTAAGTGTTAATATTTTATTTGTGTCTTTATTTTGTATATTTCGTTTCAACAAACCTAGCTAGTCATTTTTATTAATATACTACCATTCTGTTATGATCATGATTTACTTTATTTGATCTCAACATTCCACATCATTCAATGAATTAAGTGTTTTGTAATATGTACTTGAATAATATTAAACATACCAGACTTTTGGAATATCTTCATATTTCAACTTAGTGTTGCAATAACAGTACAAGCAATTATTAAAATGTAATGGTAGTAATACAGTATACTACAGTATACTCAATGGATAAATTTTATGTGAAGAATTGACAACATCCTTAACGAGAGACTCGGGTCAGATTTGACGGATTTTTGACAATAAAATGAATTTCGAGTTGTTGCCATTTCCGTGTATAAATATTATTCAACTTTCCATTCATGTAAGTTGCACTGTCGAAATAAACCCGTTTCTGTCATAAAACATGTCTTTTGTATGATACCTATCATTGCGAAGTCTTTGTTTTTGTCAAATGAACCGAGACTAATAGAACATTAGGTGATTTTCCGCCAGCGATTGCATGCCAGAAAACGCTGCCATTCCAACATGGCGCATATCACGGGAAAGCCCCATATTCGCTCTGCATGATGGTACAAACAGTTTAAAAATTTGCGCGGCGGTTATCCGTGTAATCCCGACTATAAACGACTGCCTTTCAACCATCTCGGTGACAAAGGAATGGGGAATCCCTCGACGATTCGCCGGGCAGCATCACGTGATGTCGGATTCCCTCAAATCAAGCGCTCTAATTGGTTGTAATATTAATTTCCATCATCTGACGTCAGCTTGAAATACCAGCTACGTTCGATTCGATCGAATTTTTTATCCTCTGCGTTTCGTTCATTTATATCGCTTTGTGAAACGACATTATGCCGTTTTGTCGAAAGCGAGTGGGCGGTTACGGTACTGGGAGGAAGCGAAAGCTTGCATCGATGCAGTCAGCGCGCTGTGCGAAGGTATCGAGGGTTGAATACGCTAATGAACCTACAGCGACAACTTCGTCTTCGACCATGTCCATGGTGCCAGCGAGAATGGAACGCAGTGTAAGTTTAATTTCTTATATTTCATATATTCATTATGATAGTGCATATGATTAAGATTTATATACATTTGTGTTTTATCCAAACACCGTTAGCCTTTGTGGCATAACTATTGCTGTATAAACGATTTGACGCTGATCTAGTTCATGCTGTTGATGTTCGTGGCTGTGTTGACATTCAGGCCTAGGGGCCATCCAGGCACACCAGGCAGAGTTGTGACTATGGTTTATTATATTGCCTCAACTTGCATTGATAATTATCGTATACATAGCCTATATACACACACGCGCATGTTGTTGAACATGTCTCGGATACTTTTTGTTCATGAAATACATTTAGATTGTGTATTTTTTCCAGGCTTCAAGGCGGCCATCAACATCTCGGAGACTGTCTGCCACTGAACAGAAGTTTGGTTATGCAGATCTTCTGGAGGAGATAGGTGTCCGCGCTTCCTGGTTGAGGATGAGACAGATGCTGATCTTTCAACAGTACTTGTACGCTGTGCCGTGTTGCCATCACTTGTCGCGAACCTGCCATGCACGTTGTGTAGGAAGCGTACACTCTCCATCCGAGCTGTCGACCGCACCCTTGGCATGGTGTGTCGCCTCGAGACTGTCTGCACCAGTTGCGACAAGGTCATCAATGCAACTCTGTCATCAGACCGTACCGATGGGACTCAGGCGACGAATGCCCCATTTGTCGTGGTGAGATCAGCTGTGTCTGCAACGATGGACATGGGTGTCGGGTACTCGGGACTTGTGAAATTCTGCCGCTACCTCGACATGCCAGTGATGAACCACACGACCTACATCAAACATGAGACAGCAATTACCAATGCAAGTATGCGTGTTGCGAACGATGTTATGTGCGAGTCTGCCCAAATCGTGCGCAGAGTGTACAAAGAACTTGACCCCTCCATTGACGAATCCGGTGTCATGGACCTCATGGTCAGTTTCGATGGTTCCTGGATGACCCGGGGCCACAGGTCTATGTATGGCATCGGATGCGTCGTGGAGGTGGTGACAGGACTGGTGATCGACTTCACCATCCTGTCGCTCTACTGCCAGCGCTGTGCATGCACAGCGTCACGCTATGGAGGCCGGGACACTGACGACTTCAAGAAGTGGTACAAGGCGCATGACAACTGTACAGCAAACTACACCGGGTCCTCCAACGCAATGGAGAAAACGGCTGCAGAGATTCTGTGGAACAACTCTCTCGGGAAGCACAACTTCCGCTACACGACAATGTTGTCAGATGGAGACTCTAGCACCTACAAACATGTGTGTGACTTGAAGGTGTATGGCGCAGGTGTGGACATCCGCAAGGAGGAGTGCATCAACCATGTTGCAAAGCGAATGGGGACGGCACTGCGTAACCTCACCAAGGACACCAAGAAGACTGGAGTGACTCTCGGTGGACGCGGGCACGGAAAGCTCACCCTGGCAGCCATCAACAAGCTGACATTGTATTATGGAAAGGCAATTCGGAGCTGCACGGGTGACAAGGACGCGTGCGGAGTGCAGTCTTCGCGTCTTTCTTCCATGCGGCGTCCACCGATGAGGAACCCCACCACAACCACTGCCCCATTGGCCGCAACAGCTGGTGCTTCTTCCAGCGGGCACTGGCAAAGGGAGAGGAGCCAGGCTACCACCGGGACAAAGTTGGCACACCCTTAGCAAAGGACGTTGCAGAGAAGGTCAAGGAGGTGTACGTCCGTCTCGGCCATCCTGACCTGCTGGATCGCTGCTTGCAGGGCAAGACGCAGAACGCTAACGAGAGCCTGCACTCGAAGGTGTGGCTCAAATGTCCAAAGACAGGCTTCGTTGGCCTGATGCGTGTTTGTGCTGCAACCTGTTTGGCGATTGCGGAATTCAATCAGGGGATTGGTTCGACGGTGACGCGCAGCTATGCAATAATGGGGCTGCAGTGTGGCAGTTGACTGAAAGCGTCAGCTGCAGAGGCAGACAGTCGTCGGTTGCGAGAGTCTGTGCGGCAAGTGCAGGCCAGCACGATGGAGGCCCGTCGGGCACGAAAGGTTGCTCGAACAATGGCTCGAGATTCCTCCACCTATGCACCTGGGGCGTTTTAGGGAATTTGCTGTGCTCCAGTGACCTTTACATATGCTCCAGTGAACTTTACATATGCTCCAGTGAACTTTACATATGCTCCAGTAAACTTTATCTGTATGAACTATGGACTGGTGTGCTATTTTCCAGACGTTTTTCTGTTTGGTACATTTATTGTGATAAGTTGCTTAGTTTGTGATATATTTTTATTATTTTACAATGCCAATGACTCTGAACTTTGCCTTTTGATAAATTATACATTCAGTAATGTGTGTGCAAAGTTTCAATCATCTAGGTTGCTTTTCAGATGTTGAAATGTATGTGCCAATGTACATAAACTTTGAACGCGATTTTCTCAAAAACATGTTTTAGGTAATTTGCTGTGCTCCAGTGACCTTTACATATGCTCCAGTGAACTTTACATATGCTCCAGTGAACTTTACATATGCTCCAGTAAACTTTATCTGTATGAACTATGGACTGGTGTGCTATTTTCCAGACGTTTTTCTGTTTGGTACATTTATTGTGATAAGTTGCTTAGTTTGTGATATATTTTTATTATTTTACAATGGCAATGACTCTGAACTTTGCCTTTTGATAAATTATACATTCAGTAATGTGTGTGCAAAGTTTCAATCATCTAGGTTGCTTTTCAGATGTTGAAATGTATGTGCCAATGTACATAAACTTTGAACGCGATTTTCTCAAAAACATGTTTTGCCTCACACCTACTGCCTCCCGTGTCACTTATCTCGGCTATTGTTTGACAGAATTGCCTGAAACTTTCCACAGTGTTTCTTGATAGTATACTCTTGAAAACTGTCTAGTAACTTTTTAGAAAACATTACCTATATTTTATATAATGAACCATCAATGTAAAATTTCATGATGAAAAAATACATTCAGATGTAAAAAAAATCCTTAAAAAAAAGTTTTTTGAAAACTAAGAAAGTCAATAGACTGTTTTCATTAGGGTTATGTGGAGTAACTACACAAAAAATTTGAGCCCTCTAAACCCAATGGTTACTGATATAAGTCACACGCAACATTTAATCCAAGATGGCTGCCTGCCGTGGGAAAATCTGTACGAAACTTTCTGAAAAAAATTCACAGCATTACTGTTACCTGCACTTGCAATTTCTGGAAGTTTCAGCTCTGTAGGTTCAGTGATAATGAAATAAGAAAATAAAATGTGTTTAGACCCAAGCGACGCCTTAACAATGTCTGTAACAGCAAGTTGTCTGTTATTACAGGTTTTCCTATGATATTTATTATAATGGTTCTCTTTTTCTTTCTTTACAGGATTCTAATTTTGAGAACCTGACTGCGCCAATGTACGTCACCTTCTCTCTGCTCTTTCCCCCATCATAGACCAGTAAGAGGGAAGTGAAGTGTCAACTCAAATGTTACTCCAACATTTTATGCTGCGTTTACACAGAGGTTGATCCGAACTAAATCCCCACATCCATTTGTGCATGTGGTTAATTCTGATTTTCTTCCTATTTCAATTGATTTCAATTGTTTATCTCCACAATTTTTTTTTAAATTGGACTATTATATAATGCACAAACATACATGGAAATCAGATGATACAGAGTTACCTAATATAAACAAAGTCTGTAAACACAGCATTATAGGCATGTACTTTTAAATGGTCATCCTTTCTAAGGTTGAACATTTAATACTACTTGCTGAATTCAGCATGTGGATGATGTTTTAATAAAGCAACAACTTGCTTTATCTTGTAAAAACAAGTCACATTCATTGGAAAAGACTTATATAAGAGCTGATATTTTTTATAGACTTATTTTTTAACTATTATATATGATATACACTTATGTAACCTAACTAGTTTTGATGACATTAACTTTGATATTACAAAATGGATGTACAATTTAAACGCTATTTAACAGTTTGTATTAGATCTACAAAATAGATCCTTCCTCCAGACAAGAAAAGTACAATCGTATCCATACATGCATTATAATATTATGTAAGTTATATTTACTATTTTCTATGATATTAACATTGATATTCCTGTGGATGATTTATGAACGTGTCCTGTGATTTTGTGGTAAATGTGTTGACAGTTGTACTCAACAAACTGAAGTGTATAGAACTGTTGTTATCTGTGTGAGTTTTACATTGTTTACTGTTAATGATGTAATGACAGATTGTTTGGAACCCAGGACTACCAATACTCATGTAGCTGCAAGAGCTGTGTCTAGCTGCATCTTTGACTACTTTAATTGGTCGCCTACTGAAGTGCCAGCATGAACTGTTCACACCTGAGGGCTACAGTAGTAACAGGTGTAGTTTTGGACTTGGGTATTCCATCAGTATTAAAGTTATCTATGCATAAACTTGGCGATTAACCTCTGATGACGAGCAGTATAACTACTGGAACTAGGAAATACAGCCGTAACAGACGACTGCAATACATGAAATAGGCAATTTAACAAAATTAAGATGTGTGCAGTGGTTTGATATGCAAGCAATAACATTGGATTACACATAATATACATACACACACATGTGCAAGTATAACTGGTTTTATAATCATGTGTTGCCACTTGCATATGAGCTTAAGCATAATTACGCCATAAGCAATGTATGCATGTGTTTGTATGGTAACCTGTGTTTATTGGTGGTCTATTTTAGCAGGAATAGAATTTGTCTGATACAGTTTCTTCTTTCCGTTAGATGTAAAAATATTTCATGATATATGTTTCACTAAAACATTGTATTTACCTATTTCTTTTGTTCACTACAATATTTGTGTAAATCAGAATTATGAAGGTGTAGATAGAGGATCTGTTGTTTACCTGCAGCTAACCAACTCCTTCCTATTGGTCCGTTGTACACTGCTACTTGGCACACATTTGGTCCTTAATTCTTGTTGGTAACTGTCCATTGGACACTGCTACTTGGCACACATTTGCTCCTTCCTGTAGGTAACTGTCCATTATACACTGCTACTTGGCACACATTTGTTCCTTAATTGATGTAGGTAACTGTCCATTGTACATGGCTACTTGGCACACATTTGTTCCTTAATTCATGTAGGTAACTGTCCATTGTACACAGCTACTTGGCACACATTTGTTCCTTAATTCATGTAGGTAACTGTCCGTTGTACACGGCTACTTGGCACACATTTGTTCCTTAATTCTTGTTGGTAACTGTCCGTTGTACACGGCTACTTGGCACACATTTGTTCCTTAATTCATGTAGGTAACTGTCCATTGTACACGGCTACTTGGCACACATTTGCTCCTTAATTCTTGTTGGTAACTGTTTGTTGTACACTGCTACTTTACAGACATTTGCTCCTCAATTCCTGTAGGTAACTGTCCATTGTACATTGCACACATTTGTTGATATTTTCTGGCGTTTCGTTTTATATTAAGCTTTTACGTAGATGTGCGTTTGAAGCTGCCTTGTGTGGTTTATTGAGATTATTCCACTTGTGCCAAAATATGTACATATCAAGTGTTTATTCTGTGTTACAGTATTAAATTATAGAGATTGAATGATGAACCTGTTCATACCATTATGCTTCCTTTCATAACGTTCATGACCATACAATACAGTAAGTTTTATATTGTGGTGTTGTCGTTAGAAAGGAAGTCCCTTTAATCATGTGTTACATTTCTTGCAGTAAACAGACTGAACTATTCCCAGTGATGTAGTATTCCCAAAATTTTTAATAAATTAACAAAAAGAACAATTGTATATAAAGACTGCATTGAAAAAGGCAATTAGGTTCCATAATTTACATCATAATAAAGCTGCATTGTCAGGTGTGTCATTCAGAGTTGGGGTCAAATAAACCAACAAATTACAATAGAATAACAGGTTGGATGGCATTTGACCCTTCGTATGTAGAATATTTGAGTTTAACCTTGTGTATTTAAATTTTTGTAATATAGCATAATTGATCGGGTTTAAATAGAGTGACTCTGTATATACTTTTTAAATACATAATTTTTTTTTTACCCCAACTCTGGTTTCAATACTGGTTAATCTTTGAAAAAATAAGACCCAAATATCAAAAAATGGTCATAATTCGTTTATCTACAAAACGTGTTATATGACAGTATTTAGAGTGGTTTTGTGCTGCCATCTAGTTAATAGTGGTGGAAGTATTTTGTTGCAAAACACGATATACACCATGCTAAATGACTGATGAAATAATGGTTTTCCTATCATTTAATGTGCAACAGAAAACACGATTTATCTCGAAATGCACAAATTGTGTTTTGTAGATAAAAATGTAATGCTTTATTTGTTCTACAGTCACTTCTAGTTATGAAAATAAAATTCTGCTGTGGAAAACCTGATCATTGTATATACATAGAATACAAGTACAATACATTCACACTGTCAAACCACATTTAACAAATGAAACATTATTAGTGGTTTACAATCATGACCACATAATTATTCTACTGAAGACTAAAGAGGTTCCATCCTACTTCAGTTGTGCATTTACACAGACTAGACTGCACAGTCGTTGCTACAGTACTATAGAAGAGGCCTTTCCTGGGAATGCGACCTTGGCATGGTGAAAAGGCTTGCGAGCTCCAATGATCCTCAGAGGTACAGCATCTGGAGTCTTGTACTCCTGGTAGGGCCACCCATGGCACACAGGTCTGCGGTGAGGAGCCCGACTAACACATGAGCAAGCGGAAGAGGACACATGCCGTCCCACCGGCTGTGAAAGCAGACAATGGCTGCAGTGGGACAGCCCCCGGTCGTCATCGTGGCTTATCATGCCACCAAAGACCTATGGCAATGAACGAGTGACAACAGGGACATCTGGAAGTCCCTAGCCACGGAAGGTGGCGGGTGTGTGATGGTCGTCTAGCATTTGGGCTGGGACAGGAGTGCTTTTCGGCAGCTGCAACTGTGACAGAGCAGCCCTATTCAGGATACTCTCTGTTCTCCCATATGGGGAAGGACCTAAAAAATGTGCCATAAAACTAGGCTGTTCCACCCTATCCTGGCCAGAAAACCACGTCCGGCAGGATCACCATACTGCAGTCGAACTAGAAGACCGACCATCTACTTTGGCACTGCAGCATCCACCAGGCAGCTGCCCGCTTCGAGACTGACTGCCTACTTCACGAGGTGGAGAAGCGGCAAAGGAGAAAGAGATGTCTCAACACCTGCACATCTTCCTTCCACCTGGAACCTCCTGACCCCATTACAATAAGATCTACAATCAAGAATCGGGTTCCCATGACAAACCACTGGCAGACGTCATCCTCGTTTTGAGGGACCGCTGATGATGACTATAGAAGAACATCAAAAAGTGCTACATTCTTATTATCTGCAATAACAGTACATGTGATTCAAAGGAACAGAAGCTGCCCCTGATTATAGAGCTATGATGCCAACGTTTACTTCTCCCAATCTCGTGTCCTTCAGAAAGAAGTCACAAAACATCATCCCAATTTGGTCAAACCCACACCCTAGTTGTGCACATTCATTGTTGACACTTCAAGATTCAATTACCCTGTCCTACAAGCTCTCTTGCTCACTGTGTTACAATAAACATACAATATATAGTTTTTATGTTTCTAATTACATGTATAATACTGAATATAATATAAAATATAGTGTCAATTCATGTTTATGTATATAAGATCGACTGCTGCACAAAGGCTAACTTTTATGTTAAATTCATAATCTCTAAGCAAAATGTACTGTTTGGTGAAATTAGTGGAAATAAATAAATTTAGTGACTTGTACCTTGACTTCCCATAAACAAAACTAAGTGGCACAAACTACACAGAACAAGAGAAGTGGTGTAAGCGGTCATAAGAGCGAAAGACACTCGTGATAAATGTACCTTGATTAGAGTCGAGACAGGAGTGTAAGCAGAATACAGCCCATTGTCTGATCTGTCATTCAACTCTCATCCACTCTCTCATGTTCAATTACCATGTAAATAACTGTAAGCCCTGTAAAGTGGACTGTCATATTTATATATGCTCAATAGCTAATAATACATATATGTTGCATTATATATAGTTTTTGTTATGACTTGTTCATAGTAAAACCTGTGTTGAGTGATCTTTGGTAATACCAGAGCTTCAAGAATACATTGTAGACAATTGTCTGCGATTGTCTGGCAATGCCACATTCAGACAGGCATCTAAATATAGCCATCCCAACACATGAACCTAACTATATAATCATAGACACTGCATTTCTCTACATACATATTCCAGGCCTTTCTACATATAATATATTTCACCTATACAAGGACCGAACAACAACATACAGTCTGGTGACCAGCGCATATGAAGATCATGATATGTGGACATCCAGATGTAGTAATCTCCTTAAATAGTGCAGCAATTAGTATCATGTTTGAGCTGCATCTCCAGGCCATTCCTCTGATTTCAAAATGAGAAGCCGAACATAAACTGCCACCAATATTGCAAGAGCAGTATTATATATAGTATTATATACAGCATCAATAATGTTTTTATAATTCTGGAATGGTTATCAAAAGGTTGGATGACATAGTTTACAATTAAAGACTAATGACGGCTAATATTCACGATAACCACAATCTAGTGAACATCACTAGGTAACTTCATTTCATTCAAACATTTTGCTTTCTAAGTTACAGATGTTTTCGTTCTTGTTTCAGATACACCTCACACAACAATCTAACCTGTCTAGTATCAACTACAATGACAAGTTAGCTCATTTGTGATTCATGGTGGGATAAATCAATTTAGGAGGGGGTTTTTTACGCCCACAAACCCATGCCAGTAGTACATACAAGATACCTGACGGAATTATTGTATCATAAAAACAAAATTCAGCTGTACAAATGCTAATAAACCTAGTCAACCACAGCCGTTACTACCTGCCGCCAACACCACCGAGTGGAGCCACTATCTGCCCACTGGGGTGTTGAAGACGCTGTGATTCAGGTTCTTTACACCAGGGTGTCTCAATGAGGTCGCATTCCAACTCAACGTTGATCACGGTGGCAGGACAGTGGTCAATTTGAATGAGCTGAGAGCTGACCAACTTGTACTGGACAGTGTTCAGTCCAGTGATATAGTCACGCTTCCTGGACGCCTGCAGAAACAACGTTACAGTCACTACGAAATCTCATGCAAATCACCAGGGACTTATGACATGGGTGAAAGTAAATTAACTGTTAAGGCTCAACTACTGTATATACTACAATAAAATGGTATCTAGGACACATCAAAGTGTTGTATACTTAAAGTTGCTTCAGTAACAACATCACTATAATGTAACATATTTTTCATCATTACCCATGTTTCAAATTGTATTATTCATTATACATTATCTTGTATTTTAAACAGGATAATATAAACAATGTACCCTCTTTTGAGTAACATTAATGGTGAAATAAATCAATAATATTAAGCAACTGTCATATACAGACTTTCTTCTGGTTTCCAAAGCGTCGTCCGTCCCTGGGGTGCTTCACCCGGTCATGGACATGCTTGAATGTGTCAAGGTGGGTGGACTTAATTCCAACAGGTCGGCTAATCTGCAACAGCATTACATTTTAATTAAAACAGATTTAATGTTTTCTGGGGAATACCTTTGCAATAAACACACACTATTTTACACTGCAATAAAAAATAATAATAAAAAATATACATAAATATTTAAGAATAATAATTGTAGTGATGGGTAGGAGATATGATTTGACCATGCATAACTGTTAAACACATTGGTAGTGCATAGGGGATTGTGGTTTGACACTGTTCCTTCCCAAAGCCAGGATAATTTCTTTCATGTAAATGGCTGTAGGCAGTGATGGAAATGCTTTGTACCAATTGTGATGTGACTGAACATTCCTTAAGATTTTTGATGATCAAATAAACAATGTCTGCCAGGGGCAAGATATACTGTGCATTTGAAGAAGGTTACTTTGTATATATCACACAATACAAATTGTCCACATTATTTCAGTACAAAAACGCATCTTGAAATTGTAGAACACTGCTAAGATATGTCATATGGCAATAAATTAGCATCAGAGATGTCACGTCTTGCCAACTACCTGGAGATCCGCCTGCTTGATTCGTACATAGAACTCATCATCCTCTAGACCCCAGCCCCAGTACCTGTTGGACAGTCCATTCACCTGAAACACACGCCCGACATCACAACCTGCAGGGAATTTATTTTATTCATTCTTGCAAAGCATTCAACTGTATATATTACATATGCAAACAACATATTCCAAAACCTATCAAAGCCCAACCCTACATCCTTGCCATGGGAGGTGGAAACTGGTAAAGCAACCAACATGGCACTGGTGAAATTAAGCAAGCTAATCCCCCGTTTAGTGGATTTAATGGATTACATAAGTATTAATGACCAATTTAAACCAACCCAACTTGGGAGAAGCAGGACATTCATTTCGACGGCGGATGCTACAGAGTGAAAGCCACAAGGAAGCTACGCAGTCAAGCTTACTGAGACCAAGGAAGCTATGCAGTCAATCTTACTGAGACCAAGGAAGCTATGCAGTCAAGCTTACTGAGACCAAGGAAGCTATGCAGTCAAGCTTACTGAGACCAAGGAAGCTTCAAGCTACACAGTCAAGCCTACTGAGACCAAGGAAGCTATGCAGTCAAGCTTACTGAGACCAAGGAAGCTTCAAGCTACACAGTCAAGCTTACTGAGACCAAGGAAGCTACGCAGTCAAGCTTACTGAGACCAAGGAAGCTATGCAGTCAAGCTTACTGAGACCAAGGAAACTACACAGTCAAGCTTACTGAGACCAAGGAAGCTTCAAGCTACACAGTCAAGCTTACTGAGACCAAGGAAGCTATGCAGTCAAGCTTACTGAGACCAAGGAAGCTACGCAGTCAAGCTTACTGAGACCAAGGAAGCTACGCAGTCAAGCTTACTGAGACCAAGGAAGCTACGCAGTCAAGCTTACTGAGACCAGGGAGGACAACGCGAATCGGGACCTGGAATGCAGGACGAGGTATAAAGCTGGAAAGGCAACACTATTTTAGGGTTGTGTGAGACTAGATCAGACCTGCCAACCCTTACGGATTAGCAGTATGTTGTATGGGTTTTTCATAATTTTACGGGCTTATGGGCGTAAGAGTGTTTCCTTACGGATTTTTGTCTTTAAGAAACAAATATTTTTTTCGTTTTATATGCTAAATGTATGAATTGTTCAATGATTGCGAAAAACGATCGAACAATCAGGGTATTATTGCTGTAAGCACATGTCAATGCAGGTCAAAGTGTGCGCTGCTCAAGCGTGTAAACTCTCACAGACGCAAGAGTACAACGGTAATTCATGTGGCAAATCGGAGGAGTGAGTGAATTTGAAGTCAGACCAGTTTATCATTTCAAATGAGATGGATATTCGCCCACCGCCTTGAATAATTCAAAAAAGCAAAAACAGTATGCTGGTGTTTACCAGGCAGACTGGGGATGAATGTTTGAAGGAATAATCGCTCCATCGAAGCTCAGGGAGCATTATGCTTGGTGCGTCCCTTGGTCAAGAGACATTAAGGTTTCTGTGTCAGGAGTGTATGATGTTCGGGAACACTTGAAGTCGAAGCTCCATGTTTGGATGGTCGATTCCAGTCGCCAACAGAAACCCATGACCACGTTTTTCAAACGGGTGGGAATCGACACGCCGGACACTGTGATCACGGATGAGGTTATGTTTTCTTATTTCGTGGCCGAACACAACCTCCCTACTGCCATTGCCGACCACTTCACAGATATGGCTTCCTGAAACTTTGACTGCGTACTTGCAATGCAAGTTAAACTTTGACAGTTTGTGTCATGACTTCAAGGTGACACCTGAGCTGCGTCGTTTGTCAAAGGGAGCAGCGCACGAGAACAACCTGGAGAATCTGTCTGCTGATTAAATCAGCTGTATCAGGTCGCAAAAGGAAGCATATATTGTTGGAGCACCATCAGTTGTGTTGCCATTTGGTGAATAAATGAGATCAGTTGATATTTAAAGTTGACAGTCAACCATTGTCGATGTGTTGCGTCATATTGACGGGATAAATTTGTAAGGATTTTGTGCAGACCTTATGGATTTTTGTCACAATCCTTACAGGTGTGAGCCACTCAGGGTTGGCAGGTCTGGACTAGATGGACAGAGTCAAGACAGCCAAAGTAACAGCAAAACAATAGCTCAAGCTAAAAAAAGTGCAACAACCAGTTGTGGTAGAACAAAGTGCAATGTAGAATTTCTAAATGACAAAAGAACAACTAATGAATTTTAACTGGGACTCTCCAACCAATACCAGGCTCTACAAAACATGACTGAGGAGGAAGACAGTTGTACTTTAGACTCTCAATGTTAACACATCAAAGAGGTGTGGACAAAGACAAGAAACTGTAGGACATAAGAAGATGCAACATAAGCCGTGGATGTCAGCTGGTACATTGCAGAAGGTTGACGAAGGGAAGAGAAAGAACAGAGAACCTGGCAAAACAGACAGAATAGGCTGCATCCAAAAGGAACATGAATGAACTGTGCAACACCACTAAAAAGTTAGCTGGAAAGTACAAACAGGCAAACAAGCCAGTTAAGGACAAGAATGGTGCAACACTCGCAACAGCGGAAGAATAAAAGAAAAGATTGGCATAATATCTTAAAGAACTACTGAACAGGCCAGCTCCATTAAACACGACAGATATTCAATAAGTAGAAAGAACTACTACTAGTGACAGTGAACAGTGATAAACCAACAAAGGACAAAATCAGGAAAGCTATCACAACATTGAGTAATGGGAAATCAGCAGGGCCAGATAGAATACCGGTGGAAGCACTGAAGGCAGACATAAACATGTCAACTAACATGCTCTACGAAATCATTGAGAAAATCTAGGATGAAGAGGACATATGGAAAGAATGGAAAGAAGAATATTTGCTGAAACTACCAAAGAAAGGTGATCTTATGGAATGCAAAAACTATATAGAGGAATTATGCTGCTCTTGGTACCAGGGAAGATCCTAAACAGAATCATCTTGGAGAAGCTGAAAATGGCACTCAACTCAACACAAAGGGACCATCAAGCAGGCTCCCATCCAGAAAGTTCATGCACCGACCAGATAGCAACACTTTGCATCATAATTGTACAGTCCATAGAATGGAACTCTCGTGTTTACATTAATATGATTGACTTCGAAAAAGCCTTTGAGATCTTAGACTGTGAGACAATATGGAAGCTAATGAGACACTATGGTGATTATCAAGTTCATCTTGATAATCAAAATGACATACAAAGGAATGACCTGCAGAGTTCTATACAAAGGAAAGACCACTAACAAATTTAACATAAAGACTCTGACTGTCACCATTTATATTCCTTCTGGCCATACACTGGACTAGCTACAGAAGGAATGAAAAATGGCTTACAAGGACACTATGGGACCAACTATATAACCTTGACTTGCCAATGATATGGCTTTTCTTTCATACAACCAGAAACAAAGGCAAGAAAAACATCACTAACAGAAACAACTGCAGCCATGTTAGGACTAAATGTGAACAAAGGCAAAACCGAGATCACGATGATCAGCAGCAAGAACAACAGTCCAATTACACTACAAGGAGAAGTCCTAGATGAAGTATAGTCACGTATCTAGGAAGCATGCTGGATACAAATGGAGGAACAGATAGTGATGTAAGGGCTAGGATTGGGAAAGCAAGGGCAGCCATGATTGTGCTTAATAAGATATGGAAGCCAAGAGATATTTCAATATCAACCAAGCTATGCGTTTTTAACTGAAATGTTAAGGCCATGCTAATGTATGGATCACATACATGGCGTACCAAAAAATCAATGCTACAGAAGATCCAAACGTTTATAAATAAATATCTAAGAAGAATTCTAAGGAAACAATTAGTAATGAAGCACTACGGGAAAGAACCAATCAAACATCAAATTAGAAGGAAGAAGTGGAGCTGGATAAGCCATACTATGAGGAAACCAACAAAATACATCACAAGATTGGTGCTGACACAGAACCCCGGGGCAAACAAAAAAGTAAAAGGCCAAGAAACACCTGGTGCAGAGAAGTAGAAGCTGAGATGTCAAAAGCAGAATATAAATGAAAAAAATAGAAGCCCAAGCCCAAAACTAAAAGTGGGAGATTCTGGACATTTCTTCAGTTGACTGATGGCTGACATGTTAACCAGCGAGACCAATAAGCTCATGTGCAGTACATTGAAAATCGGGTAATTTATTTTTATTTGTATTTAGGGAGACCAACATACACAGAACCAACACAGTCTCAAACATACATGTTATTTTACCAGAAAATGGTCCAGTTTAGTAAACAAAGGCCAAAATATGTTATATTAAGTTGAGTTTGGCACATATAGGAATAGGTGTATGCAAATATATTTTTATTTGACGAGTAAATTTGATTTTGATACTTGTGACATAGGGTTATCTAACTGTATGGCGTAGCCCATGAAATTAAGATGTGTGTTCAACAAGGTTTTCCAAGTAAACCACTGGCGTGATATTTTTAATTGCAGTTGCAAATTGTTATGTTTTACTAAATCTTATAGGTGCATAAGCCCAAAATCATGACTTCTCTTTCCCTTTAAGTAAGTAAACAAAATATATTACTAAAATAGGCTCAGTTCTGGAAAACAGAATAAATAAATAAGGCATCAGTGAACTGGCCAATTCTTGGTACATGTAATGCAAATTACTGCTAGCGTGCCGTCATCAACGTCTATTTTTAGTGGCTTAAGCAGAAATAAGTTGCACAGAAAGGTGAAAGCTCATATACTGCATGGTAAAGCACTACATAACATAATAATAACATATGCTGCACTATGACATATGCTGCACTACATAACATAATAATTGGTGCACTGAAACAACAATTGTAGCATTGGTACTCACAAGCCGGAAATGTTCCTTCTTCAGAAGCAGGATGCCACCCACAAACGTCTTGTAGTGATACTTGGGGTGAAGCTCTGGGGCAGCCAAATGGAGGGGCCCCAGGTCAGGGTAGCTGTAGTTGAGGTCAGGGTTCAGAGGCAGTAGGTCAACATCGTGCATACAGATGTAGTCACACTCAGAGGAACTTTCAAGGAAACCTATGTTGATCAAGGATGCACGGTTGAACCTAAAACAATAGGCAGCAGCAAATTTAGAAAATTTTATAAAACAAATATACAAAATAGGACATCAGTACTGTGGCATGTTTCTAAAGGGAGTATTATTATATGATTCCCTATGTAAATTAATAAACGAAACGAAAATGTTTTTTCACACTACAAAAATGTTTCTTAATAATACAAACATGAAACCCACTTGACAATCAACACACTTATCGTCAATACAAATGTTTTTAAATTCTTTTACTGGCACCATGGAGTTACTAAAAAAGTATAACTTTCCCATATTTTTACCAACTTCCAGCCCATGTTCATACCAATTTCCAGCCCATATTTTTACCAACTGTCAGCCCATATTTTTACCAACTGTCAGCCCATCGTTTTTACCAACTGCCAGCCCATATTCATACCAACTGCCAGCCCATATTCATACCAACTGCCAGCCCATATTCATACCAACTGCCAGTCCATATTGTTTACCAAGTGCCAGCTCATTATTTTTACCAACTGCCAGCCCATACTCATACCAACTGCCAGCCCATAATCATACCAACTGCCACCCCATATTCATACCAACTAATGTGTTAAAGCAATTGATTTCAGTGTTCTAAATGAGCGACTTAAGAAATGTTCAGTGGATACAACTAAAAACAAGTATTTGGATATCACCTGTATGAGTCTGCCTGGTTGATTATGAAGATCTGGTGCCTCACCCTCTGTAAGTTGAGAAAACTGTGCATGTGCGGAACAAACTCCAACAACTCATCAAATCGGTTCCGGAATGGCACTATTAGGGCCATCTTGTGAGGACCCCAACTGGACTGGTCAGGTTCTTTCTCTACCCCATCTCTAATATTGTCATTGGCTCCGGCCCTGTCAATCTGTGGAAGAGGAATGTCGATTGGTGGTAGGCTGTCTATATGGGTGCGGGGTGTGCCACGTGAGAGGGTTCTGGTCGGGCAGTTGGGACATGGTCCGCAGGAGCTCAATTGATAGGCAATAAACAGTGTTGAGAGAATCAGGAAAGTGCCGCAGACAAGGATAAACTTCTGTAGAGTTGTTGATTGTCTCATCAGATTCCTTGAGTGCCTCCTCAATGCACTGTAGTTGCCATACAGTGGGCGTCTCATTGGTAGCATGGACCAACTCACAACTGATCACAAGAGTGCTGCAAACAGTGCAAGTGGTCAAACATTACATGCACGTGCTCAAACAAAACAAATATGGTGTTAAATATTAATTACATTTTCTGGTCTCATTTCACGTTATGTTTCTAGTTCAGGTACAGGCATACTTAAAATGTGTTTGGTAACAGCAATAAACACACCTCCAACAGTGTTGCTATTGGTTTTTCTTCTTTGTCATGGGTACACTTACTACACTAACATGACATTGTCATGGGTACACTTACTACACTAACATGACATAGTCATGGGTACACTTACTACACTAACATGACATTGTCATGGGTACACTTACTACACTAACATGACATAGTCATGGGTACACTTACTACACTAACATGACATTGTCATGGGTACACTTACTACACTAACATGACATTGTCATGGGTACACTTACTACTACTACTACTACTACCACTATTACTACTACTTATAAATTTGACGATTGATTGATTGACTACTACTTCCTACTACTACTACTACCACACTAACATTACATGACATTGTTGTAATTGTCTGGGAAACATTATTACTCACTGATGTTTCACTCATTATCTAGCCATGTTTCAGAGACTACTAGAATATTTGGCTGAACTGGTCACCAACTAATCACCATACTCTGCTTAGAAATTCAAGTGACACTAGAACTCCTGTCAGTGTAAATAACAGTACTTATTCAACATGCGAAGTTTTAAAATTTCTTGTGTCTAACTAACTGAAGATTTGCACTTACTGAATCTGAATTGTACAAGTTATCATAGCTATGTGAACTATCTCGGCAAAGTTATCATAGCTATGTGAACTATCTCGGCAAAGTTATCATAGCTATGTGAACTATCTCGGCAAAGTTATCATAGCTATGTGAACTATCTCGGCAAAGGTTAAAGAGGATCAAGGCTACCAAAAACACACTTTTTCGAGGCTATGTCAAACCTTGTTAAAATGCATTAAATAAATGCAATAAACACGTATTTCATGTCTGTAATCATTCTTATAAGTTTATCACTAAAGTTACTTGACAATACCATGTACAATATATAAAATCATGACCTTTTGTAATAAAAACCGTAACATCATTGCTGCATGGTCTTGAGACAGTGGCACTGGCAGAGTAACAACAACAGAGGCTGCAAGTTTGTGAGAAAAAGTGGGTTTGGAGAATTACAGGAGCAAAGAAGGTGGTCAGAAGGAGGATGAACGATCTGAGGGAAGAGATTGGAAGGCAATTTAGTCTAATGGGAAGAACCACTTTGAAGCCGGATGATGTGGACGGACAGGTCATTTATTTAATAATAATAATAAAATGACTTATTTGGCGCCAATATCCTTGGAAAATCTGAGCTCAGTGGCGCAACAAAACCAAAGGATTAGGCATTCTCATGACCATGTACAATGCAAAAAGTCATCAACCGATGGATGGAGGTGCCAAGAAGCTAAGGAGGATAGGCAATTTTGAAAAGATAGGTTTTAAGATTTTGACGAAATGAAGCTATATTTCTTGTTGATTTTACGCTGTCGGGGAGTGAATTCCACAGAGTTGGTGCGGCAACCGAGAAAGCTCGAGTTCCAGCGTTTGTCTTAACTCTGGGAACAGAAAGTAAACCAGAACCAGACAACCGAAGCTGTCTGGGCTGTCTTGCTAGAGTGAGCATTGAATGTAAATATGCAGGTTGTTTGGTTGAAAGGGCTTGATAGGTAATTGTACAGATCTTAAAAATAATGCGATATCACACAGGGAGCCAATGCAATGATTTTAAAAGTGGCACTGAGCGAGAGAAGCGAGGAGATTGTGTAACTACCCTAGCCAGACAATTATGGACATGTTGAAGTTTTGTAATATCCTTGATAGCAATATTATGAAGGAGAGAATTGCAGTAATCAAGTCTGCTGCTAACAAGAGCTGTTGCAATAGTTTTAGCGACAGAAAGTGACATATACCAGCGAATACGGCGAAGATCACGAATATGATAACAAAATTCTTATCAAAAGTGACTCCCAAATTTGGCCCTCCTCCATTTAGTAATGGAGGAGAGCCAACTACCAAAGAAAGCAGAGGCAATGAAACTACCACTCAGTATGAATAGAGGAAGACCACAACTTAGATGGCAATACTGTATAAATAAGGTTGTAACTTGTAAGAAGGGCAGAGGAGGATGACAAGTGGATGGAGAAGGACAGAGGAGGATGACAAGTGGATGGAGAAGGACAGAGGAGGATGACAAGTGGATGGAGAAGGACAGAGGAGGATGACAAGTGGATGGAGAAGGCTGCCGATAAGGAGAAATGGAAAGGGATTACAGTTGGGATGATGCAGCACAGTCTATGAACTAGCCTCACCCCTTTATAAAGGTAGCAAGGAAGAAGTACACATATAATTTGATATCATTCACACAGTATGAAAATTGGTTTTCGGCCTAGTAGGTAACGAGATTGGCATATTTTCGAGAACGACCCAGAAAGAGATTTAACAGTGAATAGCATTGAGTGGGTGCTCGATATAAAGATGTCATTGGCATTTTAAATGTACATCATAATGGTAAATGGCTTAAATCGCCTTAATGCAACTTAGTCTTGGAAGGCTGAGGATGCAGACAGTTTCGGTGGGTAGTTTGGGTTTCGTGTGTCACTCTTTTATGTTAGAATACACTTTTACTAGGGGGGCAGCCATAGTCTAGTGGTTAAGGTGTTGGACTCTAAATTCGAGGGTTGTGAGTTCAAGACCCACACTGGGCACGGTTCATTCTCGAAGCTTAGGCAATTTCGTTTACCCTACTTTGCCTCAGTCTACTCAGCCTCAAATGAGTACAAACACTGTTTGGAAGGTACCTGCGATGGACTAGTGTCCCGTCCAGGAGAGTCAGTATAACTGCACTACAGAAACCAGGTTTAAGCACTGGCCATATAAGCCTTCATGGCTTCCTAAGGCGTAATGCCTGGGGGATGACTTTACCTTACACTTTTACTGACCCCATCAACTACATTTAGAGAGAAAAATATCACGTTGAAAAACTTTATGACACTACTGTTAATTTTTTCAGTTCATCTATCAAACCATGCGACAACATATCATCATGAATTCACATATTATCGCCCGGCATTTAATACTCACAGATTCGGTAATCTACAGTTTCTACCTTACACATATCGCGGTAAGTGTATCGCAGCGTATGAATCAGCCGAATGACTGAGCTGTTTAAAGTTCTTTCCCGTTCTCTCATAGTATGTGACGCGTGAAGTTAGTTGCCACGTTGAAATAGTTCACAACGTATCAGTAACAAATTTCTGACAATCCGTGAACAATAGCGACGTGGCACTTCAGTTGCAAGGATGGATGACGAGATAGACCGAGCGGCAAAGTTGGCAAGAGAAAAACACCCGAAAAGAAATGCAACACCGATTCAATATGGCACGGCCGGATTTCGAACGAAGTAGGTGGATTATTACAATTCGCCGAATTGGTGTATAATCACGGCGTTGTGATAATGCATGCAAGACAAGAACGCGATATGAAATAGTCCTCAGGCGGACCTTATGTTCCGGGTTACTAGCGAATCAAGCAATAGTTAGGGGATATAGGGACCTGGGCAGCCGGGCTACTGTCTCCCGGCTTTTCCGTCTATGCATTTTACGTTTACAGAAACAACGTAACAAATACATATCAATTACAATGACTGCTACCCATGTTTAGAATGGTCTATTTAATGTAATAATTTAACTCCCAATGAACAACCGAAACTGCATACATCCTCAGGGTCAGCCTTCAACTGTGCATGTGGCAGTGCTTTATTCACTTTCATACTAGGCAGGGGGCAGTAATTATAAGAGAAGACATAATTGCCTATGACCACTGTCATAATACAGTGTTTTGTACTGGAAAACATTTCATAATTTCAGCTAATTAATTTACGAAAAAAGCAGGTGGTTTATACTAAAATGTAAAGAATTTATGCTAAAATGTTTGCATCATATACACAACCATGCTAGCTGCTAAGGCCTACTGTTGTGTCAATGCTTGTGTGAGGCTGCCACTGTGAGCTGATAAGAGGGACACCCTAAAAGGGGGGCACATAAAAGGAGGGGTGCGGTGGTCGAGTGGTAGAGCGTCAGACTTTCGATCAAGAGGACCGGGGTTCAAAACCACCTGTGGTAGAGCGTCGGACTTTTCAGTCGAAGGAAGGGACCTGGGTTCAAAATCACCTACGTCGTTTCAAAGCTTGGACAACTTCGCTTACCCCACTTTGCCTGTGTCTTTCGGAAGAGACAGTAAAAGTTGGTCTCTTCGATCTGGTGCCTGTGCCAGGGGAAATAAAAGACCTCCCACACAGGGAAATGGAAAATACCTGCTGTGGACTCACTAATTCTAGAGAAGGAAAACTCTGAAAATAAACCATTCCTATGTTAGCTCAAGACAGGGCTTTTTGGAGTTAAATGTCATAAGGGCAAGGCGAACAAGAATTAACAAGGATGCGTAATAGTGCTGTGCTTCCGTTTTACATGCGCTCTATTTATTGTTGTTGCTTTTCATGCATGGCACTGCATGTGTGCATGCGTACGTACATGTTTGCGTGCATGCATGTGTACATTGTGATGTCTTTTATCAATATTTTAACAAATGTAAGGTAAAGGTTAAATAAAAATAAAAACAATAAAACCAAGGTAAGAATTGTCAGAATATTAATTTATTAATTTTGTCAAAGGTTTGAAGCATTCAGCCTTTTCGTATTTGTGCATACATTGACATTATACAATAAATACAGAAATCACAGGTTTCACGCACGCACGCACGCACGCACGCACGCACGCACGCACGCACACACACACACACACACACACACACATAATCAGGTGCAAATATTGAACTGATAATTATGTTAATAATAAAAAGTTATAATTAAGAAATAAATAGACTTGAATAATAAAAAAGTTAATTATAAATAATATATATCTATAGGCATAATGACAATAATTAATAAGACGAGTCAATGAGAAATAGCACCGCTGCTCTGCTAGTTTTATGAACATGCGTGATTGAGCGATATCGCTGCACAATTAAAAGATCAGTAACATTCGACAAATGTTGAGTTGTTATTTAACCTTTATTTTATATTTATTAAATTGTTGATAACAGAAACCACAATGTACACACGCATGCATGAAAAGCAACAACAATAAAAGCGGCAACAACTACAACACATGTAAAGCGGGAGCACGAAACTGTTACGCATCCTTGTTAATTCTTGCCCGCCTTTTAGGGTGCCCCCTGATAAGACATATTTGTTGTCTGTGGGTGGAGAGGAAGGTGTGGGTATCCCAAGCCAGATGGCACCATCAGTTATGCATAAAATGTCTTTGTTGTGCCAAAAACTTCTAGCCAGAGCATTCAGCCTTACCCATGTCCAGTTTCCCTGAATCCTGATTGGCAACATTGCTATTACTACTACTGGATTGACCCTCTAGCATACCAATCCACACCATCCAATCACATCCCTACCCTGTTCTATAATCTAGCTCCTCCCATACCCAAATGGAACAGCTGTATTGTAAAAAGTATTTTGAAAAGTATTTGAAATACTTCCCAATGTATTTGTACATGTATTAAAAGTGCTTAATTAATTACGTTTTTTGCTAGTCTCATTTCAAAGTAAGTTTGTGAAAAACCAAACCTACCTAGTATCCACTACAACATGCTAGCTTGTTTGTGCAACTTTTATATGTACCGGTAGTTTCTGTGAAATCATCAGACAAAGTGTTAAATTAGTTAATGCTTGTTCAGACATTTCCTGAAGTGAAAATCGAAATGCTGAAAAATCATGATTTTGTTTCTTGGTGAAATTTTCTAACTTTGTCATGTGATTGGCAAGTTGATGGAGGTCACGTCCATGATCAGCATTGACCCACACAGTGTTTACCATTTTGGATATCCACTATTTTGATCTTTACCAGATCTAACTACTAAAGTCAATTCTTTTGATGATTTGAACAAAAATAGGCATTTTTTATTAAATCGACTGTAGATGTTACATAAACTATTCACACACTATATATTTGGGCACCAATGAACCGGATTTGCGATAGACTAAATCAGTTGAAGAAGCAGTTTTAAAATATTTTTGCATTTTGTAGTATTTGTAGTTGTATTTGAACCCTTCTAGAGTATCTGTATTTAAATACATTTCAAAGTATTTGACCCCGTATCTGGTTGGCTAATCCCAGTTGGGGTTTTGTTGGAGGTTTTCTTGATTTATTGGAGATGTGAATTTTTAGTTTTAACAAGATTTAACAAGATTACCATCCAAGGCAAAGGCCCAGATAGCAAGTGGACAAGGAAGCCATTGGCATATAGAGAGTCCAAAATTTTTAATCTGTGTGTAATCTGCCCTCCTGAGATATGTGTCAACCTTGTTTTTAAACATATTTACGCTGCAAGCAGTTACACAATCTGTAGATAGTTTTTTCCAGACATTGATTGTCCTTTGAGAACACGTACTTCCAGATATCCAGTCTACACTGATCCTTTATTAATGTTACCTCATGTCCTGTAGTTGTATTATCTATATTGAGTTAGAAAAAAATATTTCTATCAATATTTTCATACCCATTCAATATCTTAAAAGCTTCAATTTGATCTCCTCTTAACCGCCTTGTCTCTAAACCACATTCTTTCAGTCGTTCTTCATAACTAAGATCTCTCAGTTCTGGAATCATTTTAGTTGCTCTCCTCTGTATTCTTTCAAGCGTATCTCTCTATCCTTCTTACGATATGGTCTCCACGCTTGTATACAGTACTCTAAATGAGGCCTAACTATTGTTTTATACAGAGGTATAATTAGCTTTTTCTCCTTGTATGTTATATTTCTCCTTATCAACCCAAGAATTTGATTACCCTTTGAAGCTGCAATACCAAACTGCTCTGAAACTTTCATATCAGCACTTAATATAACTCATAAGTCCTTTTTTTACAGTAGTACCCAGAACAGTATCTCCCATTTTATAGTTTACATCCAAGTTCTCATGTCCTGTATGTAGGCATTTGCATTTCTCAAAATTGAACATCTGCCATTTCTCAGATCATTTCACTAATATGTCTAGATTGTTTTGTAAATGTTGCTTATCACCATCATTGTTAAAATTTTTTGTATCATCCGCCTATTTCAGTACGTTGCTTGTTATTTTATCGTCCAAGTCATTGATATATATTAAGAATAATATTGAAGGTCCTAATACTGATCCTTGTGGTACCCCACTCAAAACTGATTTCCAGTTTGAAACCTCCCCATCTACTACAACATGCTGTCTTCTGTCAGTCAGCCATTGTTCTATCCAGTCGATTATGCCATACTTGATACCATGGGCTTTTAATTTAAGTAATAACCTTTGATGTGACATTTTGCCAAAAGCTTTCTGAAAATCTAAGTATATAATATATACTGGTGATCCCTCATCTAGTAAAAAAAAAACAACATATTTGTTAAGCATGACCTCGCTTTTACGAATCCATGTTGAGATGGATTTAATAATTTATGCCTAACAAGGAAGTCCACCATATGGTCTTTGATTAACCTTTCTAATAATTTACAAATCACTGATGTTAAACTCACTGGTCTGTAATTCTCTGACATATTTCTCGAACCCTTTTTAAATAATGGTATGTTGTTTGCTTCTTTCCATTCAACAGGAACCACTGCGTCTTTTAATGACAAGTTGAACACTCTTGCAAGTGGTATACTAATTTGTTATACTGTTTCCATTAGTAATTTTGAGGAATTATTTTCTTAGCTACCATTTCTGGAGTTGGAAGTGTAGCTGCGCTGAATCATTAAACCACATCTATCACTATTTTCTGATTGCTACTGTGATGTTGGAGCAATGATAAGGTTTTATACCTATGCATAGCTATATTGCACTCTTTGTTGGTGCGGGACAGTTTTTACTCTTGCCCCCAACAGCACCTTGCCTCATTACTCCACTGAATATAGGGTAGGGCTCTTTAATTGTGAGTGTATTTAATATTTAACTCAGTTTTGTGGTATTTTGAGTTGGTGAGTCCATGACAGGTTACACATTTATCCACTATTTTACTTCCCCTGGTATAGACACCAGGTCTTTTAGCGTCTCTTCCAAATGACACAGGCAGCGTGGGGTGAATCAGTTAAGTTGCCCAAGCTGTAAGATGCTCAAGTTGACTTTTATAGAGAAATAAATTTCTTGTGTTGTATGACTTGTGTTATTTTAATTGCAGGAGTTCTTTGCTAGATTATGTGCTGTTCAGAATGGGAATGTTGGCAGTGCTTCGGTCAAAGCACAAGGCAGGTCAGTAATCATTTTAATATATGATCATTTGCCCCCCCCAAACATTAGCCCCTAGCCTTATTGGAAATCTGGACATTTGTTCCCACTAATATCTTCTGGATTATTTGTAAGTTTTTATAAGAAATAGTTTTTTTAAACTTATTCTTTAATTTCTGAACATGAATTCAAGATATGTATTACCCTTGCAATTAACATTCTTTGTGCCACATAAGCCAAGTAAATTACTTTATGTAGTTGGAGATGATCCTGTAATCGAAGGATTATCTATGATATGGACACTTATTGAAGCCCTACATAAGGACTTTTCTTCTGTGGAGGGAACCTCAACCAGCTAGGTCAACCACCAAGGAACCATGCACCTCAACCAGCTAGGTCAACCACCAAGGAACCATGCACCTCAACCAGCTAGGTCAACCACCAAGGAACCATGCACCTCATCCTGCTAGGTCAAGCACCAAGGAAGCATATACGCCATCACACAAAACAGTTCCAGGAGAGGTTGTCCACCCTGCACTCCCAGTATGCTGCTGGTGACAAGACCATCTCAGACACACTCCAGGGGATAGGCCATTGCATTAGGCTAAAGTCATTTTGACTTGTCATTGAATGTTATGTTATTGTAGTAATAATACTAAAACTGCAAAATGATTTTGACCTATCATAGGAGGCAGATGTCCGGGGGGGGCAAATGTCCTAGGGGCAAATGTCTGGGGGGGGCAAGTGGCCGCAACCCAAAAAAATCTGCCCTCCGTAATGTTGGACCATATCAAACTTCTGCATTATCCTGTGTAGATGTTGCATGTGTTTTTATAGTGGACAATATAACAACATCAATTTATGTTGATGCTGCAGATTCGTAAAAAAATTATGTAATTTATTCTAAAAAATCTTGTGGATATAGAGTAACAAAATCAAAAATAATTGTGAATTTAAAATTTGCTTAATGTAATTTAATGTTCTGTAATTTCTACAAATTTTTTATCAACTATGGTAAATAAATACCACAAACGTGAAATGATGCTATATTATGTCCAATATTACCAATATAATATATATTTAATGCCACTCATTAAAAAAACTGTTAAAACTGTCAAAAACAATCTGCTAGAATAATTACTGTGGTACAGTATTTGTTTCCCACGAATATTTAAACGTGTGCAGGGATTACATGATGACACAGGGATTACATGATGACACAGGGATTACATGATGACACAGGGATGACATGATGACACAGGGATTATGTGTGAAACATAATTACACAAAGCTGCAGGTGGACATTTTGGGGACCTTCAGCTAAAAAAGTTTGGGAACCCTTGTCTTGGTACACAGTTCATAACGCTAGTAGGATAGATATGGCCCTTTATACACTCAGGTATTAGATGTTAATTTATGAGCTTGTTGTTGGTGACATGTTTGCACCTGTTCAGTAGTTGAGCACATATTAAATTACAGCTATATCTTTATGAGAATGTGACACCTGTATGAATAAACCGGTCTCGACTTGCACTGCAAACTTTCACACTGTAAACATAATGTATCAGAGAAGAATGTTCATTGATGAGTGGCAATGGGTGGCACCTAGAAATATGTAGTGCATGAATAACTAATATACATGTGCATTTGGTTTAATAAAACAGTGTGTACTTTTGTTAAAATGAACAAAAGGGTTGACTTTGATTGTTAGATTGGGTAACTAGTGAAAGTGTGAACAGCCTTATATCATAGTATAATATATTATTAAGGCAGAGCCACTTTTATCCTTTTTCACCACATTTTGACTAGGCCCAGTTGAAAATAATTTAATAGTTTGTCATCAGAGTTTAATGACACGGTTGTACAAATGAACTGATATGTCTTAGTGGATACTAGATAGGTTAATTTTTTTACAAAATGATTCAGAAACGAGACTGAAAAATCAAATTGAGGAGACAAACAAATAAAAACATGTTGTTGTATGTAATTGCATCAACAGTTAAGGATTTATTTAATAAGCTGGCAATATTGAACACTTTGTCTTGGTGACTAAGGCATTGTGAATGGTCACAACTTATGTTGTTCTTGTTGTTCATGTTGAAAGGAGCCACAATTGGCCTTATGATCACAGCATCTCACAACCCAGAGGAAGACAATGGGGTGAAATTAATAGACCCCATGGGAGAGATGCTGGAGAGGGCATGGGAACTGTATGCCACACAGTTGACTAGTGTTAGGTAAGTGGGTAAATCTGGCTTAACTTGGTGTTGTCTCTAAACATGGACATGCATTTAAAGGAATATATAATTGGCATGAAAATGCAATGCCATTTAAGACACCTTTGTTTTTCCTGGCACACGTTACTTGAAAATTATATTTCTGCCAAAAAAAATATTAATATAAGTTATTTTTATGCTTCAATTTAACTTAAATGTAAACACTTCTGCATAAATGTAATTTTCGTGCCAAACATGCTATGTTATATGTCATCAAGTTGTCACATGTTCTTGAGCCAAACATGTTACAATCAATTGTCATGAAGCTGTCACCTTGTTCTTCATCCAAACACTTGCAATCTCCATATCTGAAGATTGCAAGCGTTTGTTTATCTCTCCCTCCTGTCTTCAGTGATGATGATCTCAACAGTGTCCTACGGAGTATCATTGACCAGATGTCAATAAAGACCGAAGTTGAAGTGAAAGTTGTCATTGCAAGAGACACAAGGTCAGTGATGTTACATAATACATGGAATCAAGGTCATGTATACTGTACATGCATAGGGGTCTAAATACTTATACATATATTCACTATGTATATATATAAATATATTGCGTTAAAATCAATGCGTTTTCAACTTTTCGTTACAGACCAAGCAGTCTGTGCTTGTCGCTGGCTGCCCAGGATGGCATCCAGGTTCTGGGTGGACAGGTGGTTGACTATGGTATGTCTTAGTGGTTAGTTGACAGGGTCACTCAAGGATCCTAGATTGGTGGTGTAGAATGGTGACTGGGGTAGTAGGCCAATACTGGTGGCACTTACATGTCTCATTCTTTCACTTTGAAAATTAATAATGTCAACATTTTGAAATTAAGAGTAGGTTGCATATCATATTTAGTACAGAAATTACTTAACGTTTTAAGAAAAGCAGGTACATCCTGTAACTGTATCCATAAATAATTCAGACATTACACTGCACATGACATTAACAATGTATTTGCTTAATATGCATTGCTATTTCAATAACATGCATCTGAGCAATTTTCCCAATTCCCATGATGCTTCAGTGCCCATATTCAGTATTAAGGTCACCTCACTACTAGGGTCACTTTTGCCCAGCCCCGTGGGTGACCCTAATAGTGAGTTTCCACTGTATTTAGGAAATGGTACAGCTGTCTAAGAAATTATAGAGTGCTCAACAAGGACAAATGCATCTATGACCTGTTGACCCCTTCAATTGGTTTAGGTTTGTTGACCACGCCCCAGTTGCACTACATAGTCCGTTGCATCAACACTCGAGGTGCATACGGCGAGCAGACCGAGACTGGCTACTACACCAAGCTGGCAGCAGCCTTCCTCAAGCTGCGGGGCGGGGTAAGTGGCACATTGAGAAATGTATCTGATCAGTACCTGTGCATGAAGTTTGGGTTTTAGGGCTATACTGCTAACAAAGTTTATACCAATATCTGAACTCCCTCAGGCAATTATCTCCATCACCTTTGATGTCTTAAAGCACAGATCGGAACTTGCAAAGAAAGGTTGAATGACTGGAAAATAAGTGAAGCATCCAAACACTGGGATTATTTACACCTGGTTTGTCATGTACTAATGCATCAGGTCATACATGCACGTAGGTGTGGTAATTAAAATAACAAAATAAAACCCTTTTATGGAAATTGTCACATGATATATCTGCTGTATCAGTGAGATTACATTGATTGGTCACATACATATTTCTTTTCTTTTTTAAGAAAATCACTGGAAGTTTCAAACACTGATAATTTTGGGGTGCTAACATTGTTTCACTGGTTGTTTAGGATGGTTCCCATGGCAACTACCATCCCACAGTGATAGTGGATGGGGCCAATGGTGTGGGGGCATCCAAGCTGCAAAACATTGTGCCATACTTGAACGGCATGCTAGGCATTGAGACGTGTAATGATGGAAGCTCTGGCAAGCTAAATCACATGGCAAGTAGAGGAAGCAACTTACAACAGTATCTCCTGTCTAAGCACACACACCTCTCTCACACTCTCTTGCACTGTGCTTAATCATGTGCAATTAGTAGTCACAATATTTACCCAAAATATTGAATACCCAAATAGTTGCCATCAAACTTGTAATTTTAAGTGAATTTTTTATTTAAAGACATGTCTTAGTTTGTAATTACAACACAGTGTTTCATTCATCCATATCATTGTGTGTAATTCATGTGTTATTTCTTCCGACAGTGCGGTGCAGATTTTGTGAAAGTCCAACAGAAAGCACCAGAAGGTGAATGAAATTCATGCAAAGTTTGTTGTTTTTCACAGAAATCTTAAATTTTTGCTGTTAAAACATGATTTTCATTCTGCAAAAGGGAAACTTATGCTGTAAATAGTTATTTCTATGTGTGCATGTCATTATAGTATAATTCTGAATGAAAGTACAAGTAAAAATGGTATTGCTAAAACAAACTCACAGGGTTTGCCATTTGGTGACAAATGATGATGTGGGGCTCTGTGGAGATGTCTGCTTCCTGCAAGCTGTAGTTACACAGTTACTTACCAAGTGGCATTCAAGAGTGGCAATGTATGCAATGTTTGTATCGCTCATGTGCAGACACATGGCATATTCTCATCAAAATACTTCAGTGCAAGAAATAATATCAGTTTGTCACACATCATGAACATTATATTGTTCCAGTTAGTCCGGTCTGTCAACCAGGCAGCGACAAAAGGAAGGCCCCTAGTCTTGATCATGTAGTTCTTACAACCAGTTGTTGAACAGCCTCACCTGCATTGTAACTAATCTATAAGATCTATAAAGGTTGAGGTTTGTGCAAATACTTGATTCTTCACAATTGTAAAGTTACAAAGTATATGTTATTCCTTTTTTTCAGGAATGAAGATTGAGCCAAATGCAAGATGTGCTTCATTTGATGGTGACGGCGATAGAATTGTCTTTTTCTACCAGAACCAAAGTTAGTTGTTCTTCGTTGTCAACTACAATCAAGAAGAATGTGGAGCAAAAGCAGAACGCAAATTTTATTGGGTATATCATTTTATGCAATCCGGTGGTGACTGCCACTGGCTTGCTGTCAGGAGTAAGAATTAGCTTTGATGATCATAGTGCCCATTAAACACAGACACTCAGCCAGTGACCCAAGTTCACCCAACTAATGTCAAAGGAAGCTTCTAGTCAGGTCCAGGCAGTTGTTTGAACAGTGTCAATGTCCAGCCAGTGTCAATCAGTGAATAAGCTGAACTGTCAGTGTTCCTGGCCAGGTGCTACAGCTGTATTATACATACATACATACATACATATCCTCTTCGGTCTTCATGCAAAATCTGCCTATGTACCGCTCTTAGTTAGTCTTAGTGTGGCTTTGTAGTCATATTTGACTGCCTGGTTTAGCCAGTATTTGTCTAGTCGATTTTTAAGCGTATTTACTGACGGTGCAGTGACGACAGTGTCCGGAAGTGAATTCCAAATATTAATGACTCTCTGGTTAAAGAAATGCCTCCTTAATTCCTGTTTACTTCGGTCCTTGAACAACTTTAGAGAATGACCCCGTGTGCCTTCGTACAAGTCTTTGTTAAACATATCGTGTGAAAAGGTAAAAATGCCATGCAAGTATTTATACACATCAATAATATCTCCTCGTAAACGACGATAGGTCAGTGTTGGTAAATTTAATGCCTTTAATCTAGATTCGTAATCTAAATGTCTCAGTACTGGGACCATCCTACTAGCTCTTCTCTGGACAGCCTCCAGAGCATCAATATCATGCTGGTACTGTGGTGACCAGACTACCACTCCGTATTCCAAAGTAGGACGGACTAGTCCCTTATATAAATGTAGAAAGGTTGTCCTGTCCAAGTATTGATATGTTCGTCGTATTACACCCAGCAATCTATTTGTTTTTGACACTGCCTGCTGTACCTGTTGTGTAAATTTTAACTGGTCATCAACTAGGATGCCCAGGTCTTTCTCTACATGGCTACACTCCAGAGGATTTGCACCTGTTTCTGTTGTCAAAGTATAAGTAAATTCTGGGTGCCCATGTCCAATTCTTAGAACTTTGCATTTATCTGGGTGAAATTTTAACTGCCACTTTTCAGCCCAGTCTTGTAATCTGTCTATGTCTTTCTGTAGGTTTATACAATCTTGCCTCGTTGAAGTTTTGTGATATATTTTTGTATCGTCTGCGAAAATCTTCATGTGACATGTTACAACATTTGTTAAATCATTAATATATAGTATAAAAAGAATAGGTCCAAGGACACTGCCCTGTGGTACCCCACTTACTACTTCCGACCACGAAGATGCTGCTCCATTTACTAATACACAGTGTTTGCGACAGGTGAGAAATGTTTCAATCCATTTAAGAAGTTTTCCCTTTATTCCGTATCCTTTTAACTTTGCTAGCAGTCTCTGGTGTGGTACTGAGTCAAAAGCCTTCTTTAAATCCATGTATATTGCATCTACACATTCTCCATCGTCTAATATTTTTGTCCAGTCTTCCAATGTTGAGATTAGCTGTGTGATACATGATCTCCCAGCAATGAAACCACGCTGCTGGTCTGCAATTAATTTATTTTTTCCATGTGTATTATTATGGCATCTTTGACCAGGGATTCCATGACTTTACATGCCACTGCCGTCAAGCTAACTGGCCTGTAGTTTGCCGCTAGGTGTCTACTGCCTTTCTTAAATATTGGCGATACATTTGCAATTTCACAGACTTTTGGTAGTATGCCTGTATCCAGTGACTTCCTAAATATGATGAACAGTGGCATTTTCAATTCTTTAGCAAGCTCTTTTAGTACCCGGGGATGTATGCCATCAGGACCTGGTGATTTCCCGATTTTGAGGTTTTCCAATTTCTTTTCCACATCGTCATCTGTGAAGTTGATATCATCTAGATTATCAATTCCCTGATGCTCCTCAAATGTTGGCACATTTATTAGGTCTTCTCTAGTAAAGACATAACTAACGAATTTACACAGGACCTCTGCCTTCTCTTTATCTGTGGTTGTCAGTTCTGCATTTTCCTCCGTTTGGAGATCACCAACTCTTGGTCTTGTTTTCATCTTTGACCGAGCATAGCTCCAGAAATGCTTTGGGTTACTTTTAATATCTTTTGCTATGGACTGCTCCAGTGTCTTGACTGCTTGTCGAGTAGCCTTTCTTGCTTGATTCCTAGCTTTGGTGTAATCTAGGTAGTCTTTCCATTCCTTTGTCCGTAGGTACTTTTTCCAAGCCCTATGTTTCTTTCTCACTTTGTCCAGTGTTTTCGCATTCATCCATACTGGCTTATATTTTCTTGTTTGCCCTGATTTCTTCTTTGGGATACACTCGTGCTCTGCCTGTTTAAGCCTACCTATAAGCAATTCCCAGCTCTCCTCTGCATCAAGATTCACGAATTTGGTTTCCCAGTCATCTTGCAGCATTCCTCGTAATTTTTTATAGTTTCCTTTCTCATACAGAAATGATTTGCCACTTTGACTTGTAACTGGTGTTTGACATTGGTACGTGAATGTGATCAAACAGTGATCGCTCTTTCCGAGAGGATCCTTTATATCGTAGTTGTTTACCATTTCGTCTTCATTTGTAAATATCAAGTCTAATAGATGTGGGACTTGGTTTACCCTGTAACGTGTTGGTTCCATGATATGTTGTGTAAGAAAAGCATCTCTAATGCTTTCCAGGAACTGGTTTTCTGTTCTGCTTGCTTTCTCACAAATCTTTGAATCATCCACCCAGTCAGTGTGTGGATAATTAAAATCTCCCATCATTAGGATGTGGGAAGCATTTGCCTCGTTTATCTTGGCATAATTTTTCATTATTGGTATCACTGCTGTTTGTTGCACGGTATATGCATCCAATAAGTATCTTGTCTTTTCCGGCTAATCGTACCTCTGCCCAAACACATTCTTCAAATGTTGCGGTATCATTTATGGTACACTCGGTAGGTTTAAGTGTCCTATGAATATATAGGCATATTCCCCTCCCGTCTTTCTCCAAATTTGAGAATAATTCATATCCTTCTAGTTGAAGTTCACATGGTACTATGTTGAACCTACATTTCTTTGGTTTCACCTCTGTGATTCCTATAATCATTGGTTGTGATTGTGTCACTTGTGCTTTTAATTCAGATAGTTTATTCATAAGTGAGTCCGCATTTGTGTACATACCATTTATTTTGTTCATAATTTGTGCAGATCGTGCTGTGCTTTGTCCAACTTTTGTTTGTTGTGCCACCTGAACCTCATCAGTCTCATGTTGTGCTTGTTGTGCCACTTGAACCTCATCAGTCACATGTGCTGATTGTGCTATCAGTGATTCTTTTTTTTTGGTGTGATTCACTGCTTTCTTAGTGTTTTCTCTCTGGCCCTGTCTGATCAGTTGAATTTCCCTCCCTCCGAAATTTTTTTTTTTGACTATTCTGCCATTTTGTATGACCAGATCTTTCTCTCCTTCTTGCTTACGCTTCTCCAACTCCTTCATCAATCCTCTGCGCTCCTCTCGTTGTCTCTGAGTCATGTCCGGAGCAATATGTATATCCTTCAATACCTCTGCATCGTCTTGCTGTTTGGATATTCTCAGTGATTTCACCCTGTTCATAATGGCCTGTTTATTTCTCTCGCTGCCAAAGACTACCTTGACTGGCCGAACATTTCCATCTTGTTTCTTGCCTAGTCGGCTGACCGACTTTACATCTGGTTCCTGCACTTGCAACTTTCTGAATATTGACCTCACTTTGTGTTCGTCATCCCTTTTGCGTTCTCCACTGTCTGGGCTATTTGATTCTGCTACCTCGTATATTATTAGGTTTGTTCTGTGTTTTTCTTGGTCTCTCCTGAGCTCTGCTATTTTTGCATCCATCTTAGCTTCCATCGCATTCTCTAGGAGCTCGACCTTTTCTGTCACAAAGTCCACCTTCGTTTCTATTTCATCTTGTTTGACTTTTACTGCACATACCATTTTATAGATTTTTGCTGCAGCACCATTGCACTTGTCACAAAACCAGTGCACACTGTTCCCTTCTTTGACAAGGAACTCATAAACTTGTTCGGAGATGTTCTGGCACTCAATGTGGTACCACTTTTCACAAATTTCACAAGCCATAGCTTTATGCTTTCCCTTCACATCTTTCAAGCAGACATTACATTCATTTACATGAGTACTTTGGCTTGTGCTCCTCTGCTTTCTTGCTGCTGCCATTTTTCTTATTTGTATTTGAATGAATATTTAGTTCTATTTATAAGATTTTTACCTATGTCAACATATAGCTTTGCCAATCTGATTTACAATTTTAACCTTGATTTCAAGTGCTTTGTACTTGAGAAGTACGTGCAGGGAGGCAGGATTTTGTGCTACCACTGCTTTTGAAAAGCAGTCTATAGACAGTACTGTAGATGTACTCCAGGGCGACTCTGGGGAAACATCCTGCCAAAAAGCCTGTCAGTGAAAAGATAACATGCAGGGGTGCTCCTGTCAAAAATTTTGTTAATATATCGCTTTGCTTGTCTTACTATTAGTCACATATAGACTTTAAATAGGCCTAGTGATCTGTTTCGTCTCCATGTTTAACTAACTCATATTAAATTACCTTACCTGCATCCCTAGTTGTAATTTGTGCACCTACCTTGGAAGTGAAGAAAAATAACAAAGATGGCCGACAGTTTGGCGGGAATCCGGAGATGTTAGTTGGACATTTAAAAACTTCGATTACATCACATCGGCAGCGAAACCTCACTGATCAAGCCGATATTTATAACTAGTACCCATTTAGAACACTACCCGGTAGGTAAATTTCTCTTTTAGCGATTCCAGGACCGAACAGGAATGGCAAAAGTACGGATCTTTTTAGGAAAACATTTCGTCAGACCTTTTTAGGAAAACATTATATAAGAGTATTGACTCCTCTTGCTTTTGTGGCTTTCATCCAAGGGGTTGCAATGCACCCATCCAAGGGGATGCAATACACCCATCCAAGGGGATGCAATGCACCCATCCAAGGGGATGCAATGCACCCATCCAAGGGGATGCAATGTACCCATCCAAGGGGATGCAATGCACCCATCCAAGGGGATGCAATACAAAGTGTATCTGGAGTCTGGAGTTTTTCTAGACATAATCCCACATGACAAAATCCAATGGGACAAATGTGAAAAGTGAATGAACACTGATGAACCAATACTAGGTACAGTAGAGTACGTATGGTACTATCAACCTTGTATACTTATGTTTGTATGCTTTTAGAAAACATTATTAAATATGTTAATAATGCCAATTCAATGATTTTGTATGTTTTTCTTCTGTGTTTTTAAGTGAAGTTAATTGGTAATTTAATTGAAGTGAACAATTTGGGAGGTTAATTTAATTTAATTGACCTGATAAATGTGTGAGGTTAATTTTATTTTATTTTATTGGGACTTTTCTGACTTAATTGTAATTTAATTAATTAACTTTCCAAGTTAATTGTCCCATGCCTGGTGATAAATCACTATCATGTTGTCACCTCTCTGATATTACCTACCAAGTGTAACTTTTATGGGGTCACCTCTCTGATATCGCCTCCAAAATGTCTCTTTTATGGGGTCACCTCTCTGATGTCACTACCATGGTATCACCTGTGTGGTGTCACCTCCATAATGTCACCAGCATGATGTCATCTCCATGCATGTTTCTATGATGTCACTTGTGTAGTGTCGTCACCATGCTGCCACCTCTCTAATGATGTCACCTTCATTATGTTGTGTTATGTACCTTCAAATAGACATCAAAGACAAATGATTGCCAGTTATAAAACAATAAACAGTACTAAATATTTGTAGAATGACCAAGTGCCTATAATATTGAACGCTTGATACTATTGATTGCTTATAACATTAGAATTGAAACAAAAAAGAGTTATCATACCTTTATGTTGGCTTTATGCTAGTGTAATTCTTTGCATAGACAGCAGATGTACAACATTTTGAAATGTGAGTCTTTTAATATCTTTCCTGTAAATATCATATCATTAAATGAATGATATAACCTGAAATCCCATATTTTTTTATTTGCATTATAACATTTAAAATCCTGTTTTGCCCTTAACTGTGGCTTTGTGGGATGTGATAGACTTACTTTGTTGCAGGTGGAAAGTTCTTCCTCGTGGATGGTGACAAAATAGCCACTCTGGTAGGTTGTGTAATAACTTGGGTTGCATGTTAAGATATATTTTTTTTATTAGGTGCTTTGATTAATATTGTGTTGTCCATTTTATGCACAATAGGAGTCGCATATTATTAGTTATGTTTGTATAATATACATCCACTAAGATTAACTTATTTCATTGATTCATCATTCATGTTAATTTGTATAATATAATTCTTGTATTTGACACTAGGTGGCTGGCTACCTGAAGGAGTTGGTGTTGCAGTCAGCACTTGAACTGAAGTTTGGTCTTGTACAAACGGCATACGCAAATGGCAGTTCAACTGACTACATCAACAACAAGCTGGTGTGTCCTGGTGGCTTATCAGTTTATATATATCTGTCAGTATATGTCCCTACGATTGGCTGGAACAACATTGTGATTTAAACTTTTTGCACAGACCAAATGTCTTTACCCAGTGAGCATTGTATGTAACCTCTAACTACATAAAGTTGGCATTATGCTGTATTTGTGTTGAAATTAGGAACAGCACCAATTGTTTTTTCCAAATTAACAGACTTCTTCATATCAAATAAAAAATATTTATTTCCAACATCATAAGACAGCACCAGCACAGTAGTATGGCATCATAATGTATATTAAATTTAGATAAATATGGTCACACACATACATTTATATATAGTATTAATGATGGGTTGGAAACAAGGAGAGATGAAGTTTAAACTGATGTTTACTCCCCCCTGGTGCATTCCATTACTAAATATTACAAGTAGTTTACAACAAGTACTTTTAATCTGTAGTTTTTCTTTAAAAGTTTATGCAATACAGATATATCTAGACCAGATTATCTAAATTTTATTTGTGTTTTTTGTATTGCATTTAGATCAAGTAAATCTCATCTGGTAGCATGCATGTGACCAATGTATTCTTAGGTAAATATTTTAGATGTATTTTAGAATCTGCATAGATTTCACAGATGCTCATGTCCAGTTTTTTCTCACCAGAATGTCCATGTGGCCTGTGCTCCGACTGGGGTGAAATACCTCCATCACGAGGCCATGAACTTTGACATTGGAGTTTACTTTGAAGCCAATGGCCATGGAACTGTAAGTTACTACAAAGCTGCACATATACATCCCACATTGAATTTGTTAATCAAAAACAGAACCAGCCCTTAGTTAAACAAGTTAATGTTGTTAAAAACTTAGTATAGAAGACATACAGTAAAATTGTAATTATTAAAAAGCATTTTGAAATTTGTGTCATTTCTTGTCAAATTGGTTTTATCTTGCAGCAGTAGTTGCCATGAGAACTGCGTATGTGCTTCTGTCCCCAGGTGCTGTTCAGTGATGCCGCAACCAGGAAGATCCAGGCAGCTGCTGCTAATCAGAAGTAGACATTTATATATTTTCCAGTAATGAGCCCATAAAAGCATTGGCCATATGGTAATACTTAAGAAACAAACATTGATATTTTATTGGTTCTACCCTGTGATAAAAAATACTTTTCATTTGATTTGGTAAACATTGTAAAGGTTTACTCTTCCTATATAACAGGTTACACTTCACCAATGTTCAGCACAAATCCACCCCAATAATGTCCAACTCTCGAACTGTAGTTCTGACAAAGTAGTTGAGTTGTAATCTTGTTCCGTTAACAATATTGTTATTATCTTAATCATAATTGAATTTCCATAGTCATGATCAAAATTATTACTATTTTGCAAAAAGTAACTGTAATTGTAAATAAAATGAATGTTTTGGGATGCTGTAATTGTAATCAACATTTGTCAACACAAAGGAGCTACTTTTTGTGAACTGTGAATAGGTTTTGTTTTAATTCTTATGAACAGGTAACTATGAAGTACTTTTTGAGGCAACAATGAAAGTCCCTCTGCTGATGAAAGATTAACTCAACTTTTAATTTGTCTGTTAAACATTTGAACATTTTGAAATATTTTTTTATCAACTATCAACTTGTATATAAACCTTATTTTTTATTATTTGATAATCAAGCTATGTCAGGAAGACATGTTAAATATATAATAATGCCAGTGATGCAAGAAATAAGTTATGCTGCCGCTGTGAACTGTTTGTGTTTTTCACATGAACTGTTGACACAAATATCAATTCACTGCAGCTGTGAACACATTTATTAATTCAGTGCCAGCTATGAACACATTTATTCATTCAGTGCCAGCTGTGAACACATTTATTTATTCATTCAGTGCCAGCTGTGGACACATTTATTTATTAATTCAGTGCCAGCTATGAACACATTTATTTATTAATTCAGTGCCAGCTGTGGACACATTTATTTATTCATTCAGTGCCAGCTGTGAACATTTATTTATTAATTCAGTGCTAGCTGTGAACACATTTATTTGTTTATATTTCAGTTGTCATCTGGTCTCATTTATGTCTCTTCATTGTAGTCTTTTGCCGGAGCAGAAGATGTCAGCTGCCAGACTCAGCACTGTTGTCGATCTCATCAACCAGGTACGTTGTTGACCTCATAAACCAGGTATGTTGTTGACCTCTTCAACTGGGTATGTTGTTGACCTCATCAACAAGGTATATTGTTGACCTCTTCAACAAGGTATGTTGTTGACATTTCATTCACTGACCAGTGGTTGGTCTAGTCATGACCTACGTAAGTTGAACGCATTCTGTCTGACCTGGTTTGGTCAGAATTACATCACACCGACCAACCAACATTGCCCCCCACCAGTGGAAGCTCTGGTCAACCAGTGGTCAACATGGCAAACAACATAGCGTCATAGGAAACAAGTAGACAATAACAAGAGCATTGCTTGTATTGCTTTCACCTTCTTTGTATCGTTTTTGTTTCATAATATACAATTATTGTTATGTTTGTGCATGTATAGTGATCAATATTAGTGTTATTGATGTTACATTTAGGGATGTTAGAGGATGTTTGCCGATGGGTATGTACTTGCCGCTACTGTAAAACAACTAACATTGACTAATTCACGTTCAGCTTAGATTAGTTGGATGCACATGTAGGCATGCATCACACATCACATGTAGGCATGCATCACACATCATATGCTGGTTTTGTTATAAACTGTGTCTAACATCGTCACTGCCAAAATATGTTTTAATGAGCAATTGTTTTAATATAATTTCACTGTTATCTGTTTATGAATATAAACATGAACAAACAGCAGTTTCCATGTAGGCTGTTTATTGGGGTGAGGTGTTCACAGAATCATGATGGGCGTATCATTTGGGTAGTTAAGATGTTAGTCATTAAGTCGAACTCGACCTCGTCAACCAGGTATGTTGTCAACCTCAATCAACCAAGTAAATTGTCGACCTCATCAACCAGGTATGTTGTTGGCCTCATCAACCAGGTATGTTGTTGGCCTCATCAACCAGGTATGTTATTGACCATATACATTAATAGAACACCATTTGGGGATTGCTTTAAATTATCTTGAAATCAATCGCAGATGTGCAGAAATTGAAATGAAGTGTATGGGTAGTTTAGAAATTGTCAAAAAACGCTTGCAAAATAAAGTGTTTTACCTAAACTTAGTGATGTTTTGACTATTGTTAATAAGATTCATCACAATTCAATTTAAGTTATTCTTCATCAACTGCTAAATTTCATTTTAGCAACATCAATAATTATTTATAAAAAAAACATGAAATGTGAAGTGTATGGTATACAGTGTAAGTACAAAGACACTATTACTGTTTCATCTTGTTGTGCAGTGTGTATATGTCAAGTTCTGTGCACAGGTCTATGATGACCTAGTGTCACATTTATAATTCCCCTGATGTCTCCTCTTGCAGACAGTTGGGGACGCCATATCAGACCTGCTGCTTGTTGAGACAATCCTTCATGCCCGCGGTTGGAGCATTGCTGACTGGAACTCAACCTACACTGAACTCCCAAACAGACAGGTCAAGGTCAAGGTAAGATTTTATCTGTTGGTTTGTTTAGCAAAGAACCATACATACATATTCTACTTCCGGCTACTTGGACTTGGTGCAGCGACTTGAATTTGGTATAGATCATTTACAGAAATACGCGGAATATCAAATAGAATAAGTATTACTATTGCATATATATTATACACAAACGTATTGTAGACATATATTAGGAAACAGGTTTTGTTAATTATTAGTCAGAGGGAGTATTTTAGAGTAAGTTAGTTTCGGATTCTGTCAGGGAATTCAGCGAGCGTTAATAGGGGTGTTTACAATTCGAAAATTGAGATAACATAGTGAATAGTCAGTAACATTGAATATTGGTTAGAATAAGTATTAGTATTATACATATATTGTTCACCAACTTCTTGTAGACATATATTAAGAAACCGTTTTTGTTAACAGAGGTAGTGTTTTTTTCCCGGATTCAAACTCAACGAGTGATAAAAGGGAGTTTGTTTACAGGTCATTCAACCCGTGCATCGAGCTATCGTTTACATTGGCTAATATATATATATAAGATAAAGTGATTTATTTACTTAAATTACATACATAAGGTAATATCTGACATACATAAGGTAATATCTGACATAGTGGTAGTAAACGTTTTCGGTAAAAAGGAATTAACAGCAGGATTTTAGCGTAAATTAGTACACACTGACTTCGTTGTTTTGTTACACAGGTTTTTTTTTCTCATGCGAGGTTAATAGAAGACACAGTTAACAAGTATATTAGCCTAAAGTGTTCTTTTGATCACAAAAACAGCCTTATTCAAGGCTAACGTAGCAAACTAATTAAAACTAAATTGTATGATGGCGCCGTGCAAACGGCAGTTAAAGGCCACAAGGCACTTAATTTGTGGCAGTTGCAGTAACTGGGTGGACTTCGTCAAGTCTGGGTGCGAGAAGTCCTGGGCTGAGGTCCAGGCAGATAGTTTTAGTTTTGAGTGTAGGGGATGCACGAAGATGAAGGAACTAGAGGTGGAGTTGGAAGAGCTGAGGCTGCTCGTTGTGGCAATGGTGGGAAGGGAACAGGGGGGTTGTGCCAGTAGTTCCGGTGGGGGAACAGTAGACAATAAAGTGGGGAAAGACACAAGAGATGCTAGGGAGAGCTCACCTCAGCCTGGGAGGAAGCTGAGAGGAGGGAAGGTGACAGGTCATAAGGAGACAGGACGTAAGGAGACGGGAAGGAAAGGAACGGGAGGGAAGACAACCGGAGTGAAGGAGAGGGGAGTAGGGGAGACAGGAGGGAAGGAGAAGGGAGTGGGGGAGACGGGAGGGAAGACAACCGGAGTGAAGGAGAGGGGAGTAGCGGAGACAGGAGGGAAGGAGAAGGGAGTGAGGGAGACGGGAGGGAAAACAACCGGAGTGAAGGAGAGGGGAGTAGGGGAGACAGGAGGGAAGGAGAAGGGGTGGGGGAGATGGAAGGGAAAACAACCGGAGTGAAGGAGAGGGGAGTGGGAGAGACAAGAGCAAAGGAGTGGGAAGTGGGGGAGACAGGAAGGAAGGGGTCAGGACAGAATGTGATGGAGGTGATCGAAAGGAAGAGTTATTCTGCAGCAGTGATAGAGGGGGTGAGGAAGAGAGCGAGGGTGTTTGTGGGGGATTCGATAGTTAGGAAGACCGACAGAGTCTTAAACAAGGGAGATGATGTGGTGGTCTGCTTGCCTGGAGCCAAAATAGAGGCGACAACTGAGAGGGTAAAAAACATCGTAGGCTCGGGTAAGGGTGGATCTGTTTTAGTACACGTAGGGACAAATAACGTAGAGAGGGAGGGCACAACTGCCATAGTTAGGAAATATAGGCAGTTGGTCAGAACACTAAAACAGACGCGGGTTGAGCAGGTAATACTGTCAGGGATTTTACCTGTAATGGGCAGGAGGGGTCACAAATATCGAAATTGTCAGGGGATGGCAATTAACATGTTAGTCCAGAGGCTGTGTAGGGAAGAGAAAGTTGGATTTGTGGATTTATGGGGAAGTTTTGTTGGGAGGGCTGATATGTACATGAAGGATGGGCTTCATTTAAGTGGAAAGGGGGCGGCAGTATTCGCGGACAAACTTTCAGCAGCAGTAGATAGCGCCTTGGGTACAATGACAAATATTTTTGGAAGTAAACATTCTTTAAACTAGAAGTGCAGGGGGGTTACCTAGAGGTGTCTCAGGCAGAACAAGAGGCCACTAGCACAGATAAACCAATATCAAATCATCCGAAAAACATCTCTGAAAAAGGTTATAGATGCGTATGTTTAAATGCAAGGAGCATAGTAAATAAGAAAAACGAATTAAACATTATGGTAGAAGATATTGACCCTCACATAATTGGTATAACTGAATCATGGGCCAACATAGATATAACAGATGCTGAATTAGGACTGACAGGATACGTAATGTTTAGGAAAGATCGAATAGGAAGAAGGGGCGGGGGAGTTATTTTATATGTTAAAGAATCTATTCAGGCTTATGAAATAAAACTAGAAAGGGAAGCAGATTGCGATGAAGCTGTTTGGTGCAAAATTGTTTCAGGAAATTCAAAATTAACTATTGGATTAGTTTACCGAAGTCCAAACATAAACAAAGAGGACAACACAAAAATAAAAAAACGCTATAAAGGAAGTTAGTAAAGGGGAATGTATCATAATGGGAGATTTTAACCATGGACACATACAATGGAATTCTCTAGAGAGCACAGGGATTGAGGATCAACAATTTCTATGTTTAATCCAGGATAGCTTTCTTACTCAGCACGTACTAGAACCAACCAGGGGAGAAAATGTATTAGATATAGTTTTGTCATCACAAAAAGAATTAGTGGACAATGTAAAAATATTTGAACCATTGGGTAATAGTGACCATAATCAAATACATTTTGACATCAATGTAAAATCAGAAAATAAAAATAAGAAAACATACAAGAGAAACTTCCACAAAGGTAACTACAAAGATATGAGAAAATACTTAGCAAAGCTAGATTGGAATAACATGCTGATGAATAAGACCGCAATTGAATGTTGGAATATTCTAAAATATGAAATTGAGAATATCATCGATAAATTTGTTCCCTTCCAAAAACAAGGAAAACGGTGTAGAAAGAAACACTTGTCAAAAGAGGCAATTAGAAAAATAATGCTAAAACAAACTATGTGGAGGGTTTATAGGTGTACCAGAAAGGAAGAAGACTGCAAAATACAAAGAGACACTTAATGCAGCTACAACTGAAATCAGACAATCTAAAAGAAGCTATGAGCAAAAACTGGCATGTAACATAAAAAATTACAGCAAGAGTTTTTATGCATATGTCAGGAGTAAACAAAACGTACAAGACAAGGTTGGACCTCTAGAAGACAGTGCTGGAAATATAATATCACAGGGGTTTTTAATGGCGGAAGACCTAAATGGTTACTTCAGTTCAGTGTTTACCAAAGAAGATATTAGTTCATTACCAGTTGCTGATGCTAAATTTCAGGGGGCTAAATCTAACTATTTAGGTCCATTAGTTGTAACTCCACAATTGGTAGCTAAGAAAATAAAGGCAATGAAGGATAACAAATCACCGGGAGTGGATGGGATTCCTCCAAAATTACTAATGGAAACAGTAGATCAAATCAGTATACCACTTGCAAGAGTATTCAACTTGTCATTAAAAGAGGGAGTTGTTCCGTTTGAATGGAAAGAAGCAAACATCATACCATTATTTAAAAAGGGTTCGAGAAATAAGTCAGAGAATTACAAACCAGTGAGTTTAACGTCAGTGATTTGTAAATTATTAGAAAGGTTAATTAAAGACCATATGGTGGACTTCCTCGTTAAGCATAAATTATTAAATTCATCTCAACATGGATTCCTTAAAGCGAGGTCATGCTTAACAAATATGTTATGTTTTTTGGAAGAAATCACTAAGTGGATAGACGTGGGATCGCCAGTAGATATTATCTACTTAGATTTTCAGAAAGCTTTTGACAAAGTGTCACATCAAAGATTACTACTTAAATTAAAAGCCCATGGTATCGGGGATAGCATAACTGACTGGATAGAACAATGGCTAACTGACAGACGACAACGAGTTGTAGTAGATGGAGAAGTTTCAAACTGGAAATCGGTTTTGAGTGGGGTGCCTCAAGGATCAGTATTAGGACCTATATTATTCTTAATTTATATCAATGACTTGGACGACAATATAACAAGTAACGTACTGAAATTTGCGGATGACACAAAACTGTTTAGAAAGGTTAATACTGATGGTGATAAACAACATTTACAAAACGATCTAGACAGATTAGTGAAATGGTCTGAGAAATGGCAGATGCTGTTCAATTTTGGGAAATGTAAATGCCTACATACAGGACATGGGAACTTGAATGTAAACTATAAAATGGGAGATACTGTTCTGGGTACTACTGTAAAAGAAAATGACTTAGGAGTTACAATAAGCGGTGATATGAAAGTTTCAGAGCAGTGTGGTATTGCAGCTTCAAAGGGTAATCAAATTCTTGGATTGATTAGAAGAAACATAACATACAAGGGAAAAAAGTTAATTATACCTCTTTATAAAGCAATAGTTAGACCTCATTTAGAATACTGTATACAAGCATGGAGACCATATCGTAAGAAGGATATAGATACGCTTGAACGCATACAAAGGAGAGCAACTGAAATGATTCCAGAACTTAGAGACCTTAGTTATGAAGAACGCCTGAAAGAATGTGGTTTAACAACTCTAGAGACAAGGAGGTTAAGAGGAGATCAGATTGAAGTTTTTAAGATATTAAATGGGTATGAAAATATTGATAGAAATATGTTTTTCTCACTCAAGAAGGATAGCAGAACTAGAGGACATGAGGTAAAATTAGTAAAGGATCAATGTAGATTGGACATCAGGAAGCACTCGTTCGCACAGAGGACAATAAATGAATGGAACAAATTGTCTACAGATTGTGTAACTGCTAGCAGCGTGAATATGTTTAAAAACAAGGTTGACACATATCTCAGGAGGGCGGGTTATAAGTAGGTGAACATTGTTGGACTCTCGATAAGCCAATGGCTTCCTTGTCCACTTGCCATCTGGGCCTTTGGCTTGGATGGCAAATCTTGTTAAATCTTGTTAAATATAGTGAAATGGTCTGAGAAATGGCAGATGTTCAATTATGGGAAATGCAAATGTCTACATACAGGACATGGGAACTTGGATGTAAACTATAAAATGGGAGATACTGTTCTGGATACTACTGTAAAAGAAAAGGACTTATGAGTTACAATAAGTGCTGATATGAAAGTTTCAGAGCAGTGTGGTATTGCAGCTTCAAAGGATAATCAAATTCTTGGGTTGATTATTCTAACTAAAATTATTCCAGAACTGAGAGACCTTAGTTATGAAGAACGCCTGAAAGAATGTGGTTTAACAACTCTAGAGACAAGGAGGTTAAGAGGAGAGCAGATTGAAGTTTTTAAGATATTGAATGGGTATGAAAATATTGATAGAAATATGTTTTTTTCTCTCAAGAAAGATAGCAGAGGACATGAGGTAAAGTTAGTAAAGGATCAGTGTAGATTGGATATCAGGAAGTACTCATTCTCACAGAGGACAGTAAATGAATTGAACAAATTATCTATGGATTGTATAACTGCTAGCAGCGCGAATATGCTTAAAAACAAGTTGGACACATCTCAGGAGGGCGGGTTACACGTAGACGAACACTGATGGACACTCAATAAGCTTGTTAAATCTAAATCATGTTAAATATATTAAATTCACTGGCACACTTAAAGACTTACTTTCACTTGTTGTTTTCTTCACGCAACTATTTTTACTTGCACTTGATTTAATTATCATTTTGACATGGGGCTTTATGACCATGACCATGGGCACTGTTATATCATTCATACATATTTTTTAGAATGCATGTTGCAATATGTAAATGATGTACTTCATTATTCCTCCACCAGGTGGCAGACAGGAACGTGATCCAAACAACTGATGCAGAGAGAAAAGTAACGACTCCTGGTGGACTTCAGGGTATTATTGATGCAATTGTGTCCAAATACCCACATGGTCGTTCTTTTGTCAGGTAATAACTGACGGCATCACAGTAATATTTAGAAAATATGTATTACTTAATAATCACTGTTGCACTAAGTGTGATATAGTAAATAAAAATAGTAATATTTAGCAAATATCTGTAGAATTGCTGTCTAAATTTCCAATTTTTCCTTTATAATTTTCATTTAGAAATGCAGTTTGGTTTAATTATACAGTGGACTTTGCTAAATAAACTCACTTTTGGTCAGAGCAGTTTGATTCACTTAAACAGCACATTTTAATACAACAGGAATATCAAAATGACAAGGTCCCTACTGTTATTGCTACTACTACTGCTACTGTCGCTACTGTATTACTATTGATTACGCTGGTAGACTTATCTGACTGGCTTTACACTTGACATTGCTCTGTTCCAGACCATCTGGTACAGAAGACGTTGTGAGAGTGTACTCAGAAGCAGAAACACAGGTACTTCTATCAAAGTAGTGCTGTTAAGAAGGAGTTACTGTAATAAATATGGCATATGGTGCGAAAACCTTTGAAACATATTAGCATTTTGTAGATTTGTTGTATTCAGTGTATTCTTGTTATGAGATACACACAGACAATTCTTCACGCAAATACATTCAAAGATGCAAAATACATCTATCCAGGCTTTTAAACAACCATCTTGCAAAAGACAGCAAACTTGTTGGTGTGCAATATTTAATTATGAGTTCTCACATATTGGCATGCATCTCAAAAACAAACATTGTAACTTTTCTTATTTTATAATGTAATCGGTGAGATATAACACTAAACAGTTTAGAAAAACAAATGTTTTACTACCCAAAAACTGTCAGTTGTCATAGTCCTCTTATAACTTATAAATAAATGGACATTTGTGATACATGGTAACCTTTCTTTATCAACAGTCATACAATTGTTTTTTAATAATTTTGATTGTGTCCATGACAGAGCTGTTGACTTTATCTGCAGGCAGCCGCAGATGAGTTGGCCTACGAAGTTAGCGTGGCAGTCTTCCAGCAGGCCGGGGGCATCGGTGATCCACCTCAGCCAGTAGCCCTCTAGTGGGGGACGTCTGTTATTCACCTCTACTGGTGAGTTTCATAGTCATTCTTTTGGTGACTGATGGAATGTCTTTGTGTTAAGTTGCTGTGTCAAGTTCAGTTGAGCTGTCGTAAAACTCCATCCTCAACTGATTTAGCCTGTAGCAAGTCTGGTTCGTTGATGTCCAAATATGTAATGTGTGAATGGTCTATGTAACTTCCGCAGTCTATTTTAATAAAAAAATGCCTGTTTTGTTCAAATTAATGAAAAAATTTACTTTAGTTGTTACATCTGGTAAGATTTATAATAGTGGATATCAAAAATGGTAAACACTGGTCAATGCCAATCATGGGCGTGACTTCCATCCTCTCGCCGTTCACATGATAAAGCTAAAAAATTTCACCAAGGGTGAAATTTGTGAGTTTTCAGCATTTAAATTTTTACTTCACTTAATGTTTGACAAAACATTTAGTAATTTAATAATTTGTCTGATGATTTCACCAAAAAATGTATACAAAAGTTGCACAATCAAGATAGCATGTTGCAGTGGATACTAGGTAGGTTTGATTTTTCACAAAATTAATTTGAAATGAGACTAACGAAAAAATTTAATTGAGGATGGACCTTTAAGCTGAATGCCAGGCCTAGTAATAAACTTAAGTTTGGTCAGTGATGAGCTTGATTGTGACAACTTAAGTTTGGTCATTGGTGAGCTTGATTGTGACAACTTAAGTTTGGTCAGTGGTGAACTTGATTGTGACAACTTAGTGAACTCGTAGAAACACTGATCTGTACGGGACATGTCTGCCCATGTAGTGTGTTGTTGTAATTGATGTTATTAAAATGTCATGATCTTTTGACCACAGAACCTCCCTACACACTCATGGTGCACGAACCTCCCTATACTCTCATGGTGCACGAACCTCCCTATACACTCATGGTGCACGAACCTCCCTATACTCTTATGGTGCACGAACCTCCCTATACTCTCATGGTGCACGAACCTCCCTATACACTCATGGTGCACGAATCTCCTTATACTCTCATGGTGCACGAACCTCCCTATACACTCATGGTGCACGAACCTCCCTATACTCTCATGGTGCACGAACCTCCCTATACTCTCATGGTGCACGAACCTCCCTATACTCTCATGGTGCACGAACCTCCGTATACTCTCATGGTGCACGAACCTCCCTATACTCTCATGGTGCACGAACCTCCCTATACTCTCATGGTGCACGAACCTCCCTATACTCTCATGGTGCACGAACCTCCCTATACTCTCATGGTGCACGAACCTCCCTATACTCTCATGGTGCACGAACCTCCCTATACACTCATGGTGCACGAACCTCCCTATACTCTCATGGTGCACAACCCTCCCTATACTCTCATGGTGCACAAACCTCCCTATACTCTCATGGTGCACGAACCTTCCTATACACTCATGGTGCACGAACCTCCCTATACACTCATGGTGCACGAACCTCCCTATACACTCATGGTGCACGAACCTCCCTATACTCTCATGGTGCACGAACATCAGTTATAAACTTATGAACCTGAGTGAGCAGTCTTTGCACACACTGCATGTGTTGTGGGGTCATCATGTCAGTCTTTCAGATGTTTGTCTCCTTGGCTTCAGAATAAACTGGCAGAACGACTGAGTGAGAATGAGCAACTGCTTCACATGATCTGTCCTCTCAAGATGCACCAAAACACATCAATTCTATTAAGTAGCACCAACTGTTTAATGGCATTGAAACTACCCTTAGAGAACGCTAGTGAGATACAGTGAGTGTCAAGTGAAACATTCCAGTATCCACAGCAATGGTGACTGCATGTTTCTTGTACACTGGAGTTTAACCCCCAGGGTCCAGTGACCCCCAGAGTCCAGTGGCCAAAACAGATGTGCTGTGTTTGTTTGGGTCTCACACTGGTAGATTTCTGGGTTTGATACTTAGCAGTGTGGCATGTAAGATTCTAATGAATTTCAGGGTTGTGTCCAGCCGAGATAGGTGCAATACTTTTAAAAGTACTGCAAATATATACACCCTATACATAGTATTGCAAATACTTTGAAATACTAAAAATTAATATAGCAGTACTGTGAGTATTGCACCCATCCATAATAATCCATAATAATTATGTCTTGTTGGACCAACATTGGCTGAATGTTAGTAATAAACCTCCAGTGTAGTTTAATTGTGTGTAATATAACAGACATCAGTCTATTGTTTGAATATTGCAGGTGGACAAATCTCAACACTACCCCAAACTTAGGAAATAGTGTAGATTACCACAAGGTAACTAGGAGGTAGATACAGGGCATTCCAAAGTCTTTCACACATACGTATACACAATACTCATAACGTTAATGAATAATGTGCGTTATTAGTGATGTATATCCAATGTATACCTATACATCTAAGTTATTCATTATTATAGGTAACTAATTCCCGTTATTCAGGGATGTTGAAGGACAAGCAATGGTGAATGGCTGCAGTAATATCTTTCTAGAACAGGCTTTGTATCATGTTGTTGGTTACAGTTGTGTGCTATAACACTTATTGTTGTCATGCAAGTATTTTTTGAAAGTTTTAATTCTAGAGATTGACTAGCATTACCTGTGTATTGGGTACATGAAGTAAATAATATGTGACTGCCGACCTACGTATCTTATATTGAAGAGCATTAAATATACTGTAAAGGATAAAGTTAAGTAGTGTGTACATCGACTAAGTTTATATTAGTGCTGTGAAATGTGAACGTTTGTGTTTTCCAGATATTATTTCGTTATTTTTACTGAAACAGGTACGTTGAATAAGTGTGAGTAGTTAGTACATATACTGGTGAGTAGTAGTACATAATTATAGTGGTGAGTAGTTAGCACATATAATGGTGAGTAGTTAGTACATAATTATACTGGTGAGTAGTTAGCACATATACTGGTGAGTAGTTAGCACATATACTGGTGAGTAGTTAGCACATATACTGGTGAGTTGTTAGCACATATACTGGTGAGGGATCAAGAAGTTTGCTTTCTTTTTTGTGAGGAATGGCATGATTGACAGTGGCTATTGTTGTTGACAGTCGCTGGCATTGTTGGTTGTTACTGACATCATGTTGTGTGGCCCTGAAAAAGTGCTTTGGGTCTAAGGTTGGAATCTCATTCTCAGGCTTTGTGTGTTATTCAAATAAAAGGTTTTCCTTGGAGTTGGGAACCATGAATAAATACCCTGATATGTTTGTTTAAGTGTGTTAATTTTAGCTGTGAATAATTGTCAATACTGTCTGGTGGATTAAAGTTGTTATAAACAAACAAACTTTTAGACCTGGATAACATAAGGCCTAAATATTTAAACTGTGAGTGGTGCCAGTCACATTGTTCTTACAAGGTACAAACGCTGATTGTTTTTACCAAGTCATGTTATGTAGTATAAACTGTTTTTACCATAACGTCATGTTATGTAGTATAAACTCTATCTAACATCTTTACTGCCCAAACATGTTTTAAACAACAATTGTTTTAATATAATCTGTTTATGAATACACCGTATAAACTTTGCTGTTCAGTGCTTAAACAAACAGCAGTTTCCATGTAGGCTGTTTATTGGGGTGAGGTGTTCACAGAATCGTGATGGGCGTATCATTTGGGTAGTTAAGATGTTAGAATATATATTTTATACTATACTATACAACATGATTTTATGAAAAAAACAATGAGACGTTGTAGGCCTACCTCTAAAATGTATATACAGATGATATAACTTGATAGAGACATTATCTTGGTATCAGTCACTGTACAAATACAATTTTATGTGATCATACCAGTAAACATTTCAATTAAAGGCCCACTACAGTTCTTCTGAGCATTCAACTATACCAAGCTGGTCTTGTAGATTTCCATTTAATAAAGCCATACTAAGATTTGCATTACATTTTACAGACTTAGCTCCAATACACAGTAATGTTGTATTACCTGGGAGATATGTTTCTATAATTAGCAAAACAAACTACCATAATATTAGTTCATTATGTTTAATAACTGCATTCCTTTACCCTTTACTAGATTCCATGAAGCAATTGTTGTATCATAAATTATAACAAAGCATCACGTATTAACATAAATTTTAATAAAAATGACTACAATACAGACATATTGAGTTAGCAGACGGCATCCACGACACGCCCTTCCTCAGTCCAGTTTTAGTGGGTACACAGGTAAAAGCAACTTTCTGCCACATCTTATTGCTATGGGGCTAGATTAAAATGATTACACAGTTGCATACAGCAAGAGTAGAGGCAATGCAAATATAAAGCTGAATGTGGTTAAATAAACAACTACGTCCTGCAATAAACAACATTCACAAGGCACAAAAGAATTTCATTCAAAGTTTAAACAGATGCTCATTGCTTATGTAAATACTATATCTCTTACTATTCATGTAAATACTAACTAACTCCATTTTGCACAACTCCGGCACTGAACAGTTATAAAATCAATACAATATGAAGCATATATTGCAGTAAACAGTACTAGATCATACTCAAACTTTAGCCTTGCACACATAATCAAGCTGGGACAATCGTACTTCGCTGCTAAACGTCTGATCACACCGTTCACTCTCTAATTGACATGCCTGCCTGGCATCTAGTTATTCACTTGCACAACTGAAAAGCATTTACAACTACAGCGTCAAGGCAGGCAGTAGCCATATGCAATATACACAATACTAGGACATTTTGTCACACTGAATTATGGAACCAAGGTCTTATACTTCTTATGAGCTCATTTGTCACACTGAATTATGGAACCAAGGTCTTATACTTCTTACGAGCTCATTTGTCACACTGAATTACGGAACCAAGGTCTTATACTTCTTATGAGCTCATTTGTCACACTGAATTACGGAACCAAGGTCTTATACTTCTTATGAGCTCATTTGTCACACTGAATTATGGAACCAAGGTCTTATACTTCTTATGAGCTCATTTGCATCACAAACCCAGTTTTGCTGATAAAACAAGGAAAAACTATGAAACTAGTTTCATGAAATATTGCAGTAGTATGGGACAGTTTTGTAGGATGGAAATTCTATCCTGGATTAAGATATATTTGTTCATTAAGAAATGAGGTATTAGGCACTTTCCAAATAGTTGTAGAAACTTGGTTATTTTATAATGACCTGAGCATATACATCTATCAATGATTCATGTTTGTGAAACAAACACCTAGTATCTATACATGTCTCATCTGAAGTGTTTGTTACAACATAGATTGTACAAGTGTCTTCTTTCAACAGACATACAGACCATGGGCAGCTTGTGCTTGCAAGAGTTGGCTGCCATGCTTGTCACCTCACATGGGGCTTATCTTCTTACATGAATAGTCAAAGTGTAACATATGTCATGCTACTAGGTAAATACTTAAATTATCCAACTTTGACATGCAAAGTTCTACAGTACAGTATATTTACAGAATACTTATAGTTACACAATATTTTACTATGGTGCAGCAAAGCCTGTAGTTCGTTCATTTGTGTGGCCACATGTATCCCCCACCTTCACTGCAGGCAACAGTCTGCACTTCTGACACAGAAGAGAAGGTGCGGTTTTGCTCATTCATATCAAAACCTTCTGTTTTAACTTCTGCTAAAGCTAAACAAATACTCCAACTCCAGGCTTCCAAACTGACCAGTCCATCAGGAGTGAACAGCTGAGTGTGGCACAAGGAGTGGTCATCTGAACCACCCCAGAGCAAACAGACGTCATCAAGATGTCCACTCTCAGTTAGAAAACCAAGAAAAAAGCATCCTGGGGCATAATTTGTTGAAACATTGCTCTATGCATGGCTTACCGTCTTGTTAACCATGTACTACATGTGTTGCTGGCAATGTTTCTATCTCATGGTGTACATTACAAGCGGGATAGTTTTCTTAAGCAGACAGAATGCTTTCAGACCAACCGCACCACAAGATAACTCATTGCTGCACCAACCAATGTACTTATGCCCCAGTCAATCTCATGCAACTGTTGACTCTTGCACATATTCTCCTTTTAGCCATTATTCATTACATCATATATTCAATAACTATAAGCAGAACTACATAAAAACCATCTTTCTTAAATTGACACACACAGGTTACATTTGATAACATATTGCAGAATACATGATCGTCCTGGCGACCTATATACGTATCAGTGCACAGTCTGCATAAACCATGACGCGTCATCTTGCGAACTGTGTCCAGTGACGTCACACACGTCACACACACAGGGACAGTGGATATTGCACCTGAAAAGAAGCATTGCCTCTCACTTGTTCAGGAAGTCAATGTTACATCGTACACATTTGCCAGTGGAGACGTCCAGTGCGCTCACTTTGATCTCCGTGTCCCCAAACACCATGCGTGTCTGGATCTCCCGGCGGCGTGGCAGGTTTTGTTGGTACTGGGCGTCAGAGAGGTCAAGACACAGAGTGCCGACTTTCTTCACACCCTTGTCTGTGATGAACTGGACGTCACTACGGTCAGTGCAGTAGATGTTGATGATGCTGGACTTCTGGCCAGACTTGGCGGGTGTGTAGCTGCGTAGTGATGAGTCTCCAAGACCCACGGGCTGGTTGACAGACACGTACTTGTCAAAGACATCAGTGCACCACTCCATGCCATCTTTCTTCACAAGCTTCTTCTTTGGGTGTTTGCTACTCACGAAGCGGTTCAGCACACCAACGCCATATGTGAGACGGGACCAACGTACGCTCACAATGGTTGGGTCAAGGCCATAGCACACGGCTCCTGGGGAGCAGAGTCAGAATCAAAAAACACATTAGATAGCAAGAGACAGGTGTTTTCATTTTTAAATAATTTTTATATATAGTCTGGAACAGTTTTGAAGTATTCTGAAATATTTTCGTATTTTATATATATTTAAAGTGATATGTATAGAGACCTTGTAATCAATTAATTAATATGTGACTAATAACTTGAATGTGGCAACATACACTGTATATTGCAATGAATAAGATCTATATTTTGAAGTCCAACATTCACTATCACATCGGTGGCATGTTACCTTTAAGGATGGTCAGGCTGACGTCCTGGGGGATGATAACCTTCAGAAGATGTCCAAACTCACGTCGCAGTTCAAGTTGCAGAACTTGAGACTCAGCGAATCCACCGACCAGGAACATGTACTGGATGTCTACAACGGCAACGTACTGATGTATGTAACACCCACAACGTTGTGACAGTGTTCATTGACAGGAGTCTCTCACACAGCCTCTAGTGACAGAACAGACAGAATGTCAGCCTATATAGCAATGGTTCAGCATGACATTTCAAACATTTTAACATCCCGACTATTATGACAAGCTCTTAAACAATATGTGAATGAGACGCCTCTAACTAGTTGGCTACTGCAATTGCCACAAAGAAGAATCTGTGTCAAGATTCATCTTTTGGACACCCACTCATGGCAAGAACATCTTGTGGACACCCACTCATGGCAAGAACATCTTGTGGACACCCACTCATGGCAAGAACATCTTGCGGACACTCACTCATGGCAAGAACATCTTGTGGACACCCACTCATGGCAAGAACATCTTGTGGACACCCACTCATGGCAAGAACATCTTGTGGACATCCACTCATGGCAAGAACATCTTGTGGACACCCACTCATGGCACGAACATCTTGTGGACACCCACTCATAGCAAGAACATCTTGTGGACACCCACTCATGGCAAGAACATCTTGTGGACACTCACTCATGGCAAGAACATCTTGTGGACACTCACTCATGGCAAGAACATCTTGTGGACACCCACTCATGGCAAGAACATCTTGTGGACACCTACTCATGGCAAGAACATCTTGTGGACACCCACTCATGGCAAGAACATCTTGTGGACACTCACTCATGGCAACAACATCTTGTGGACAATCACTCGTGGCATGAACATCTTGTGGACATCCACTCTTGGCAAGAACATCTTTTGGACACCCACTCATGGCTAGAACATCTTGTGGACACTCACTCATGTCAAGAACATCTTGTGGACACCCACTCATGGCACGAACATCTTGTGGACACCCACTCATGGCAAGAACATCTTGTAGACACCCACTCGTGGCAAGAACATCTTGTGGACACCCACTCATGGCAAGAACATCTTGTGGACACCCACTCATGGCAAGAACATCTTACGGACACTCACTAATGGCAAGAACATATTGTGGACATCCACTCATGGCAAGAAACACACAGAGAAACAAAGGAAAACATACACCACTCATTTGCAGAAACCTTGATGTTGAAGTAGCTGACCTTCCATCCCTAACAAACAAGTGGCTTTTATGGAAATGGTTCATCAATGCTCCGGCTCTGGCTGACCAATGATGATGATTCTTATGCACACCCGTCTTATTGGATCCAAATTGATGTAGTGCCTACTAGTTTATTTAGCACCTTGGGGACGTGTACTGGATGATGATGATGATGGTGTTTGAGGGCTGTCTTCTTCCTCAGTACATAATTCACTCCAGTGTAATGTAAACATTTAGAGAAGAGGACCGTACCTTTGACATAGGGGTTATTGAGGACGTCACCAATGGCTGCCTTGATCTTCTCCAGTGTTGGGAGGAAGAGACGCCTCATAGCATCAGGCATTAGTCGGAGCATGCCTTGTGATGACCACCGAATGTCCTTATCCCCGTACTTGCGGATAGCACTCTCCACCTGGCTGCCCTGTGTCACAGCAAATGTACATCCCAGTAAAGTAGGGTGTACCCAAATGGTGTTATTTATGCTAGATTCTTCTCCAAATATGTGAAACTATCAATCATACAAGTCTATGTACCAACAAATGAAGCCAACGTTGAAGATAAAGACAATTTCTACGAACAGCTACAGACAGTTGTGGACAGTGTTCATAAGCATGACATACTCCTAGTAATGGGTAATTTAAATGCCAAAGTTGGAGAAGACAATGAAGGATATGAAAACATAATAAGAAGCCATGGAGTAGGTGAAAGAAATGACAATGGAGAAAGACTCGTTGATTTCTGTGGACTCAATAACCTTTTAATAACAGGTATCATTTTCCTACACAAACTGATACATAAGCAGATACGGACTTCTCCAGGAGGAAGGACAAAGAATCAAATACACCATGTGTTAGTGAGCAGGCAACACTGGACATCAGTAATAGACACTAGGGCCATGAGAGAAGCAGGTATTGGAAGCGACCACCAATTAGTGCAATCAAAAATCATGTTGAAACTAAAGAGAAAACAAAGGAACAAGGTGAACATAAAGAAATTTGGTATAAATAAGTTACAGCAACCAGCTATTAAAGCACAATTTTTACTGAAAGTGTACATCAGATATGATATATTACAAGACTATACTGAAACAGATGTAGAAGTAGTTGAGAAACAATGGCAGGACTTTGAGGCTGCATACAAAGAAACAGCTCAAGAAGTACTGGGGTACAAAAAGAAAGGGCAAGAAACCATGGATCAGCAAGGAGTCATGGGAGCTAGAAGAGAGAAGACGACTGAAGAACATCGAGCAGACAAAGTCAGACAGGATTAAGCAGAATTACATGGATAAATATAAGTGTAAAGACAAAGAAGTGAAGAAGAGCATGAGACAAGACAAGAGGAAGTGGGTTGACCACCTTGCCAAGGAAGCAGAGCAAGCAGCATGTTATGGAAGAATGAAAGAAGTGTATGATATTACAAAAACCCTCAGTGATGACAAATGTAAGACAACAAATGCAGTGAAAGACAAATGTGGAAATATAATAACGGAAGGATTGGCCAGAAGGGAGCGATGGAAAGAACACTTTGAGGAAATCCTTAATAGACCTATCCCTGAATGATCCTGTAACATATCTGGAGAGAGATCTGATCATAAATAAAATCAGCACTGACCCAATAACAAAAGCAGAAATTAGAACAGCGCTAAGGAAGATGAAAAACGGGAAAGCAGGGGGCAAGGACGAAATTACAGCAGAATTATTAAAAGCAGACATGAATACAACAGAGAAATGGCTTGTAAACTTATTCAGAACACTTTGGGAACAAGAGAAAGTGTCAAAAACATGGAAGCAGGGACTGATCGTTAAAATACCGAAGAAAGGTGACCTTACAGAGTGCGGGAATTGGAGAGGAATTACTTAGACATATGTTCCTAGTAAAGTATTCGGAGAGTACTCATTTACAGAATAAGAGATGGAGTTAACAGCAAGTTGAGAGACGAACAAGCAGGTTTCAGAAGTGGAAGAGGCACAGTAGAACATATATTTATTTTGCGAAATATTATAGAACAGGTAGTGGAATGGCAGGCAACTCTATCATGTTTGTGGACTTTGAAAACGCATTTGTCTCAGTGCACCGAGATAGTCCATGGAAAATCATGGAGAGCTATGGAATTCCACGCAAGATAATCCACATGGTTCAAATATTATAGTGAATGTGCAGTGTTAGACGAAGATGAGGAATCTGAGTGGTTCGAGGTCAAAACCGGAGTTAAACAAGGAGATGTAATGTCTGGATTTATCTTCTTGATTGTAGTGGACTGGATAATGAGAAACACAACAGCAGGAAATAAAACAAGGATAAGATGGAACTTCACCTCATAACTAGAGGACCTGGACTTTGCTGATGACATAGCACTCATGTCATCATGCTACACACACATACAAACAAATACAAGACAACTGAATCAATTTGCAGAAAGGATAGGACTAAGAATAAATAAAAAGAAAACTCAAGTATTGAGGATAAACAGCAAGTGCAAAAACAGAATACTAATCGATGATCATGAACTAAAGGAAGTGGACAAGTATAACTACCTGGGTGCTAATGTCAGTAAGCAAGGAGGAGGCGGTGATGACACTGTTAACAGAATTCGTAAAGCTAGGGTATCCTTCATGAAGCTAAAACAAATACAGAGTTCAATTATATATACACTGAGATCTAAATTGAGGCTTAACACATTTTTTAAAACAGTGTTGTTGTATAGAAGTGAAACATGGAAAATAAACGGAGACAACAGAAAGTTAGATACGTTTAAGACGAATCATGAAATTAGATGGCCATACATTGTATCAAATCAAGATATTCTTGCAAAAACAAAAATGAAGACAATCAGCATCAAGGTCACGTTAAGAAGATGGTAATGGGCAGGACATATCCTATGAATGGACAAGAACAGCACATGTGAGACGGCGTTGACCTGGACGCCCGAAGGTAGAGGAAAGGTTGGTCGACCAAAGACAACGTGGTGATCAACTGTTGAAAATGAAAGACACGTACTGGGGTGGAACTGTTGGAATGAGGCCAGATGTGTAGCAGCTGACAGAGCGAGCTGGAGGAGATGCACTTCAGACTTATGGGCCACTGGGCTCGAAGAGGATAGGTGAGGTGACCCAAATGGTATGTCATATATGTACATCACTGTAAATTTTTGGCTTGTTAGAAAATGTATTCCTAAATTGCATCAAGTTGGCAACAAGACTGGCCATTGACTTAATTAGGGCATTTTGTTTGTGATTTCAAAATCTTATAGTTTTGTTGAAACAAGTAATAGAAGATTACAAGGTCCTATTTTTCTTGCTGTTTGTATAATTCACACATACCATATTTTCTAAATATCTTTTTACCAATGTCTACATACAGAGCTGGTCTGATGAGACAATAGGAAGATTTGGATCAGTCTCACTCTGCCTTACCTTCTTTTTCTTGTAGTAGTCAATGAAGGAGAAGGGCAGCGACACATTCAGTGCATTATTCTTGTAAGGTGTTGCTGCACGTTTGCGCGACTCGAAAGCAATCATTAGATCGACCCAGCCTGCTGGTCGCTTGTAACGAAATGCCTCGATGAACTCTGGGCCAAAGATGTTGTTGAGAAGTGCCTCAAACTCAAGTTCCACACCTGGCAGAGAATGAGATACTCACTAAGTGCTCACACAGTGCCTTTACTCACTGACTTAAACTGATAAACATATGCATTGCCATTCAATAAGTTACTTAAACTTCACCAAGACAAAGTCTTTTTGCATAACCTAAAGAATACACGTGATGAGAAGGTGATTGTACCAACCAACTGATCCAAAGGGTCCTCCTGTTGCCTTGTAGAGCTCCTTCAGGCGGCCGTGAGACTCCATCTCGTGGACAGTGATGTCAACAGTGCCACCACCACAGTCCACCAGCATGTATCTCGCACCTACAACACACCAGTTCATCCAAATCAATTTCTTCAACTTACACCACTCAGTCACACCACTCACTCACACCACACTAACAACACTCACTCACAGCACGTTCATACCACTCACTCACAACACGCACTCACCATACACTCACACCGCACAAGGCATAAATTCAGCATCAACTCTGCCAACTGGCTGACTACTTGTACCATTTGGCAATGTCAGGTTCAAGTATAGGTAATAGTCACTAGGAGGCAGCACTAAAAGCATTCAATACAACTTATAATACACACATCAAATTAAACATTTAATGATATTATTTACATAGAATATCCTGAACTTGAATAATGGCAAAATATTCACCCACTGCTTTGGACATTCTATGGAACATACTAAACAATAATATCAGTTTATTTTATCAATATGAAGTGGCCATATTTTGTTCCATTAAGTTGTGAATGGGAAAAACTTGAAACTGTGTTAACTCTTCTAAGGTGAAACACCAGAGATCCCTGTTACCTGGCCCTATATCATCAGATACTTTGTCCATGTTCATCGGCTCAGGCATTGTGTCTTTCCTTGGTGTCAGAGGTCGTCTGGATGGTTTCTCAGGGACAAGCTGGTAGAGCCGCAGTCGGCGGACATAGATGGAAGCTGCCTCTGGCTCTAGGGCTATCAGCAGCTGATCCGGGTACTCAGATGAGGAAATACCTGCCTACAAACCATATAGAAATGTCTACTGAAGACATGTAGTGATTCTCTCTTAATTAATCCTATTTGTGGAAGAGTGGTAGAGCGTTGGACTTTCAGTCGAGGGGACTGGGGTTCAAAACCACCACTTTTTCTATCATTGACAAGACAACATAATTAATCCTACTTCTGTCACCATGGACAATCTAACATAATTAATCCTACTTCTGTCACCATGGACAATCTAACATAATTAATCCTACTTTTTCTACAATTGACAGGCCGACATAATTAATTAATTAAGTACTCACATCATAAGCAGCTTGTCGCATGAACTGTTTGGCTGGTGCTTTCCAGATGGCTGGGACTGTGATCACCCAACGCACATCCTCATTGAGGATCTTGGTAGATGACTGGTCACTCAACTCCTGCAGGGCGTGCTCCTTGAAGAACCTCAATGCGTGGGAGAAGATTGTTAGTGCTGGCATTGTTTTTCCATTGCTCGCTTCCAGCATTGTGTCTTTGTTGAGGTCCTACAAGAAAATCACAAATATAATAACTTACATAGCAGACAAAAACAGCCAGTATACATCCTGACCACCTATGCTTTCCAGCAGACTACATGTCACCAGTCAGCAAGTATCTGGAAAAGAGTTAGTAAACACCAATCAATATTGTCATCCCATCAGCAGCAGATCTGGTGACATGAAACATGAATAGCATAACCTGTCAGCCATAATCAAAATTAAAAAACAATACATTACATACAAATTCAGTGGAACTGTTTGTGAAATAAGAATAAGGCATAATGGCAAATCACTGATTGAAGACGTGACACCACACATCACAAAATGGCCTTGCCCAATCATGTTGAACTGTTCGAAGTAAATAATGGAGTATAGGGCCATGGTCTTGGAGGACCTACAAGTAACATGTACTAGTAATATTATTCAATTCAATTCTTTAGTTTTTCTTTCTAGAAATCCCACATTTGTAAGAAAGATTATAATTTTCTTATATATATATATATATATATATATATATATATATATATATATATATATATATATATATATATATCCCTTTATTTATAGGGAGTTTTTTTTATATAAAAGTTAAATAATCAATTTAAATTAATGATCAGGGTGAAACTAATTATCAGGGTGGCTCCTAACAGCGATTAAATTTAGTCATAGTAGGAGTTTCTCGTCCCTTATGTGACATTAACTTTGCTTTTCATAATGTACAATATATTGTTATCACTTCATTTTTTCCTGTTGACTTAAATTTAATATATTGTATGGTTTAACTGTGTGGTCTTTGGGACAAATAAATATTTCCTGCTCCTGTATAAATGGGGCAAAGCCATAAGTGAAAATATAGCAACAACTGTTCGTAAGAATCCTAAGATACAAGTGGATATACATACAGCACTTTCCTGTCATCTCTGTTTTCTTATCTGAACTTCTTTATTTATTTATTTATGGGCCATTCAAGTGAATCAGACAAACAGCCCAGAGAGTCAAGTCAGTCGAACCTGACCTACCCAGGCGGGTCATTGGGAATCACATGCTACACCTCCACTGTTTGTCAGGCAGTTTGCTCTGGGAGTGTCTTACTAAAGTGCTGCATGTTCTATTCTTGCCTTTGTTGGATCCCAATAATGTCTACTAACTTTCAAAACTACCCACTCTTGTTATTCTATGTCACCATACTGACTGTATCTGTAGGCATACTGATTGTATCTCTCACCACACTGACTGTATATGTCACAATGATGTCTGTGTTAGTCACCATACTGATTGTAGATGTCACCATACTGATTGTGCTTGTCACCATACTGGTTATATCTGCCATCTTCCTGATTGTATCTGTCATATTCCTAACTGCATAAAATAATGTCACCATTCTGATTGCATTTATTATCAATGTGACAACCAGCGCCTTCACTGATCATCAGCTTCACCACATAACTGTGATGTCATTCATATGACTTCTAACTCTCACATATAACCTTCAACTTCTCACATTAAAGCAGCACACTTCTAGAATCATAAAAATGTAATGTATCTCAGTACAAATACTCTCCAACCCCAGCACCCCCACCCCAGGCAGTCTGCCCATGTTTAGAGATTGTACCCCTTCCCAAACACAAACATCAGTGTTTACAGCACTTCCAGTCAGGGCTCAAGGACAGGGGTGATAAGCAACCAGTTCAGAATTCCTGTCACATTCTTTGTCCAGTCTCTGCAGGGCCATCTTTGTTCCCAACTGGCACTGGGTTAACCCTTGCAACCACACTGACCACTTAACCCTTTTCTGTCCTATCTCAAGTATACGTATATTGGGGGGCAAGTTTGTCAAGAGATCAGATTTAAACACATCTTACATTTTGTTTTAAATATCCATTCTTGTGTTTATAGCCTAATAACAAACAATAACACTGGACACGCATGCATTCCACTGGACACGGCATGCATGCATTCCACTGGACATGTTCCATCTACATCCTGTTTTTGCCATATCTGTTTCCACTTCTCTGCACCAGGTGTTTCTTCACATTCCCTTTTTCCTTTTGCCCTGAAGGTTCCCTGTGAGCACCTGTGTTGTGATGTGTTGTGTTGGCTTCCTGGGAGTGTGGCCTATCCAACTCCACTTCCTCCTTCTAATTTTATGTTTGATTGGTTCCTGGTTTGTTCTTGCCCATAGTACATTGTACATTTCATGCAGAACATTTTGACACATCCAAATTGAATTCATACAGGTTTGCACAAGAAACTACCAACTTCCCTTTGACAATTCCCAGGGAAAATGGGTAGACATGAGATAAGACCTGTGGTGGCCAACATGAGCCTGAGCACAGCCTGCATGGAGTATTGGCTGTGACAGGTGACATGGTGTCAGTTTGGTACAAGACTGATAAGACACATGACCCTCAACCACAGTTCATTCTCAAGATCACATGACTCTGTGTAGCCACTACATGTGTTTGATCCTGCAGAACAATACTTAGCAACAAGGAATTTCGAGTAATACAATACAATACAATACAATACTGTACAACACGAAAAAATATATCACACCTAAACCCTCAGAAACTTGAATTGAGAGGTGCACCAGAACAAGAGGGTTAGGCAGTCTTGAAACTGGTATACAATGTTTTATAGTTGTCAACTGATATCATAACTAATATGATAAATAATGCAGTATGATTGTTTGCTGACAGTGAATAAACAAACATCATCTTGCAGAAAGTAACTCATCGGAAACAGTTAAATCTTAATTATTACTCTAATATATAATAACACTATCAAATCGATCTTGTATGTACCAAAGGTCAGTTTAATAGATTGGTGTGGAACTTGGTGTTTTGCAGACATATCCAAACTTAAATGTCTGCCTTCACAAAATAACCTACTTTATATCAAATTGAACACATTTAATTGTCATGAAAACTCAACAGAAAGCTTAAGCTGAAATTCTGCCAAGTGTTTCCATGGCAACAGCCTGTCAGTCAATAGTTAACAGCTTTTCGTCCACATGTTATTTATGTCTTAAATTCAAGTACCCACTGCCCCATACCACACCAAACATACACTAGTATCCAGGCACCTAACATTCCTTAACCAGTCAATAAAAGTGGGAGTTGGCTCACTCCCATTGGGTTCCATGCTGGGTAGCCTCCTGCTCCTCCTGCCTACATCAACCCATAGGGAAGGTCACAGCAAATATGTCAGATTTTAATAAGAACAACTACTAAGTTGTTGAAAATACGTTTCTTCTAAAAAAAATTAACCTCTTAGATAATCACACTTTTGGGGGGAAATTGTTCCAAGTTTTCATCATTATTATTCATTGTATATCATCATTAGGGGAAGGCAGTGTTAGTTGAGCCACTGGGTTAGTTGAGCCACCCATGCTTCCCAGGAAACTACAGCAGCGACAGTTACATGGTACCACCAAGTGACTGAACATGTTATTAGAACACGATTCACGTATAGTAGGTTACGTTTGTCACAACGGCCAGAACATGTGAGCTAAAAGTATGTTTTATGATGCTTTCCCGAAACTTTTAGTAATTGTGATTAATGTATGCTGGTGTGTAAACTATAAATGCACATGACTAGCCTTTATTGTTTGTGCACTTACAAATGGTTTAACTATGCACAGAGAAGAAGATCATTTATATCACTTTGCGCATTAATTAGAGGTTAATTAAACAAGCTTAATTGTCGAAACGGGGTTAGTTGAGCCACCCAAGGCGAAAGGAAGGCTTAGTTGAGCAGCAAATAAAGAGCGAAGACGTATGTTCTTTACCCCAAAATACATCAAGAAATTAATTTTTCCAAGCAAATTGGGACATCAGCAACTTATTTGCAGTTAGTTACATTGTTTGTGATTTACCTATAAATCTACATTAATTGTATTGACTTATTATTTAAGTGTGTAGACTTGTCAGAGACATGCTATGCCCATTGGGTAGATGTGTTGGCTGAGTTGTTATGAATTTTTTTTGTACAAGGCCTACGTAAATTATGCAAATAAAGCATTTACGCAGCTTATGTTACACTGTGGCTCAACTTACCCCACACCAAGTGTTAGTTGAGCCAGTTTACCAACCCTATTTGAATCAGCTATATATAATTATCTATGCATGCTAGATATATTATCTTCGTATAAAATTATCTATTAATAATCATAGTTTATGTTGGTAAAAACAATTTTGACTTATGAATATGATGGCACCCTAGACATCAAAAAGAATGAAAAATGGCTGAACTAACACTGCCTTCCTCTGTTCATTGCTAAGCTTGTTGTTGTTACTTTCAAGGTTGAGGGTCTTGCCTTTTGATTCATGGAAGTATCCGTCGGTCTGCTTTAGGTCTTCTTATAGTTTGTCTTGGTCAGTGTGGTTGGAGAATTCTTAGAAGATTGAATGTTGTCAGCAAAGATCATAGTTGTGGTTTCAATTTCTTCTGGCTAGTCATTTATAAAGATGACAAAATGCACTGATCCAGGACACTTCTTGGGGGATGTCACTTTTCACATTCGGCAAATTTCGTCCATGATGTTAACCTTCAGTTAAATAATCACCTGGTTACAGCAATCAAAACTGATGACAATGTGCCTGTACGCATGCACATGCTTGTGTATATTCTCAATTAAATGTGTGTGGAAAGTGTTCCATGACTACTCTAAGGCAACACATGGAGGTAGGAGGCCCAATGTTGTGCCAACGACAAAAATATAATGTAATTAGCTCCATTCTCAAAATAGGCCCCAGACTGCACCTAGAAGATCTTGCATGTAAGAGCACACAGTGGAACAGTGGCAGACCACTAGCCTCTTATGTTAGAGGGTGCATGGTCAAGATTCGTTCACTCTTGTTATAAGTCCAGATCCTCCCTTTCACTCCTGACTGCCTCAGTTCAACACTTCACACAAACTGCAGCATAGCTGAATACTTCCCAGGAATGATGTTGAGTTAACAGGTAAGCCAGTGGTAGCATTATATGTATTGTATCGCACAAACACAGCAGCAATTGAGGAAGAGAGAACTTCAATGCTGCCTGGTCTGCTAGGGTATCAGGACATATCTTGTCGTTACATCTTAGTATGGGTTGGAGTAAATGAAGACAGAAATGAATGTAAGAGCCATGAAGGAGCGTGACCAGTTTGAATATATAATTTCTGTCAATCAAAAAAGTTTAAAATGTTTATAAATCTGGAAATGTCATGAGATGACCAATTAAAACGATCAAACCCTTCCAGATTTTAACATTTACTAAGAGAACACACTGACTAGTTTATAATACATTTCTGTAGTGAGCTAATCTTGGTTCAACTCTGTGGGTCCCCATCCTCCCCCCTCACAGGCAGCAATAACAGTGGCCTTTCATGTCCCAAAATAGAAGATAATTACTTCACAGTTGGTAACAATCTAGTACATAGAATGTCACCTGCCATAGGATAGCCACAGATAGAGTACAGTTCACAGTTAAATGATCTAACACAATAAGACACATGCAAAATAAGCAAATATTAACCATAGACATTGGCCAAAATATATTAAAATCAAGAGCAGACAGCCTAAAGTACAGTCCAGCTGAATCCACACCCAGACTACATAGCAATAACCCAATCAACAGGCCCTGACAAGTCTTAATGACCTGAGGGCAGAGACGAGTAGATTGGCGCCTTCCTATCTTTGCAACTCAACCCCCAAATTCCAAGACATGCCCAGCAACTATATGTGCTTCCTGCACAATGTACATTCTGACCCAAATTACTGTAGCAATCTCAGTCTTGCATCCTGGTGGAGATATGGCAGGCAATATACAACCTTTCAAAGAAAAGGCCATAAATCAACGTAATTTATCAAAGTGCAATTACATAACAAACTGTAGCAGTTTATTATTATATGCCTGGGTGTGCCTCTTAACACATACCTGATGGCAAAACTGATTCCTTGAATGGAAGAGAGTAGAAGATGGGGGAGGGGAAGAGAGACAGAGACAAACAGATGGAAGAAACAGATACGTGCAGACAGGCACAGACAGGCGGGCGGTCAGGTGGGCATATGATGGACAAAATGTTGACTTGTTGGAGAATAGTTTAATAAATTGCGTACAATTCTGAAGGGTCATACTGTATTTGTGCATTGTTTGTTATTTGTGGAATAGTAGTAGCGAGCTTCTGTCTCAAAAGACAATGATTGGTTTTGCTATTTATGTTGGTAAATTGCCAACAAGATGCTTGGCACACTTGATCTCCTGGTTTGTCTAGTATCTACTACGCTAAGATGTTGACAGCAGAACCGTAATTAAGACTGGCTTGCCAGGTAGATCTGTCTTTGGCAACTGTTTGCAATGCAAATGGTCAATGCCATACCAGTAGTTTTTCAGATCTTTGAGAGGCAGTCACTGGAAATCCACTGCAAATGCCCAAGCCATCCTAGTAGCCTATGCTTGAATGTTGCTCAGTGACTTGCAGCGTTGCAGAATATCAAGTTTGGTAAATTTGTCCTGCCATTTCATGCCAAGGATCATATGCAGGCAGCAGATATTTGTGGATTATCGATTAGAGTAATAAATAAGTTTGCATAACTAGTTCCATTATTTCTTTCATGTTACCACCTCCAGCAGTCTCCATTGTTGTAGCTATAATCATGGCTTTAAAATATATATTATGTACATTCAGGCAGATATGGATGTTGACTGTTTTTGAGATAACCCCAAGTGTCCAGTTTCTGAAGGACATACTACTTATCAACTGAGGGGCAGAGGCAATGCCCCCTCCCCAGTTCTCTGACCTCCCAGTGCCTAGTAGCCAAAAGATATGGGAACTATTTGTTTATGCTTCTACAAGGAAGCACTGTTGTTAGTTCCACCAGTTAAACTGTTTGTCTAGTGCCCTAGTTGTCAGTGTCCATTACACACTGTCACATGCTATATACAGCAGACTCACAAGTAGGATAATCCTTTTTAAATATTAGTCTTGCAAATGTCAAGTAGGGCTCATATTTAAAGTCAAGCTATATAAACTATGTTACTTTTATGTATGCAAAATTAATCAAAATACATTGAAACATTCTTAATTAGAAGATGACCCATAACTGATGGACTATGACTGAATTTGTGACTTGACATTGACAAGTCAAACAGGCAGGACCTGCAGTGACAATGCACTCATCTTCGTCTGCTCCCTACACTGCAGCTTCAATAGAACAAACCTTAATCTGAATTATTGTCATCCCAAGTAAGATTACAAGTAGTACTGACTTCTAACATGTTCAAACACATCTTGCCGTTGAAACTAAAGATGCATCTTAGCTAATTTCCTTGCAGCGTTCTAGTCTGGTACATATGTGCACAGCCAGGCATTTCCAGACTGGACAAGAACAATCTGCCCACAAAAGCCATGTTTTTGGGCATGGTAAATGACTGTTTTCGTGGAAGCCAGCTAGTAGGCATCTAGCTGTAAGGCGAAGCTGAAAACAGGTGCTTCCAGATGGCACTGCTAAATCAAACTTATGGAAACACATCACATGAGAGTCACAGCTATCCACAAAACATTGTGTTATTCAAACAAGACCAACATGTTACTATAATGTCTGCAAAGGTCTAGAAAGTTGATATTTTGAATGCCACAGTAATGCAATTAGCAAACATTGATATTTTTTTTTATTTTGAACATGTTGACTGTTCAATGTTTATACTTGTATCATGAATGAAAAGTGGTTTTGGAAATATAATTATCAGTAATTTGACCCCAAAACAAATGCATTTAGTTGAGTTATTTTAATCTCACGATAGACATACACCCTGTATAAATTATTAACTGAAAACTTTTTAGTAAAACATTTGTTTGAGAACACAGAAAGTTTCAGGAAATGTACATGCTCACAAGTTGTTTATAATACAAGCACGTTTAATGGTGTAACTAATTATCTCATTAACTAACTAGCAAAATGTATCACCTATATGGTAAACTCACTCAAATTGCTGCAAAATTAACAATGAATTTCTGTTCAATTATTGAGAGTAATGTTGTGTTTTGACACCTGATTAATATACGGAAATGTATTAAATGTTTACTAAAAAGCCATTTAGTTGTCTACACACAAGCATGGAAACACATATTTAAAAAATAAAATTGTATAACAGCTTCTAATGTCTGGTAAGGCAAGAGGTTCCATGTTCTCAAATCAAGCAATTTACAAGTGCATTTTTGGATAGTCTTATTATGTTTTTATGTTTACATTGCACAGCTGTTAGGAAGTCCTGGAAGAAAAATCAAGTTCTTCCTAGAATGAAGTCTAATTGGGATCTCACCAGATGGTTCTCTACACGGTTAAGAATAGATTCAGTACAACTCATCAAAGAAATAAAGTAGCACACAAATTCCACTAAAATGTACTTTGACCTGAACATAAACATCTTTAGTAAGTTTAGTCAAGATCCAAATATTTGTAAATGCAAGGAGCTGCAATACATTCCTTCATCCAAACATTTATAGACACACTGTGTTTTCTTTGACGGCTTAGATTCTAGATAGTAAGTTGTGAATTTAAAGGTGTATCCAAGCAGTTTACAAATGCCTGAAGTAGCAAGTACTTGAGAAACTGTATGTCTGTTTATAAGAAAGCATCCAATATACGGGATCACTCCACAACCTCCTCCCCTTCTCATTTGTTCAATTATGTTGTTGCTCAGCAACCACAGAAAATACACACTCATACCACTGAAACATCAGTATTTGTCATAGATATTCTTGTATTCATTTCTTATCTTTACTTGCAATGGGTGCAGAATCTCCACAGATACAGCATAAGTCAACACCATTCTGATACAAAACAGTGCATATGATTCACCTCTAGCTTGACAGCAGACATACAAAAGCATAGCCAGTATATATATATGTATATATATATATATATATATATATATATATATATATATATATATATATATATATATATATATATATATATATATATATATATATATATATATGGCTAGATAATGTTAATTAATAATACATACACATAAATATATATAATAACATGCAAAATATAATTATAATTTCCAAACTATAATCATGGCTTTAAAAAATGTCTACACAAACTAAATTTATGAAATTGTAACTGGATTTTTCAAATTAAAGTGAACAAAATTAAAATGTATTTGTGATTGTAATTTAAAAACAAAACCGAAACATAATTTTACTTAAGAACTGTATTTGACCAAGTTTTAATTCACACTATAAGTCTCAATATATTTATATAAACATATTGCGCAAAGACATAGGCCTGGTCATTTGCAGTCAAGTGAGACTTTTTTCTATTGCTCGATTGAGGGGTTGCAGGCATTGATCAATAGAGGAATAGCCAAGGCATTGCTTGTAGTTATGGCATGTGAAATATTTGCTTTACTGTTACTCTGATGCACAAAGTCATGCAACCTTTGCCACCTCATTAGTTACCAACACTGACAACTAGTCACCACTGTCCATGTTGCATTTTCATAAATGGACATTTCGAACTCCCAGTATTCATGGTGTCACCCCATACAACACTGGAGTGTCACTCCAGGAAACCTGGGGTGTTAACCCTAGAACCCTGAGGTGTCAGCCCTAGAACCCTGGGGTGTCAGCCCTAGACCCCTAAACACATCAGCCTCCCAGGGATACATTGTCATGTCACTGATACACTTTGATCTGCCAGCAGCAGGTGTAATATGAATGCACCAGTCAACCTCTGGCAGATTAATTGGTGGTATTTAATCACAGGAGAATCATCCCTTTATCCCTGGGACATGGCAATTTGTGGAATTATTACATTATTCACATTCTTGATGGAGCACTAATGATATGCTAAATGATGATTTCCGGATGCATAACATTTCCACATAAACACTCAAAATGAACAAGATTATAACTAGAACACTGGAATACCACAAGAAACCAGTTCAGACGTCCCTGACTTGTTTCCAGTAGTTCCCCATCCCCTCTCAAACATACCAAAAATGCCAGCTGCCACCAGATTAACCCTATCTACCCTATGGGAAGCTTTCCCATATTTCTGCCCTTCCTTGTAGCTCATTTCACTAAAATAGTTTTTAGATCATAGTAATTTTTTATTTCTACACAAACCATATTTTGGTAATATTCAAATGATAAAACCTGAAATAAATCTTTCCATAACAATTTGTGGAATTACCACATTATTCACATTCATCAGTGATGCTTATTTTTTATTAAGAACTGTGAAATATCAATGTATATAGACAACTGCATAGTTTTATCTACATTACAATTTATGTTTGAACAATATTTTATATGATTATTTGCACTGGGAGGCTAACTTAGCCAATTCTTCATGGGATAAATATTTCATCTGACACACTCAGGGTTGTTTGATTTAAATCATTGATTTAAATCACTCCAAAAAAATATAAAAAAATCATTGATTTATGATTTTTTTTACTTCCGGTTTTTTTAATCGCTGATTTATATGAATTTAACACAAATAATTGTTTACAAGTATCGAGATCAACAAAGTTTTGTATGTTTTTAATACAAAATACAAAGTGCGCACACTTGTGTAGCTGTATTGTCACCAGATAGCCTGATAGTTAAATGTTTTATGACATTGTGTATGTTTGAGCTATCCCCTTTCTGAATGTAGTGAAGCCACACAAACTTGTCTTCCAGAGGAAGTATCTTTTCAACACAGAAGCCCTGAGTTAAAGTCCACTTATAGCTTGTGCAAGTTGTTACCAATTCAGTACGTTGGCTCAGTTGTTTAATATTGTACCAGTTTGTATTCTGGTTAGATACCCTTAGAGTACACAGAGCCCTGGACAGGTGCTAATCCACCATCTCAGCAAACAATAATTACCACTGCTACAGCCACAGACACACAGAATGCTTTCCTTTCCAAGACAGATTATGCAACTATAGGGGGTGAGGCCTTGTGGACATTGTCTAATGTCTTTATATAAGCAAAAATCATGTACCCTCTGTTAAGACAAGAACCCAAATCGATTTGAATAGAACATGTTTGAAAGAGTTTACAAATTGAAACATCTATATAAATATCTATATTTCTGAAAGGGGAAGGCCCATTGTAATTGATGGGGAAAGGTAGTGGATAAACCACCCACTATTACCTCCAGGATAGATATGTTGGGAGGGGCAAGGGTAGGTTGCCTGGGATTACTCTGGAATCCTAGGAGGGGGCCTGATGGGACCCTTGGGGGTGATTTGTTGAGGTTAGTAGTGGGTTAATCTAGCACAAGTTACCCATGACCTAAGGATCAGGTTCCAGCTTAATGAGTCCAAGGAATCAAAGAATGTTCAGGTCCTTAATCACCCAATTACCTAGTTACCATGGAAACTGAACAGGTGGTTGTATGAAGATTAATATAGTACTGAAAAAAGTTTTGTGTATGTGATGAGTTGACCTGTATGTATGCTATGGTAATAGACTGATCAACGGGTGCATAATTAGGGAAAAGCTTAAAAAACATATTACAAAGTTGAGCAAACTTGTGGTTAAACACATAGGATATCCAGCATAGTTGTTGTTAAATTCTAACATCAACAAACACTCTTCTGAAAAACAAATCTGTTCAGAATCTGGGAATGGTAACACATTGGACACATAATCAACATTACGATTGACACTCCACCTCTCTCAAAGGAAGAAAACATCACCTACATAAGCATTGACACTCCACCTTTCCAAAGGAAACCAACACCAGCTACACTAGCTTTGACATTCGACCTCTCTCAAAGGAAACCAACATCAACTACACTAGCACTGACACTACCTCTCTAAAAGGAAACTAGCATCAGCTACACTAGCATTGACACTCCACCTCTCTCAAAGGAAACCAACATCAACTACACTAGCACTGACACTACCTCTCTCAAAGGAAACCAACATCAGCTACACTAGCATTGACACTCCACCTCTCTCAAAGGAAACCAACATCAGCTACACTAGCATTGACACTCCACCTCTCTCAAAGGAAACCAACATCAGCTACACTAGCACTGACACTCCACCTCTCTCAAAGGAAACCAACATCAACTACACTAGCACTGACACTACCTCTCTCAAAGGAAACCAACATCAGCTACACTAGCATTGACACTCCACCTCTCTCAAAGGAAACCAACATCAGCTACACTAGCATTGACACTCCACCTCTCTCAAAGGAAACCAACATCAACAACACTAGCACTGACACTACCTCTCTCAAAGGAAACCAACATCAGCTACACTAGCATTGACACTCCACCTCTCTCAAAGGAAACCAACATCAGCTACATTAGCATTGACACTCCACCTCTCTCAAAGGAAACCAACATCAGCTACACTAGCACTGACACTCCACCTCTCTCAAAGGAAACCAACATCAACTACACTAGCATTGACACTCCACCTCTCTCAAAGGAAACCAACATCAGCTACACTAGCATTGACACTCCACCTCTCTCAAAGGAAACCAACATCAGCTACACTAGCATTTACACTCCACCTCTCTCAAAGGAAACCAACATCAACTACACTAGCACTGACACTACCTCTCTCAAAGGAAACCAACATCAGCTACACTAGCATTGACACTCCACCTCTCTCAGAGGAAACCAACATCAGCTACACTAGCATTGACACTCCACCTCTCTCAAAGGAAACCAACATCAGCTACACTAGCATTGACACTCCACCTCTCTCAAAGGAAACCAACATCAGCTACACTAGCATTGACACTACCTCTCTCAAAGGAAACCAACATCAACTACACTAGCATTGACACTCCACCTCTCTCAAAGGAAACCAACATCAACTACACTAGCACTGACACTACCTCTCTCAAAGGAAACCAACATCAGCTACACTAGCATTGACACTCCACCTCTCTCAAAGGAAACCAACATCAGCTACACTAGCATTGACATTCCACCTCTCTCAAAGGAAACCAACATCAGCTACATTAGCATTGACACTCCACCTCTCTCAAAGGAAACCAACATCAGCTATGCTCCCTTGGACACTTCACCTCTTTCAAAGGAAACCAACATCAACTACACTAGCATTGACACTCCACCTCTCTCAATGGAAACTAGCATCAGCTACACTAGCATTGCAACTCCACCTCTCTCAAAGGAAACCAACATCAACTACACTAGCATTGACACCCCACCTCTCTCAAAGGAAACCAACATCAACTACACTAGCTTTGACACTCCACCTCTCTCAAAGGAAACCAAATCAGCTATACTAGCTTTGACACTCCACCTCTCTCAAAGGAAACCAACATCACCTATACTAGCTTTGACACTCTACCTCTTTTAAATAAATCCATTTTCCCAGGGACACCACCTACAGGCAAGTTTGGTTGTTTCTAGGAACACCTATCTTGAGATAATACAATGACAAATGGTACCTGAAATCCTTAGTTACCTAACTAACAGTAGTCTAACACCAGTATACAAATAGTAAATTGATAATGATAAGGTACTATCGCTGTAGGTAACATTATTCCAATTTTCAAAAATTCATGTATTGTAAGCTTGGAAACCTGTTCATGGTTACTCCAATTTCACTCCAGCTGATAAAGCCGGGCTTGCAGCTTCATAGCTTTTAACCCCCATATTCTCAATTATCAGTACAAGGAAAAGTATTGTTTTCCCAACTGCAACTGCTCTTGGAGCATTTGCAGTTCACAAAATTGAATAACATCCACAATTTTTCAGACCATTTGTTAGTTAAAAATCAAAGCAGATATGTAAATGCCAGTATTGGCCTAACAGCACACACCAAGCAAACCAAACTAGACAGGTTGTCATGGATATATACAGGTGCATACACTATATATATATATATATATATATATATATATATATATATATATATATATATATATATATATATATATATATATATATATATATATATATATATATATATATATACATATATATACATACTTCCAAGAGAAAAACATATTGATTAGGTTGACATTTTTGGATGAACATAGCCTACAGCTAGAAATAATATTTGGGGAATGGATGTATAATTTGGGAAATGTTGGGAATAATATAATGTTTCATTGAGCCTATGTCTATTTTTTTCTAGCTGCATATATATATATATATATATATATATATTACACACACACCAAGCAATATATATATATATATATATATATATATATACGTACAGCAAGAAAAAAATAGGCATAGGCTCAATGAAACATTATACTATTCTCAACATTTCCCAAAATTATACATCCATTCCCCAAATATTATTTCTAGCTGCAGATTATATGTTCATCCTAAAATATAAACCTAATCAATGTTTTTCTCTTCGACGTATCAGAAATGCAAGTGTATGATAACACTCTTGATAAAAAACTTCTCATGGTGAAACCTTATTCATACAAAATAAATTTTTCATTTCATTCTAGTAATGTTTCCCTCAAATAAATGCTCTTGAGAGTGGATGAAAGGCGCCACCTACCGCATTATAGTGCAAGACCATCTTGAACTTCTCAAAGTACAGCCACTGCTCAGCTTCTACAGGGTCAAGGTCATGGTAGAGGTCGCGAGCAGTAAATCCAAAAGCACGAAATTCGCCCGTGGGGGTAAGTAGCAGGCAGGTGGGCGTCTTCTGGTTGATGACCCCCGGGTCACCACCTTCCCACTTTCGCATCATGTGGATACTCTCGGGGTCACGGGTGAAGCTGAATGCATAGCCACTAAACGTTGTACCAAAGTCAATGGCGACAACTACAAAGTGTCCTGCATGGCGATTTGGGTCAGAACTTGTGCCGGAGTCCATCGAGCTGCGGCTGCTTCGGGTGATGGCACCGTCGAAACTGTCGTTGGGAGAGTGATATGGTGCAAGGAGTTGGGAGGTCCTGGGGAAGAAGCCGGGAGACTTTGGGGATATTGGTGACTTTGATTGCTTCTCCTCAGCCATGGTGAAGGTCTTTGGGTTGTCGGCAGTCAAGATGATCTCCTGACGTTCACACGGTGCTGGTGAGTCTGGCTGCGGTGAGTTGGTGGGAGTAAGCTCTTGCACTGGGGAGCTACTGGTGCTGGCAGTAGGTTCCTTCACTGGGGTGCTGTCAGGAGTGGGCTCTTCCACAGGGGAGTCGGGAGTTACTGGTTCAGGTGGGAATGATGGAACGGTATTGTCACGCTTTGAATCAACTGCACTGATTGGCTCTTCCTTGACTTCTGTGTCATCCACTGGAGTTGTCGCTTTTGGGGTCTTGTCCCCTTCCAGTTTCTCCTCCGTCTCTTCTTTGTCACTTGCTTCTTCGTCCACTTTCTTCCCTTTCTTCTTCGACTTGTGTGACTTGCGTTTGAAGAATGCAAGGATACGCTTTGAAGGAGAAAGCTTTGGGCTGCCTTCTTTTGACTTGCTGCGCTCTAAGGTTCCTTCGTCACTTGTCACATCTGACTTTCCATCATCAGCGTGCTCACTACTGGGCTGCTCATCTGTCTTTTTTTGGTCACCAGGCTCTTGCTTTTCCTTGTTGTCCACGGGAAGTGCTTCAGCTGCTGCTGCTGCTGCTGCTGGCACTGTCTCATCAGTCAGAACTGATTCTGGCTCTACTTTTTCTTCAACCTCAGTGCTTACCACAGGTACAACTTCCTGTTGCTCTGGTTGATCAACTGGGGATACTTCTGGTTCTTCTGTTTGTCCTTCAGGTAATTCAGGCCAAGCAATCTGCACTGACTCTTTAGTGACAACTTTGCGAACAGACACTACCTCTTTAATTTCCTGTTTGCTCTCTACAATCTGATTGCTATCTTCTGTTTTGCTTTCAACAATCTCTGACTTCTGCAAATTCTCCTCCTGCACATGAACAAAACTGGTATCGTCACCTTCATGCAACTCAGCTGATGTTACTTGTATGGTGGTGTGGGACACAACCTCCGGAGCCACATCAGTGTTGGCATCAGGGGTCTCCTCAGTGGGTCCCGAGTCACAGGCATCAACTGGGGGTGATTCTTCCGTTGGTTCTACAGGTGCATTGACAACTTCAACTACCTCTGGCAGTATCTCCCCTTGTGTGGTTTCACCCTCTTCCACTGGTTCTGTTCCTTCAGGCACACCTTGTCGAGAGCTCACCACAGTGTTGTGTGTAATGATCACCTTCCTGACAATGACAGAACCATCTTTGTCTTCCTGTGATGTTTCTGTGACAGCGGAGGAAGTGGTTGTGGTTGTCAGCCCATTCACACCCACCTCCGTGTGACTCTCACTTGACTCCTCTACAACAGCAAGGATACACATATTATAATCGCAGCTCACACAAAACTTAAATTGTTTTTACCTCAACAAAATCAAGTTTTTGCTGGGCAAAATTATTTAATCTTACACACCCAAAACACTTATAATTCACAAAAATTCTTTACAGTCAGCGAAGGGCTAGAAAACTGTGAGTGCACACTTGTGTGTACATAATGACATCTAGGCTTACCAGACTACACTGAAACTGGGAAAATACGTCTAGCTGTGGCCATTGTATAAAGTTATACCACAGCCATGTGTGTGTTATAGTATGTGCATATGATGTGTCATCAATGTGGGCCACTGGCTACACCAACAAGTATTTAGACCCATCACTGATAAATACAATATGTCAGACATGGTTTGAATCAACCAATCATGTCCCTGCTTCTAAAACACAATGGAATGCAGAAACATGTGGCAAAGGCAAAGAGTGGCTAATACTGTTCCAACAGTTGGCACTATGATGTTAACTAAAACAAATGTCTGCATTGACACTGATCTTCTGAAGGTGTCATGACATTAGGGGTAGGGGTAGGTAGCCTGCAGGGTGGACAGACTGCCTGCTGCAGGAATTACACTCAGAATGCAGTATTTAGAATTACAAAAACAGGGCATCCCAAGAAGGGCGCCTAGGGAGACGCCATCTGTGTTAGCCCCCTAAGGATAACAGTGCACATCCCCTATTCTAACATGTCTGCACTGGGAAGAATTTTTTTTTTAAGATCATTATGGTTGGGAAAAATATGCAAAAGTTTTATTTTAGAAATTTTATCACAACATTGTTATGAGAGTTTGATTACAACATATCAATTGTAATTACCGCATCAGTGGACATGTCGGTTACGATTCCATTATCCAAACATATACAAATACCTTCACATACATTTCTGTTAGGGTTACAATCTATCCTGCATCTATGTTTAAGTACTTTCAAGGAATTTGAAGGGGAGTGGGAATCATGGCAGTTCCTGCTGGAAGAACATCAAAAACTTGTTCTAATTTCCTGATTATAAAACATTAATTTCACTAAAATCAATTACAGGACATGAGTAGGATTACACCATCAACAAAATGCTCACTTTCATTTCAGTTGTAATTGGTCACAATGGAAACAGACTTGGTTGTGATTTGCTCCCATGCAGTCTCAGTGGATTTGTCATTTCTCACCAATGATGAATAAACCCCTTGACACAGTGTCTCTCATGTCTTTGTAAATAGTGGTTTGTTTGCTGGTCACATTGTGTCAAGTTGGGGCTCATAGTGTGTGTGCATATATTGTACGAGATTTATGGTTTCAATGGAGACTAGCCAGTACTTTGTTTCCGCTGGTGTAAGAATGTTACTTGATCAGAGTTTTGTTTACAATGAACCATCTCAATAAAAGGCATCTACAATAGTTTCATAAATTGATGTTGTAACATCATTAGTAACTTTTGAAAACAAAGTTTACTACTTTATCACTGCAAAATCATTCTATGTAAGGGTTAACATATTTTTGGAAAATTATTCTTAATTTGAGCACTTTTCACAAATTTCATGATTGAGCAAGCAGTCACACGCTTAAATCATTAGAGTAATTTATTAATAGCAGACATCTTTATACAACCTTGTTTTATCCTCTTTGCAGCTGGAGGGACATGTTTGTTTGCACAAACAACAAAGGACAATTCGTCCTCCCTAGAGGATAATTTCCCAGATATGACTGATACAGTCACTACCTTCCCCCCAGGCTAACCCCTCTGCAGCCTGTCTACATGTCACAGCCTGGGCATGCCCTGCTCTCACTGTTGATCTAACTGCACAATCTGAGGAAGCAGTGTCAGACTGTTGATTTAAGTTGGCTGTAAAAAGGCAAACATTTAGATTAAATCAAACTTATCAAGGTCAGGTTACATAAAAAACTGCTCTTATCAGACAACATTAAACCTATCAGAATAACCTTGTCAATCTAGAAGCACATTTATATTCTTCCACCATTAATAATAATTTCCTTTGTATAACTAAATAAAATTTTGCACATCAGAGTAGCTACTCCTATGTTGTGCTACAAAAGAAGATTCTTCTAAAAATAATTTATTTATGAGGTAGATGGTCTCAGAAAATTAACATACAAACTCATTTTCTTCATGGTAATGGCTAAGCTACAAAAGATAGTCCTGTGCAATTGATAAAGATGTCTGCATACTGCAGACATCCTGCCAAGTCAAAGCAACAAACAGAAGCAGCCTTGAAACTAGGCACATTATTTTGATGACATATTACAAATAGTGAATTTGTTTTACACAAGACTGCAATTACAAGAGGACACCTAGCCTTGTCATGTGACGCCTAATTAAGGCTTGTTTGTTCACAGTTCTACTACTCTCATTACAATAAATAAACCTCCATTAATCAACACTGGAGTTGACTATGTTGATATGCAATGGAAAATGTGCTTATGTGCAGGTTTACGTGATAGTCCTGTGCTTGACTAAAACTGGTGCTGCAATAAAGATTAATTATGTTAAGATAACATTCATAAACTACTGAGCCAAATATATTGCCACTTCTGAGCGAAGCACTCTCCCAATGAACGCCATGTTGGCTGGTGCAATGTTTCACCCACCACCTTGCATGTTATTTCCTCAGTCTTCTTCCATATATTGTGTTTAACCTGCTCTACCAATTCTTTCCAAGCACATCTTTATTTGTTTTGATATTCAATTCCCACTGGTTGTATTGTACAGGTGCCCCATTGGGGAGGTGGTGGGTGGGTGCAGAGAGGTAAGGGATCAAAGACTGGACTTTAGTGTGGACTGACTGTAGCAGGCTGTCCAGTCTCATCCATCACACTTCACTGATGTCCAGTCAGGCCAGTAATCTGCCCCAGATCTGTACTGTCCTCTGGCCAAATGGCTGGTCAATGAGTGATTGGTAGTTCATTACAGAGTGTCCAGCAAGGAAGGATTACACCATGGAAGCTGTTGCAGATATCATCATGGGGGTCCCTGCCTGCCAGACAGATAGACAGTGGACACACAGTCTGCCAGCCACCTAGCCACACAGTCTGCAAGCCACCTAGCCAACAGTCTGCAAGCCACCTAGCCACACAGTCTGCAAGCCACCTAGCCACACAGTCTGCAAGCCACCTAGCCACACAGTCTGTGAGCCACCTAGCCACACAATCTGTGAGCCACCTAGCCACACAACATGCAAGCCACCTAGCCACACAATCTGCAAGCCACCTAGCCACACAGTCTGCAAGCCACCTAGCCACACAGTCTGCAAGCCACCTAGCCACACAATCTGCAAGCCACCTAGCCACACAGTCTGCAAGCCACCTAGCCACACAGTCTGCAAGCCACCTAACCACACAGTCTGCAAGCCACCTAGCCACACAGTCTGCAAGCCACCTAGCCACACAGTCTGCAAGCCACCTAGCCACACAGTCTGCAAGCCACCTAGCCACACAGTCTGCAAGCCACCTAGCCACACAGTCTGCAAGCCACCTAGCCACACAATCTGCAAGCCACCTAACCACACAATCTGCAAGCCACCTAGCCACACAATCTGCAAGCCACCTAACCACACAGTCTGCAAGCTACCTAGCCACACAGTCTGCAAGCCACCTAGCCACACAGTCTGCAAGCCACCTAGCCACACAATCTGCAAGCCACCTAGCCACACAATCTGCAAGCCACCTAACCACACAGTCTGCAAGCCACCTAGCCACACAATCTGCAAGCCACCTAACCACACAGTCTGCAAGCCACCTAACCACACAGTCTGCAAGCCACCTAGCCACACAATCTGCAAGCCACCTAGCCCCACAGTCTGCAAGCCACCTAACCACACAGTCTGCAAGCCACCTAGCCACACAGTCTGCAAGCCACCTAGCCACACAGTCTGCAAGCCACCTAACCACACAGTCTGCAAGCCACCTAGCCACACAATCTGCAAGCCACCTAGCCACACAGTCTGCAAGCCACCTAACCACACAGTCTGCAAGCCACCTAGCCACACAATCTGCAAGCCACCTAACCACACAGTCTGCAAGCCACCTAGCCACACAATCTGCAAGCCACCTAGCCACACAATCTGCAAGCCACCTAGCCACACAGTCTGCAAGCCACCTAACCACACAGTCTGCAAGCCACCTAGCCACACAGTCTGCAAGCCACCTAACCACACAGTCTGCAAGCCACCTAGCCACACAATCTGCAAGCCACCTAACCACACAGTCTGCAAGCCACCTAGCCACACAATCTGCAAGCCACCTAGCCACACAATCTGCAAGCCACCTAGCCACACAGTCTGCAAGCCACCTAACCACACAGTCTGCAAGCCACCTAGCCACACAGTCTGCAAGCCACCTAGCCACACAGTCTGCAAGCCACCTAACCACACAGTCTGCAAGCCACCTAGCCACACAATCTGCAAGCCACCTAGCCACACAGTCTGCAAGCCACCTAGCCACACAATCTGCAAGCCACCTAGCCACACAATCTGCAAGCCACCTAACCACACAGTCTGCAAGCCACCTAGCCACACAATCTGCAAGCCACCTAGCCACACAATCTGCAAGCCACCTAGCCACACAGTCTGCAAGCCACCTAACCACACAGTCTGCAAGCCACCTAGCCACACAGTCTGCAAGCCACCTAGCCACACAGTCTGCAAGCCACCTAGCCACACATTCTGCAAGCCACCTAGCCACACAGTCTGCAAGCCACCTAGCCACACAATCTGCAAGCCACCTAGCCACACAATCTGCAAGCCACCTAACCACACAGTCTGCAAGCCACCTAGCCACACAATCTGCAAGCCACCTAACCACACAGTCTGCAAGCCACCTAACCACACAGTCTGCAAGCCACCTAGCCACACAATCTGCAAGCCACCTAGCCACACAGTCTGCAAGCCACCTAACCACACAGTCTGCAAGCCACCTAGCCACACAGTCTGCAAGCCACCTAGCCACACAGTCTGCAAGCCACCTAACCACACAGTCTGCAAGCCACCTAGCCACACAATCTGCAAGCCACCTAGCCACACAGTCTGCAAGCCACCTAACCACACAGTCTGCAAGCCACCTAGCCACACAGTCTGCAAGCCACCTAGCCACACAATCTGCAAGCCACCTAGCCACACAATCTGCAAGCCACCTAGCCAACAGTCTGCAAGCCACCTAGCCACACAGTCTGCAAGCCACCTAGCCACACAGTCTGCAAGCCACCTAGCCACACAATCTGCAAGCCACCTAGCCACACAGTCTGCAAGCCACCTAGCCACACAATCTGCAAGCCACCCAGCCACACAACCTGCAAGCCACCTAGCCACATAACCTGCAAGCCACCTAGCCACACAATCTGCAAGCCACCTAGCCACACAGTCTGCAAGCCACCTAGCCACACAATCTGCAAGCCACCCAGCCACACAACCTGCAAGCCACCTAGCCACATAACCTGCAAGCCACCCAGCCACACAACCTGCAAGCCACCTAGCCACATAACCTGCAAGCCACCTAGCCACACAATCTGCAAGCCACCTAGCCAACAGTCTGCAAGCCACCTAGCCACACAGTCTGCAAGCCACCTAGCCAACAGTCTGCAAGCCACCTAGCCACACAGTCTGCAAGCCACCTAGCCAACAGTCTGCAAGCCACCTAGATACACTATCTGTGAGCTACCTAGCCACACAATCTACAAGCCACCTAGACACACAGTCTGCAAGCCCATTGACTAAGGCACAGTCTGTGAGTCCCCTTGCCTACCCAGTCCTGTTGTGTGCAATTTAACTTCTCCCTGCATATATCTATCTTTGTGCCTATTCTTTCATCCTCCTCCCCCTGGTCTCCTCGCCCAGTTGGTGTTCATCCTTAAACTCCCCAACCAGTAGATCAAGCCTCCACCCAAATGCCAATAAAGCCATATGCTTCATATCCACCTGTCAGAATGCACCCACTGCAACTGGTGAAAGAAAAAGCAGCACAGACCTGTTGGGCCATCTGGCCCATAAATCATGTTTTTAGTGCCTCAGCTAACTTTCCTGAAGGTACATCAACACCTCAAGAGGCAACAACTCTACAAATAACAGTTTCTTCAAAACTGAAACACCTACTCATATTCAATTATGAAGCCATCATACCTTAACCAAATGGCAGATGATGACTTGTTGCCTCACTAATACCCGTCTCTAATATATATAAAAAAAAAACTATTTCATGACCTGTAGGTAAATATTGAAGAATATCTTTGTTGGACAGCTCACAACCTGCTTGCAGAAAGAATATCTTCTGGTTGTGTCATCCCGTTTTCCATCTTTACTTGAAATAAAGCTTAACTTGGAGATATGACAAATGACCACTGCTGTTAGTGACATTTTCCAGCATCTGCAACACTTGCTTCAGATCCACTGATATGAAATAGTGTTTATAAAGACTCCAGAAAGTTTAGCATAAAACGTGAACTTGTTACAGTAATTGTCTGTGTATAATATGCCCCCAAGAATAATACATATCCTGAATTTTGTAGCATTGACCCCCAATTTGCCCACTTCTGATAGTTTGGTTGAAGCAAGGTTTAGAGTGGTGAACTTTTTAGGTCCAAGCAGCTCTGCGCTGCCTTCTGCCGAGAGCAGCTTATATTATTGCTCACACTGTGGCACTATTTGGACCGCAAAAACACAATGTCTTTTTATATGTGGAATGATTGAATGAATACATTGGCATAGAAAAAATAGGCAAGAATTGTAATTTAGAGGTGTAAATTATTTAGGCCAATCTTTAGTTCCTGATTACCACTTATTTGGTCTGACAAAATTTCTTTAGCTTTGCTACCATAAGCACCTGGACTTTTAAGTAAAAAATTAAGGGAAAAAATGCGTATTATATACCAAAAATTATGGTATGTGTAAGAGTATAGTTTATGGCCACACATCTATTATCTAAAATAATGCATAACTTTTTATATCTAGTGTAGCATTAGTTAAAGAGACATACAGGTAAGGCAGGCTCAACTTACTGGAATCTCTCTGTACAAACATTGGCATCAAAACCACAAACATTGGCATTCTAGTTGATCTAACCACACCCTAACTGCTCCAAGGGTCTTTGCTACCAAATGCCATCACATTCCACTAGCAATTTACTTGTAATTCTTGCTGGTTTCTGTCATAACTACAACTAAAAGCAATAACTTGTGAAACAAGAGATTTTCCTATCTGACAGATTCCATTTCTGTTTTCTAGAACTGTTGTTTTGTGAGGCTCCGGGGAACAAGTTTAAGGTTGCTCACGCTTCAGATAAGTTCCAGCATCATTAAAGTTTTCAGCAGCAAGCATTTCTAAGATGTAAACAGAAAGAACTCCAGTGTAGACCAGAAAGTTCCCTGAGAAGGAACATAAATTTCTTCCCACAAAATGTTTCAAACCCATTTTCAGTGAAACTATAGCTTTTACTGTACATCCTGAAGGCATAATCCTTAAAGTATGGATGTTATGCCTTATATTATGTTTTGTTGGTCTATTTAAAAAGCATTACACTTTGTCTGGCCTATCTGCAGAACCACTCAACTGATATAGGAAGTATTCAGCTGCACTATATATGAAGGCTATTTGTGCACATTCTTCCATCACTACTTACAGCCAAGTGAACAGAGACAATTGAAACCCTATTTTCACTTTCAATGATCTACATGGGTAACAGCTGAAAATGTAATAAGACAACAAGTGTCCGCCTAAACAAACTATGCCAGTTGAGTTACACCTCACACAATCAAACACAGACCTACCCCAAAACTTGACGAATGTCTGCTGACTGAAGGCACAAGTGAATGCTGCTGAATCTGAAGCTGGACTGTCTCAGGTTGGTGGTATTGCTGAATGTGGACGTCTATCACTACTTGTGTGGGTGTTGACGTACAGGGCGAGGCAACATGGGCGTTCAGAATATGGGTGTCCGCAACATTAATCTGATCTGTGTTACCACAGTGACTGTACAGGCAAAAATTTACTGAAATTTTATCCACCCATGAAGCTGCTAGTGTAACTTAATTAATTCCCTGAAACCTGATGCTGCTTATTTATGTATTCTGCACCAAAGTCAGGCTGCTACCGTTTCAAGTTCACTCAGCTATGTCATTACCATATTCACCTGCAGCAGCAATTAAAACATAATATCAAATTTGAAATTACTGAAATACTATGGTCTGTTAAAATTGGTATTGTAAGAACCATTATAATTTAATTGAAATCTCTACAATGATGACAATTTTGTTACAGGGATGCTTGATAAAGTTCAACATACTATATAATTATTATGTTATATGTTACTTTGAAATCATGTATAAGCTTACTGCACCTCCAACATCATAACAGTTACTATTCTACTTACATGGGTAGATACAAGTTAATTTAATTTATACATCTTTTGTGTGGAATGTTTCAAAACGTGAAGTTTCATAATATTAGTAGTAAATAAATTATAAATGTTTTAATAACTTAGAATGAAGATGCAGGAAGTGTTTAGGTATTTGTCTCTGAGGCCACTCATTACCCTAATCTATGTATTAATTTTGAAGAACCCCCAGGAATGAAAAATTAGTAGTCTGGATGATGGATGGGCTTGGAAGCTAACAGTATAAATGGCACATTTCTCCAGAGGTTCCCTGCCCTAATCACAAATATGTTTGGCTTGAGACCATGTGGGGGCTAATGTCCCACTTCATCAGTGGGGTGGAATGTGAAACCCCACCTGGGAATGCCAGGATTTGCTAATGCCATAAATCTGGTATCAATTAGTAGAGACACAACTAAGAGGATTTGACTTTGAACACATCTGAAAGGCTGTTTCCTTGAGATTAACAACACAGACTGACCCTGTGGGTGTTGTCACATGCAAGATCCACCTTACTAGATGTTCTCTGACAGCACCAAACATGCTACTTTATAATCCACTTATATGGAAAATTATAGATGTTCTTATCCATATTTAAAGTTGTCTTTTATTCCTCATGCTGGCATCTAATGTATTTTTGGCATTCAAATATATGTGCTTGAGGGCATTTACTCATAATTACACAACATTTTAATCATGAAACATCACTAAAGAAATATAAAAGTGTTATTGATTTGCAGTTGCATCGCATTTCAACTATGATCTTGTTAAACAAAAATTATAGGAAAAGAAAACAAGATTGCCAATTGCCATGCCGACCAGATACCTGCTCAGACATGTGAACCTCTGTGTTCCACTGGTGCCTTCCATAAAATATGCCATAGATTTGGTATTGTAACTATCAGAAATGATAATCACCACTTGAAAGTTGTGCCTTCTAGGCCTTGTTAACTCCATCCATCTCAACACAGTTCTCCTTAGAGCTTCACTTAAATTTTAGACCCATTTGGAGAGTGGAGATTATTTCAGATAATTCAATATAGACCTTTTCTTTAATCTATCACATATCTTTACATTTTGACCTGGTTATGACAAACATCAGGCATAAGCTTATGATGATGTCTTTTCTCACTTCCAGCTTTGACAAGTTCCTCCTTTTACCTAATCCTTCCCCTTTTATACAATTTGCCCATCAAACATGCGACCCCATGACTAACAGTCCTGGCCAGATGTTGTCACCCATAAAGCTTACCCATTAATCTGTCAAAAACTTTTAGATTCAATTACACCAACCAGTGGTTGCCTGGCAATTATCTACGCTAATATTTTTTCACTCCAAACAGCACTTCATGTCCTCAAGTTATATTACAACACCATGGAATCCAAGAAACATGGGGTGGTGATTAGAGGTTCAGGTTGTTAAGTTTGTACGGGTGAGTGAAAGACAGGCACATGTTCTGAACACTGATACTCCCCTGGCCACACTATCAGGAGACAGAGGACAGCGCTGAAAGATCTCCAACACATGGTACTGAGTCTTCTGCACAGAGCACAACTGTGATAGAGTCTGAATCTGTACACCATAACATGCATGACCTGCGCTCTGGTGGCAAGTAGGTGCTATAAATCACCTTTATTTGAAATGTTCTTAATTAGTTTGTTAACTTGTTTTAAACACCAATAGTAGTGACTTAAGTGGCACTTCTTTGCCTAAATTTCCTTATGTAAATTAATGTTAAAATTAATGTTAATGAGTGCAATGAATGCAGCTGCTGTGTTGTGTTATACTGCCAGTCTTCCTAGGGAAATCTCTCTTGTGGAAAAATGCATAATCACAAAAAAAAAACACAATATAAACAATTCTAGCAATTAACAAGTGATCAAACTGAATATGCTATGTAGACTAAAACAAAATAAATTCAACTGATTATAGATACTGCACAGAACTTATAATTAGTCTCATGAATATTTCCACTGTCCTAACTGCAATTTGATGTTCTCAAGAAACTACAGTGGGTCCCACTCTAGTTGTTTTATGGAGCTTGTAGCTTCCCAATCATGGTAGTTATAATAGTGTAATGCTTGTTTCTTCTGTTTAATCTCCATTTGGCATGTAAGATTCTGCCCTAACCCTGACCACATGGCAAAGAAATTTTTGCATGCACCTTAACTTCCCTCTCTCTAAACTACTTAGATTAGTGGAGTGCACCTGAAAGCAGACTTTCATCTAGTGGTTGGCAAAACATCCATTCTAAATCGCTAACTAAGCACAGTGAAAGGTAGTTCAACCCTACAAAAAGATTGAAGGTACAGCCAGCGTGTTGCCAGCAGCCATCTTGGCAAGGCATGTTGAGAATGACAGATGCATTTAGGGCATCGGTCTACAGGCTTCCACCTGGTGGGTTCTCATCTTATAACAGCCACACATCAAACAGCATATACATACCCCCACCGAGTAGATTCTCGATGCTACCTCCCACAGACGAAATGAAGTACACGCCAAGACTAACCATCCCTTTGTCTCAAGTTGTGTTGCTGACCTTGCTTGGACATAACCAAGAGAGTTTTCTAGCACTCCTCAGTCAAATGCCAACATCCTGAACATTAACACAGCTGTTTGAGCTGGTGCTGCTATGTTCTTCTCTGAAGCCAGAAAACATTAGTCCTGACTACGATTAATATTTCACAACCTGACAGAAGTGAGGCACAGGTTATATATTGTTGGCATGTGTAGCCAATTTGAGCCAGTCAGATGTTGCCTGTTGTCAACAGGCAAAACCTAACCATAGACAAGATAATGTTCTAACCCACACCAGTGAATCTGCTCGACTATATATCTCGGAAGCACAAGGGCAGACAAGGACGTGAAAGGGCACTTTTTCCAACTGTCTATAATTTCTGTATAACCACTGACAGAGATATGATGTGATTTGCATGTCCTGTGACCTTCATCATCCTAGTGTCCTATGTTTCCCTGACAGATCAACAATCTTATACATACATGAGTGATCATAACAACCACACCATTTGGAAATGAGAGAAATGACAATCCTTGCAACAGTTGTTGGTGTAGATTGCTTACCCTCCTTTGCTCCTAGCAGTTTCATCCATCTGTAGACAACTTTATGATGGCAACTGAATGTGAGATTTCCTAATCCTGTTGTTTTGATGTGCCTCTGAGTTTCCATGGATTTAGATGCAATAGAAGTTTTCTTCATATTATTAATATTTTCAAATGTGATTCTTTGGAGGACTTTTTTTAGAATGCAAGTAAGTGACAGGATACAAACTAATAAAAAAATTATATATGTGATTTCAGAATATGCTGTGTGTGGTTTGGCTGATATCACAGAGTGGCATTATTTGTTTAACCCTGGAAGAAAAATAGTGATCTTTCCCCACATAATACCAATTTAGAGCACCAGTGGAACTCTGCCTGCATTATCAGTGCAGGTTAACCCTTATTGCCTATGCAGGCCTGCCTGTTTAATTAACACCACTAACTATGGACTGCCAGACATTTGCAAGTGTAAGTAAAATCTCTGCAGTGTTGGATGTCATGGACTGGCCAGAGAACACATACCATTGGGTGGTGCTAATTACACATGTGGAACTGTTGACTGATACATGCAGATCTGTGCACTGATACTGTTGTTCTTTATTAGAAACATGGTGCAAAACAATAAACACTAATAATTTTTATTCTGCGAATTAAAAGTTTTAATATAAAACAAGTATCATATAGTAGTTAGTTCATTCATGGGTTGTTTGAAATAAACGTAGTCTGTGCCCAATCATGTGACTAGAACTCAGAGATATGTCAGTTGTATTTGTATATTATGATTGCCCGATTGGGAACTGAGACTGATACTTGGTAAATCAGTCAATAATTGTAGCTAGCCTAATCAACTGGAATCTTGAAGTCACACATGGAAGAAATATAAAGGCACTTGTGGAAGAAATAAAGAGATCATCTGTCCAATTGGTTATCCTTCCCAGGGAGCAGAGATGATTATGCAAGCTGTGCTAATCACCTACCAGGTTACACACCCTCTCTATGGGACATTGACAACACAGCCCTCTCCTTGGAATACTGACAACACAGCCCTCTCCATTGAGCACTGACAACACAGCCCTCTCCTTTGAGCACTGACAACACAGCCCTCTCCTTGGGACAGTGACAACACAGCCCTCTCCTTGGGACACTGACAACACAGCCCTCTCCTCGGGACACTGATAGCACAACCCTCTCTTTGGGGCACTTCCAGCGCAGCCCTCTCCTTGGGGCACTTCCAGCACAGCCCTCTCCTTGGGGCACTTCCAGCACAGCCCTCTCCATAGGACACTTCCAGTACAGCCCTCTCCTTGGGACACTTCCAGCACAGCCCTCTACTTGGGACACTTCCCCTCCATAGGACACTTCCAGCACAGCCCTCTCCATAGGACACTTCCAGTACAGCCCTCTCCTTCGGGCACTGACAGCACAGCCCTCTACTTGGGACACTGACAGCACAGCCCTCTCCATAGGACACTTCCAGTACAGCCCTCTCCTTAGGATACTTCCAGCACAGTTCTCTACTTGGGACACTTCCCGCACAGCCCTCTCCATAGGACACTTCCAGTACAGCCCTATCCTTGGGGCACTGACAGCACAGCCCTCTCCATAGGACACTTCCAGTACAGCCCTCTCCTTGGGACACTTCCAGCACTGAAAACTATACAGGGGCTTTAGAGTGGAATAGGCTCGGCTACACTGAGGCTGCTGCCTACTGCCAACAAACTAGTGACTGCATGCGTGTGTGTGTGCATGGTACACAAATCATGTTATCATATCTAACTGTATGCTACCAGATGCTAGTCAAAATACAGCATTAGTTTATTCTAAATAATAGTAATGTTTGTTATATAAAATAAATGTTTGTTTTCCTTATTATCAGATTGTGTACACTGAGAAATGTGTGAGTTTATTGTGTACATTTTGGGGTATGATGTATATTTTCAAGTAGTTTCTCTCTCAAGAAATAAATACTCTTCCAAGTCTATCAGAATTAATTGCATAATCAATGCAATATATTCAACAACCAAATTTATACAATACATGCTGCGCCATCCAAGCAAGCTGCTACAAGCATGTTACCGCTACGAGTACATGACTGCTAGTCTGCTACTACATGACAGTGAGAGCACCGTCCACTCCCTGACCACTATATGTGGCACAGCAACAGCAGTGCTGACCTCTTGATAAGTGTTGTGTAAACAAGTATGAACATTAGTTCAATGCTGGCCATAACGTTTGTTCTCTTCTTATCTTTATCTCATATACAAATGGTGCTATTCCTCACTGTGTCCCTACCCCATGGGTGGGGTATTAGGGGGCAACACTGTAATATAACATGTGGCAGAACATCTACGGAACTGGTAGAAATGTACACATTGTCAGTGATGGGTACATGTACCTTGAGTGATGGGTACATGTACCCTGAGTGATGAGTGTACCTTACCTGTAAAATGTTTTACCCACTTATGTCTGGTGTTGTCAGCACTGACACATTGAACCTTGCTTCTGTGGATAAGTGCCCCAAGTCCTTCAAGAGTTCATCCGTAAATGGGTTGTGTGGTAATGTGTAAACACACTAGATTTGAATTATCCACTTGACATAGTTGTGTGCAGTGGTATGCATACACACGCATACACACACATGCATACATGCATATACAAGCATGCACTCAAGCTGATATGCATGTATGCATGCGTACATACACAGGTAATGTGTCAACAGGCAGTGTGCCAAAATACATAATTCTGCATTCTTCCCCAGTACACATGGTGTATGCACAAACATTGGATGGCAAACAAATGCACAGCAAATATCTAAGTCGACCTGGCTAGAACTGACAGAGACTGAACAGCCTCATAGCAAAATACATATATATATATATATATATATATATATATATATATATATATATATATATATATACATATATATATACATATATATATACATATATATATATATATATATATATATATATATATATATATATATATAAAACAATCTCTGTGTAGCTGTGTGCAATTATTTCAACATTTTAAGAATTTAATCAGACTACCATCTTTAATACGACTGTAGTATTGTGGGTATGTGTTGTTCCTACCAGGAAGATAATTAGAGTTGAACTCATTAGGTCAGTGGCTGAGTTGATGAAGTAGTTGGTCAGTCATGCTTCCGAAATACAAGTCATGACCAACACTTCAAGCCAAGTATTATGTTCCCACACACCCTCTCTCACACCCCACCCCACTGACAGAACTACTGTTGTTGATACCCAGACTGTGGGAAAACCAGACAAGAAAGATTTAATGGGTATTTGGCTGGCCTAAATCCCTAAATCCTTTCATGCTTTTGGCCCAATGCAGCTGATTTATATGATTCATAAGTAAATATGAGTAGTTTTCCAGTAAACCAGTAGTTTTCCAGTAAACAGTAGCATAGGGATCATAATTATGACTGTGCTACCATGATAACTGGAATAATTTCTTTAAAAAAATTCCAAAACTTTTTGGCAAAGCTAGGTAAAGACTTACTGGACATAAAGCAAAGGCACTGTCTAGATGTCAATGTCACATGACATCCGAGGAGAAGGGCAACATAGGAGAGGGGCTATTGGGATACCGATGGATCATTGTCAGATTGTCCTGTACATAAGAGACCCTGTGAAGCCAGACAAGGGCCAGATCTAAAGTAGTTAGTAAGTTTGAAAGGAGACCAAATGCGTTAACCAAACATGATGTTTTAGGGGAGGAGGGGAGTGTGTGGGTGCAAGTGCACATTGGTTAGAGTGTTGAACTATCAGTTCAGCTGACCGGTTTCGAATCTGCTGCCGTTTCGAAGCTTGGGAAACTTTGTTCAGTCCACTTTGCCTGTCTTTCAGATGAGACATAAGTCATGGGTCCCTTCATCCCTGATGGGGCAGGGGAAGTAAAAAGGATTCAATGTGTAACCTGTCATGGAAAAACTCATACATTAGCCCAAGAATACTTTGTTTAGATAAGACAATTTAAGAAAATTGAGACACAACCCAACATGTTATAACCTGACACTGCATCCAAAGTTTCAAACAACTAGATGCTTTCATCACCCTAGTGTTGGGCAATGACTGCTGCCATCAGTGGAGTTCTTGAAGTGTGTAAGACAAGGAGTGTTCAATCCCTGCTCTATGCTCACACATGCTCAGTCTCAGTTGCTCAGTCCTAGTCTTGTAGGCCCAAAGGCACAATCCCAGCTGAAGCATTTCACAGCCCACTGGAAACTTACTAGCTGGGACAACAGAACAGATGGCCCAGACACCAACAGTAGCTCGGTCATCCTTGACCATTTCAGACAAATGTGGACAAAAAACAGTCATCAGTTTATGTAGGTTACTTACATAGGCAGCAAGCACAAGTTAACGTTTTGTTCAATATGTTTTACTATAGTTAACATGTGAAACTTGCATAACAAATCAGATTGTATTGGTGCATGTCATCAACTTTGACCAATTTATCAATTGTTATGCTTATAAGATTAGGTAGCATGTGTCCTAGGCCAGCAACTCCCTGTGCAACGTGATGACACCTCAGCCTTAGCCACTGCACCTGGTAACTTCTGGTATTCGACTGTTGGTCTTTTGACATCCACAGAGCTATCCAGAAATACTAAGGTAACTATGTTACCAACAAAAAAGCCATTGATGCCTAGGACATCTTGCCCATGAACAATACAGATAATACTGTGACCTTGTCAACATTGACAGCTAACTTGGACTGTGAACAGTAAGAAGATTACACTTCAAACGGAAATAAACTATTCTATTTCTGACAGACAACACATTTTAACTTCCAAATTATGCCATTTACAGTTTGATTTGATATACGCATGTGCAAGGATGAAACCTCATTCATCAAATTTTGATATCAACAAAACATCTTATCCACATAAGTACAGTGTAGTCGGTGTCTTGATCAGTTTATGCCAATCTCGGAGGTGAGCCATCCTAGTCACATCCTGACTACATGATACCGGATGTGTCTGCCAGTCGCAACATCAGAGGCACACACAGAGGTTGACTATGAGTATGAGGAATAGACCCAGAAAGCAAGAAGACCCCAGCGGCAGTGCAGTGGTGGTGTCATAGAGGTAATCTCTAATAATGTGACAATGGGGGGTACCAATTAAGAATATGCTAACAACCAAACTGAGTTAACTACATTAGCAATATTTTATTTACACTACAGTACTAACAACACATTCCAAACATTAACCAACTGACAATGAAACACTTAACTCATCTGGTCTCACAGACAGAGTCCCTGGCACACCCCAAACTTTAAACAGCTAACAATAAACCTTAACTACCATAACACTATCTGATAGACTACCTGGCCAGTTATGACACTGCCTGATGACACACCAGCTACTCCTAGGTAATCACTCCTGCCTCCCCACAACTCCTTGAGTCTCCTCTCTACCTAAACTTATATTATCTTTTGATACATACATACATGCATGCATGCATAATTAACCCCAACCACAGTGGTATCTGCCAGCTTGCAGCCTCAGTGTGAGACAGCAGATGGAGTAGCTCTTGGAGGAAGGATCAAAGACAGGGCTACATTCAAAGGACAATACCAAAGCAAAAACAATGGATAATTTCTGGTAAAGCTACATCCAATTAAACATGTTTTGACAGAGCCAATGGATATTTTTTGTGGACAGTTTTTGGTAGAGCCATCCAAGGTACAATTTGTGGCAGTCACATCTAATAATCACAACAGCCAATGGAAAATTTTTAATAGACCCAAATCCATTTTTGGCAAAGCAATGGTCAGTGAACAATTTTGGACATGGACACTGTTGAGAAAGACGGAGAAAAGTGGGTAGAGAGAAAGATATTTAGTACATTCACCTCATGAGTGGGAAGGAGACCACAATTAAATGTATGATTTACTTTTCACCTGTATGTAAAATTTTGCAAATGTATTCCATTGCAGCAAGTTCCTGGTTGGCAGATTTGATTTTATAACCTTTGGGACACAGTGTATTATAAAGAATATTTTTAAAGAAATACAATGAGGTTTGCAGTGATTGTCCTCTGCTGAGCATGTAGAAATACTGTTTGCATAAAACTTTTAAATATTGACGTGTACGAGCACACATGCACACAAAGCTACAAATATGCCTACACATGTACATGCACGCACATATATATATATATATATATATATATATATATATATATATATATATATATATATATATATATATATATATATATATATATATATATATAAAAGGATTACCACATACATTGTAAGCAATGCTGATCAAACTTTCAGTGCATACTGGCAATGTAGTGGAAGGAAGGAGCTTCAACAAATGTTTTTGTTCGGTTTTTGGTTGTGTCTTGGAAGACAGTGACCTGAGTGTACAAACCCTGTATTAGAAGTGTGGGTGGACTGGAACCTGGGGAATGCTGCACCTGTTGTGTTCACCTAGAAATACATGTATGCCACTTGCAACTAAACAACAACCTCCTTAGTCCTCTACCAACACCTGTCTGACAACAGGCCAAGTGTCCATAGAGACACACATGTCCACCAGCTCTACCCTGATCAATGTATCCATACAGGTCCAACATCTCTACCCTTTTCAATGTGCCAATACAGTTCTCTACCCTTTTCAATGTATCCATACAGGTCCACCATATCTACCCTTGTCAATGTATCCATACAGGTCCACCATCTCTAACCTTCTCAATGTATCCATACAGGTCCACCATCTCTACCCTGGTCAATGTATCCATACAGTTCCATCATCTCTACCCTAGCCAATGTATCCATACAGGTCCACCATCTCTACCCTGGTCAATGTATAGATACAGGTCCACCATCTCTACCCTGGTCAATGTATCTATACATGTCCACCATCTCTACCCTTGTCACTGTATCCATACAGGTTCACCATCTCTACCCTGGTCAGTGTATACATACAGGTTCACCATATCTACCCTGGTCAATGTATACATACAGGTCCACCATCTCTAACCTGGTCAATGTATACATACAGTTCCACCATCTCTATCCTGGTCAATGTATCTATACATGTCCACCATCTCTACCCTTGTCAATGTATCCATACAGGTCCACCATCTCTACCCTTGTCAATGTATCCATTCAGGTCCACCATCTCTACCATTTTCAATGTATCCATACAGTTCCATCATCTCTACCCTAGCCAATGTATCCATACAGGTCCACCATCTCTACCCTGGTCAATGTATACATAGAGGTCCACCATCTCTACCCTGGTCAATGTATCTATACATGTCCACCATCTCTACCCTTGTCAATGTATCCATACAGGTTCACCATCTCTACCCTGGTCAGTGTATACATACAGGTTCACCATATCTACCCTGGTCAGTGTATACATACAGGTCCACCATCTCTACCCTGGTCAATGTATCTATACATGTCCACCATCTCTACCCTTGTCAATGTATCCATACAGGCCCACCATCTCTACCCTGGTCAGTGTATACATACAGGTTCACCATCTCTACCCTGGTCAGTGTATACATACAGGTCCACCAACTCTACCCTGGTCAATGTATACATATAGGTCCACCGTCTCTACCCTGGTCAATGTATCCATACAGGTCCACCATCTCTACCCTTGTCAATGTATCTATACATGTTCACCATCTCTACCCTTGTCAATGTATCCATACAGGTCCACCAGCTCTACCCCTGTCAATGTATCCATACAGTTCCACTATCTCTACCCTTTTCAATGTATCCATACAGGTTCACCATCTCTACCCTGGTAAATTTATCCATACAGTTCCATCATCTCTACCCTAGTCAAAGTATCCATACAGGTCCACCATCTCTACCCTGTCAATGTATCCATACAGGTCCACCATCTCTACCGTGTCAATGTATCCATACAGATCCATTATCTCTACCCTTGTCAGTGTATCCATACAAATCCACCATATCTACCCTTGTAAGTGTCATCCATACAGGTCCACCATCTCTACCCTTGTCAGTGTATCCATACAGGTCCACCATCTTTACCCTTGTCAGTGTATCCATACAGGTCCACCATCTCTACCCTTGTCAGTGTATCCATACAGATCCACCATATCTACCCTTGTCAGTGTATCCATACAGATCCATCATCTCTACCCATGTCAGTGTATCCATACAGATCCACCATCTCTACCCTTGTCAGTGTATCCATACAGGTCCTTCATCTCTACCCTTGTCAGTGTATCCATACAGATCCACCATATCTACCCATGTCATTGTATCCATACAGGTCCACCATCTCTATCCTTGCAGTGTATCCATACAGATCCACCATCTGTACCCTTGTCAATGTATCCATACAGGTCCACCATCTCTACCCATGTCAATGTATCCATACAGGTCCACCATCTCTACCCTGTCAATGTATCCATACAGATCCATCATCTCTACCCTTGTCAATGTATCCATACAGATCCACCATCTCTACCCTTGTCAATGTATCCATACAGATCCACCATATCTACCCTGTCAATGTATCCACAGAGGTCCACCATCTCTACCCTGGTCAATGTATCCATACAGGTCCACCATCTCTACCCTGGTCAATGTATCCATACAGGTCCACCATCTCTACGCTGCCAATGTATCCATACAGGTCCACCATCTCTACCTTGGTCAATGTATCCATACAGGTCCATTATCTCTACCTTGGTCAATGTATCCATACAGGTCTACCACCAGTTCAGTGTTATTGAATGTAATTATTAATATAGTTTGATTTATTTTAACAGAGAGTTCCATTTTGTGCCATGATATTCATAATTTCTGAGAATGATGCATTCCATTTGAAAATTTTTACCACTATTTTATATATTACCATCCGTTTAATAAATGCGACTACCAAAATGATAAAAACAGTGTGATTGTGGTATGTTTTCAGACTTTAGCTTTCCAGATAGGTGTTACTACAAGCTGCTTAAAAGATTGCTACATGGAATTGGAATATGGGCTACAAATTGGTTCACACCAAGGTAAGTTTATCCTGCTACATGTAGGAGACAAATGGGAAAGTGTTGGTTAATTGGCACTGTTTTCAATTCAGCACCCCAAAGAAAAGGCCAAAACAATTTCATTAAATGTGCAATATGAAGGTTTTTTAGCCACGCAGCAGGGTACTTGTTTTGGTGTTATTGTTTCAATGATTAGCTTATAATGTTAAGCTTAAATTACGATCAAATCCAAAACCAGGCTAACTTAATTATCTTCTTTCATTCAATGACTGCTGGGTGAAATTGTTGTAATTCTGTCAGTCATGGGAAATACCACGTTTATCACGTTAACATTTGTGGCAGCTTCATAATGAGCAGCTTTTACTGTCAGAATTGTTGTGATTACAATAATAAATACAACAGCCATAATAATCCTATTATTAGCAGAACAAAGATCATGTCACATTTCCTAAATGAGTTTCGTGACAAAAGTAACAATCTAGAAGCTATTTAATTTACGTATGTACAGCACACATGTGGAAAGAATGCAACCACACAGCAATTTGCTGGCACCAATTTTAAAACTTGCAATTATTTAGTCCAGGTAATAATAGCTGGTGGCTTGTAAATATTAATTACTTTTGTTTAATGCATGAGATTGCTATACATCAGGGGAAGCACAAACAGTTCCATCTATAAACTATTTTTTATTGGTTGATAAATGAAATCGTTGCTGAAAATCAAGAGTAGTAGCTGGACCACTTTGAGACATTAGACTTTAGAGTTCATGAATTGATAACTTGTTTAACACAAATGTTCATACTATTTACCCCATATACAAGAATGTTTACAGGCATAATAGATAATGTGCACTTGCAACATAAGCTGAATAACTCTGATACCATTGTACACAAGTACCTCCAATATTAAACATATTCCACATGGTGAATACTAGGCAGTGCTGTATAATATAACTGTAATACTGGAGCTACACATATCTGTAAAATGATACAGATGTTAAACATCTTATGCTAGTAGTGAGTATTATCTATTATGCCTGGTCCAATTAATCCTACACCAATCATGCTGTTTCAGCCACTACTACTTTATGGCTTGAAAGTCATTAGAAGGTCATTAGAAGGTTGTTAGTATCAATGCACAAACATCATGACTGATATGAGTATATCACTGATGTCCAGAGATGCACTAATTCAGGATAAGCCACTCTTGATATTGTTCCTCTAAGCACCACTGATATATAGACAAAGCTTTACTTAGAGAGAGTAGAACACACAGAGTAATCAGAGCAACAATTGCACATTATAAGACATCTCATACACTGTTCACTTTACTTATGTCAAACATAAGGAAAGCACTTAACGTGCCGACACAATGACTTCCTTCCAGTCGTTTCGGTTTATCATTGTGTTTGCTAAGTTTGTCCCACTTAGTCTCGTTTCCTTCTCTATGAGGTCTCGAAGAGTTGTGGTTGGTTGAACTCTTCTCCGAGGGTTATCAGGCTTTCAGAGCAGGACCTTGATAGCTACTTCATCATGGCACATCACATGCCCTGCGAGACAAAGATGACATTGTCTCACGTTTGCTGTCGACAATTATAATAAGCCATCACTGTAGGATCATCTTGGTAACCTTAGGATTGTAAAAACACTAAACACTATGGCAGACCCCTCATCAACGACTTCCCTAGTCAACAACCTCCCACATAAACGACCTCCCTTGTCAACGACCTCCCTTGTCAATGACCTCCCTCATCAACAACCACACTCCTTTCTCACTATTCTTTTCTCAAATGGAACTCCGCATAAGTGACCACAAATTGGGTGAATGTAAAGACTGCTCTAATTACGTTTTTTGATGTTCGAAATATGGCACCATTATGGCAAAAACATTTTTTGCAAAATTGGATTACATAATCAATAATTAGTAATAAGTGTGAAAAAGTAGAAAAACTAAGATTGTGAACTTTTGTTGAAGGCAGACAAAATCCTGAATGGTGATTAAAAATTCCTATACAACAGCACTGCATGTATTTAGTTTTATCACAAGCATGAAGACTGATGCACACAGTGCATTTACTACAGAATGGATTACATGAATTCCTGGCGCATCTGATAAAAATTATGCATAATAAAAACAAGCAACAATATCAAAATGAGGGAGAAAGCCTAGTAATATTGCAATCACTGATTAATGACAACTTTTATCAATGAGGTATTGCTTGATGTGAATAGTTTATCTACTAATGCAAAAGTTTGCTCTGGTTACAAGGATTATTGCAGTAGCTATCTGCTTATCTATATGGTCCACAAGGCCACCCCCACCTTTTCTGACCTGGGTCAAAGGGCTTCATGCCATCTACGCATTTCAAAATCACAGTAGTTCTTAGTAGTTTTTCGCGAGTTTCTGAATAGCTTAATTCTTTTATATTTTGCATCTGTGCTGCCCACATATGCCCATAATTTTGTACAGTCTAGCTCAATATCCAAAATAGTCTTACACTAAAAACAGAAAAAAGGAATAAGGGAAATATAAGTGGGCTTGAACTTTATTGTGCTACAGAGTAATGCACTACTGCAACATGCTGTTACCATGTAACAGGTAATTTTTTGGTAATATAAGACACTTTTAGAGAATGTAATGAAATGGGTATTCAGAAGTAACACCAGATGAACAGGCCTACTGAGCTCCTGGCACAGGCCCACCAAGTTATTTAACAACACCTACCACAGAGTCGGGTTAAATATGCCTTTATGGATCAAATATAAATACACATACATTTAATTTTTAAATGTCAAACATAAATACAAATACATATTATATGCTCTACTGACAATTTCAAAAATGCCAGTAAATACAAGTAAAAATACACTTGATAAAATAAAAAATGGTTTTAAAAAGTTCAAATACGCCATATAAGAATATGCCAGAGCCAAATATGCAAGACAACCAGTCAATTACATATTATATTCTATTCTTTTAATATTTTTAATGTTATAAGTATTATTGGTGTTAGAAGAGTTGTTTGCAATTTAGGCATACATGTTAAGTCTCCTGCATTCGCCGGGAGACTCCTGGAAATCCACCAAATTTCCCGATCTCATGGAAAGAAGAACCAATCTCCTGGATTTTCAGTGAAACCAAAACATTTTTTGTTCTATGTTATTTTCCGAACTCGACATGACCTAATTGGGCTTTATGCTTTATGCAAGTTCGGCCAGTCACTCTACGTTGCAGAAAGCCACATCGTCACCCACAGCAATGCCGACAGTGAGCATGTGTTCTCGATGTGTCGAAAGATCGACACGGAGTCTCGGTCGCAGCTCGGCAACGACACCCTGCGTGCGCTGCTGCCATGCAAAATCAACATAGACGATCCTTGCTATTCCTTTGTGCCAGAGAAGGATCTTCTCAAGTCGGCCACAGTTGTGACATGGGATTATGTGAAGTTTCACCAGTAAATGTGTAGACTTGTGTATGTTTTGCCTGCTCTGTGAGATCGACATGAACGTTATTCTTTTCTGGTAGATATGTGTGTGGGTTTTCATAAATTATAGGCGTGTGCCTGTCATGTATGGTAAAGTCAAGTCACCCTGCATGCTCTATGTGAGATCGACATGGGCGTTATTCTTCTGTACCTGATGTCTAGAGCTGATGAGTTATGTGCGAATATATATATAATGTGCTTTTGTATCATATATGAATTGTTGGTGATTGATGATCATAAAACATGATTGTTACTCACTTACTGTCATGGAAAGTATTCTTTTTGTAATATTTTGTTCTCTTAGACCCTCCGATTTACATACATTTTCCGAGACTACCCAATTTACATATAAATCCCCGATTTTGTCAGACCCTCTGATTTACGTATAAATCCCCGTTTGGCATTTCTGAAACTTAAAATGTATATTTAGGTGTACAAAATGTTGAGAATATACATAAATGATTGCATTTAATAAGTTAGGCATTTACAAAATAATTACGATCCTAAAATGTACTGTTGACCCGGTGTGGCATAGAAAAGTATATATAATTGTGACCACAGGGTCACTTTTCTATAGCAATATGCCCATTGAGTTGTGACCCCACTGTAGAAATGTGACCCCTATCCTAAAAAAATATGTTAAAATACAATAAGTGGTTAGGAGTTTGGTGACACATTTAGGTTGATTCATAGCATATATCTAACTACATAATACATAAATGGGGATAATTAGATAACTGTTATGAAGTTGCTAACTGTTTATACATACATACCACAGTCTCAATGTGATATAATCATTTGGTATTGATTAATTTAGTTAAATATAATAAATTCCTGCATAAACCTGCATTACATTGGTATATTAGTACAATACATTTTAATTAATTCTGATTAATAGTGTTATTACTTTGTTTATATGTGAGCCATTCTCGTGCATGCATAAAATCTATTTTAACATGCTACATACAAACCCAAAATATAAATAGAATATATGCCAAACTTATACACATACATACCTAAGTTATACTTAAATTGCTGTCTGACCAATAAATAATTAGCAACAAGGTGAACATTCTATAAGGGTAACTTTTCTATAGCGATGTGCCCATTGTATTGTGACCCCCCCTCCCCACTACTGAATTGTGACCCAATCCTAAAAATTATGTTATAGCTTAATAAAAATGTATAACAAACTGAACAATAAATAATTAGCAACAGGGGTCAAAATTCTATAAGGGGGGTAACTTTTCTATAGTAGAAAAGGGTCACTTTTTATGGGGGTCACTTTACTATCTCACACCGGGTCTGTTGTACTTTCCCAAAGTGAACCATTCTGCACCCCGTCTGACAGCACTGGAATTACCCTACAATACAAGAGACAGTTATGGCTAATGTGTTGATGACAGAGTCAAGTATATTGGTTGTACCCATATATTGACAAAGTCAAGAACACTCATGATGTTTGCTCAAGTCAAGTCTTTAACCATACATTCCTTGCAGCCTCCTGGTATCTGCTGATAGCAGACTGCTTGCAAACATAAAACAGTATCAAGTTAGAGGAGTAGTGGTATCTGTTTGTTTCAGAGCTCAGTTAGGTTGCCATAGCAACTACTGCCCTTAAGATCCCTCTACTCAGCTACCCTGGTGATTGTGGTGAGGAACTTTCAGTCAACCCATGAGTGGTCAACCCAGGTAACTTAGCTCACATTTATTCACAAACTAATTTAGTCAATTTTTATCAATATTGTTACAGCACAAGTTTCGTAACAATACATATAATAAATTATAGTAATACAATAAATGAATTGCTACACCATTTCAAGAACTCTTATGAAATGACTACCATATCGTATTACTATTATATAACTATTATTTATAAATTAATAATACTGACCAATTATTATGTTGCTCTTATGCACATTTACTTTGACTAGTTTATCCAGGACCAGTTCTTTAGGACAGGCAATGTTATTATTGTTGCAAATTGCTTTTTCATATTTCCCACAGTTGTTGATTTTAATAAAGTTAATATAAACCATCAATTAATAAAAAAATTACATTTTAAATAACAATTGAAATCATAAAAAAACATTTTACAATCAATTATTGAATCACTTTTCTTCTATTTCAGTATTTATGATAATGTTCAAGGACATTTAAAGAAACCCTTGAAGAAATATGCACCCCAAAGGATCAGTTGCCTTCATTTCACTGAGACTGGGACTGAAGTTCAAAAGTTCTAGGAGAGAAGATGCCACATGTAATAACATCAAAGTTCAATCACCACACAAATTGGCACTCACACATTCAATAACATATATTGATCACAAGAAATATGGAGTGATACTTATGTATGCAAATCAATGTGTCTTAATGTCAGATGGTGTTGGGTCAAGTTAGAAGGTAATGTGTAATTAATAATCTAACTGATCTCCACGAAATACTTGTTCTTCCTCAAAGTCTGGCTTCTTACTATTCTTCCCATTAAGCTCAACTCATCCTAATGTCTTGCCTCAACTCATCCTAATGTCTTGCCTCAGGTCATTCCTCTTTGCACTGTAATTGTTTGAACCCAGTTGTTCTCTGTTATTGTATGCAAGCGTTATTCACAATCTTTCGACTTTCCTTTCAAACTTCATTGATATTTTCCTGTCTGTCATGACTCCCTCTTCCTCAGTAACCATTTAGCCTTGGTACACAATGCCATCCCCTTGATTGATCTCCTTCCCCTCCAACCTTCCCGAACACCTCCTTCCATCCCTATCCCCACTTCCAGTTCTTCCTGTATCTCCTATTTGTTCTCTGCTACTATGGCCAGATCGGCTGTATTCATTATCTTCCTAAGAACTTCTTTTATGGTTGCCTTCCTGCTGATTAACTTCATCATATTGATGTACAGTAATGGCCTAAGTGCACACCCTTGACTCAAATCAATGTGAACCTGAAACTCCTAGAACATCCCATGTCCAACCACTACTCTTCCATTTGTTCTCTCATACATTGCTTCCACCATCCTGGCTTCTGTTTTCGGCATTCCCGCCCATCTCAGCATCACCTCTCTTGGAACTGGGTCATAAATCTTTTCAAGGTCCACAAATCATGTGCCATATTGATAATTCCAAAGTGCATCTCCAATGCACCAGTCATCCCTCTTCCCATTCTGAACCCCATGTTATTCTTTGCTTAATTCCTGTTCCACTCACTTCCATATGTTGCCAATCAAAATTATCTTAGAAGTGTGTCACCTCAGTAGTTCTCTAACTCCTGGAAGTAACATATAGTATCACTTCCAGTTCAACCATTCCTACCATCCTATCTAATGCATCTTAATGCATCATCTCCTGCTGTCCAGCTTCCATCCTTCCTGCCTAAAACCCATACACAGACATAATGCACATCAGCTGTTTCCTAATCTATGCCCCTTCCATCTCTCCACTTTGACCACCTTTTATTGATCTCCTCATACTCTTCTTCCATCACTTATAAAACATAGCTTAAATGAATATTGTTTAATGCAATACAAACAGTTTGTTCGAATCAAAGATGACATTATAATTATGAGCTACACTTTTATTCATGAGTAAATTGTGGATTTAGCTTTTCCCAACAAAATTAAGCCATACCATATTTTCATCCAAAAGGTAGCAAATTAATATTAATAACTAATTTATATCTAATCTGCAAGAAAATGCATAGCTTTCACTGCAGTGTATGCATACACTGTCAATGACATAATTTTTAATTATAACTTGTAAGTCAAATTCAAATACTTGTCCGAACCATACGTACATATGTACGTACGTACGTACATACGTACGTACGTACGTACGTACATACATACATACATACATTCATTCATTAAAATTAATATTGTGAGCTATGACGTACTTAAAACCATTTCTGAAACCAATATTGTTGAACTTTATACATAAGTAAGTAGTAATTAGCTGTCAATGAAAAAGCTATTTTAGTTAATATTGACTATGTAGGTGAGTAAAAATTGAAATACTTCTTAAAACCATCCTCTGTGTTTGTATGCTCACCAATGTTACACAAAACAACCACAGTTTCTGCTCTCTCGGTCTCTGTCTGTCTGTCTGTCTCTCTCTCTCCCTCTCCCCCTCTCTCTCTCCCTCTCTCTCTCTCTCTCTCACTCCCTCACTCCCTCTCCCATCTCTCTCCTCCCTCTTCCCCCCTACCCTCCCACTCTCCTCTTTTTTTCTCTCTCCTCTGTCTCAGGCCGACGTCCACCCTGAATTCCTCTCATATTCCAGGTCCGCGCACTACTCTACCTCTTGTCTCATCATATGTGCCTTCGATCATCCTCACCTCCGCCTCTGGGTCACCCATCCACCTCAACGTGGTCATGGCCATCTCTCCAGGAACTGTGTCGTATGCCTTTTCAAGATCTATGAATCCCAGAGTCATATTCTGCTGTCCCTCCAGTCTCTTTTCCATCAGTTGTCTCAGAGTGAACATCCCATCCGCCATATCTCTCCCCCTTCTGAAACGTTGTTGTTCTTCTCCCATTTCACACTCCACCATCGTCCTTATCCTTCCATCCAGAATCCTCTTTAATACCATCAGAACATGACTCAGCAACGGCATACCTTGGTATTTTCCAGGGTCATGAACATCTCTTTTTCTTTTCCATACAGGGACTATCAACCCCGTCCGCCACTCCTCCAGGATGTTCCACTCTCTCATGCAGGTATTTAACAATCACCTGGCTGCCTTCTTCTTCTGTCCGTCTGTCAGTTGCTGTGATGTTGTATTCGGTTGATTGATGAGTGTATAATTTTGGTATGTACAGTCCTGTCAGTAAATGTTGTTATTTTTTTAAAATAATTTTAATAAAATGAAAAATGCTTTAAAATTCAGTGATCAATATGCAGGTTATATCTGCATTAAAGGGACTAAACGTGGAGAAATTAAACAACGTATTATTTTATGGTTAAGATTAATGCAATACGACAGATACTTATCAATCTGAATCCTCTCTAATGTATCTAAGTACATTTAACATATTCTATTTCTGTACATTAATTGACCAATGACTTGTGAAATCTCAGTAAGCTAATGAGGATGCAGTGGGCATTCTTTGGATAAAGTTCCCCGTGTGCATCAGAGAGCATGATGGTTAAACAGCCTGCTCGATCTGGCATTCCATCCGACCCAAGCAATTCGCCGCCGGCTGTCATTTACATAAATTTCCGGGTTACGATAGCTGTCATAACCCAGCGTTCATCTGCCATTTTTCCTGACAACTTTGACAACTTGACAACTATCTCCCCATGCCTGAAAACGAAAGGCGAGTTCTTTTGGCTTTCGGGATTTCGTGTTGCAGTTGGACAAACACCGACGATACATATTTTGATGTAGTTGTTGAATGGGTACAAATATCGTAACGATATGTTCAGTACAACCCTGTCTATGCCTACTATGGCTATACTGCAATATCGATAGACGCATTTTGCTGTTTGCAAGTCGATTTCGCAGCTACGAACTCTTCGTTTTCTGAAAATTCTCCAACAGTACATCGATAACCACATACCATGCCTGCAGCCATGGTAACACATTTAGTGATGTTACTTACCGTGTGTCGTCACAGGGCCGGTCTGATCTCTCGCCTCCATGCCGGCGTCGTCTTGAGGTTGGCCTCGCGATTCGGTGCAGCACACTGCACGAGCCGGCTCCCCTGTCTCGTCTTCGCCTGTCAATCTACCCTTTCCGGTTGCCTTCGCTTCGCCGTCTACAGCTTCCTCCGACACCACCTGGACCTCCGTATTTTTTGCTGTCGATGGGCCGTTCTCCATTCTCCCGTTCTCCCGCTGAGAAACACCGTCACCCAAACGTCGATCACCAGTTTCAGGGCCGAAACACGTCGCGTTCGCTTGTTTCGGCGGGACGCTGAAGGTAAATTCTGCTTCCGGATCTCGCCGTTTCACTGAAATTAGACGTACTGATGCCGTTTCTGCCGGAGTACAATAGCAGCCGCGTTCGGAATTACAGGCAACCTCGGCAGAGACCACTTGCCGATGTAGCTTAGCACTCTTGCTCAAGGAAGAGGCTGAGACGCGTCGAAATAGCTTCTGCTTCAAGGAGGTCCGAGATTTCGCTACGTCACGAGACTCCGTTGTTGGCGTAGCTACTTCGTCTTCGACAGATGTCGCCGGCATCTCTTAGTTGGAGGCGGGCGAAATGGGCGGGGCTATTCGCCGCTAATAGGCCGACGTAAGTGCTCTGTAAATCTTGCCCGAGTAGCGCCACTCTCGATGTTGGCCAGAAACTTGATACCGTCACTATCTGGTAGGCCGGTTGCCTGCACCTCTGATAAGAGGACGGCACCCGATTCTCGGACGCCGACAGCGTCTCAAAAGAGTTGCTCCCTCTAGCGAATAAACGAATCGACAAACATGTAAAACGGTGGATGGATGTTTCGTCCTAGGACAGCCGGTAGTTTGGCGGCAAAAGGCTGACGTTTCAATCTACATTTATATGCAAAACATTGATAAGTTATGTAAATGTAAATTAATTCAGATAGAAGAGAATGTATTATATTAAAAGAGTACGTTATATAGAAGATAATTATTAAACATATATGATAATAAATAAGTAAAAACATGGGGTAAAATTTATATAAAACATGCAAAGATAATAATACAAAATTAATATTAAATATAATTAAGTATTAAACAAGGCAAGAGATTGTCTTCATCTCGCTTGGAAGTGCATTCCACATACGTAGTGCAGAAACCGAGAAAGTTCTGTCACCGAATCGGCTACGAGATGGCGGCACATACAAATCATTGTTTGTAGCCGAACGCAACACGCGAGTATAGCTCGTTGTTCGTTGAGTAGGTCAAAATGTAAGCTGGTGCCCGTCCGTGTTGAGCACGAAACGTTAGTAGCAGAATTGCGTAATGATTGCGTTGCTTCTCAAGAAGCCAGTGCAGTTTCTTGAGTACCGGTGTACTGTGGTCCCATCTGTGGCAGCAGACCACCAGTCGAGCAGCAACATTCTGCACTCTTTGCAGCTTGTTGATCAGGCAATCAGGGATGCCATGTATAGGTGACAGTTCGCATAGTCAGTTCTCGATATGACGAGACGGACGGACCGCAGCTTCCTGTGTTAGGCACGATCGGATCGACGCGATATTCCTCATATGATAGTAGGCTACGCGGCAGGTGTACTTTACGCGACTGACCATCGACATGTCTGAGTCGAATTCAGCACCTATGTTTCTGGCAGTAGGGCTTGGGGGTATGTCATAGTCGCCGATTTTGATCACGGTGATATTATGTTTCGCTTGATTGTTTCGTTATCCTAACACAAGTGCGACCGTTTTGTCTTCATTCACTTTTAATAGATTTGCAACCATCCACAACGCGGATATCGTTGATGCAATGCTCAATTCTGCGTAAAGACAACAGTCTGTTGGTTTTATCAGTCATCTCAAATTTTATATATAACTGGGTATCATCAGCGTAGAGATGGAAGCTCAACTTGTGTCGTCTGATGATATCACCAATAGGAGCTGTGTACATAAAGAACAGTAGAGGCTCCAACACCGAACCTCGAGGGACGCCACAAGCGACGCTACTTTCGCTGGAAGCGCCACCTGGTACATTTACTGACTGCCACCTGTCGGATAGATATGATGGCATCCACGTCAGCGCGGGACCAGACATTCCGAAGCGTTGTTCCAATCGGCTGAGTAGAATTTCATGGTCGACTGTGTCGAAGGCGGCCGACATGTCAAGTAGTACCAGGATAACGCCATACCGCCGGTTTAGCGCCTTGAGGATGTCATTCTAAACCAAAATTTTGTAGAATGACGTGATTTGTATGCTGATTGGTAACGTTCGAGAAGATTGTTGTCAGTCAAGTGTTTGACCTGACAGCGTGTAACGTATCTTTCAAGTAGCTTAGACACAAAAGGCAGATTTGAAATTGGTCGATAACAGTTCGTCTTGTTATTTCTTAAGCACATGAATGACGTTGACATGTTTCAGGCAGCGTGGAACAATACTAGGTGCGATTGATGAGTTGACGAGTCGCGTCAGAAATGGTATTAAAGTGTTACTGACGTCTTTCAGCAGCTATGTTGGTAAGGGATCAAGGGCCACTTGTTGAGCAGGTTGCGGATGTCGGATGTTGTCGCAGCCGGAAGTGAGTAAAGTTGTGATACGCAGGGTGTTGGATGTTGGTCTGTGATCGTGGTGGAGGTGAGTGTAGACCATAAACATAAATAGAACACCCGTTAGTAAAACAAGACGGCTGAGCTCTTATCAGTTGACACATGATAAAGTGATGCCGGCATGGACCAGTGACATTCATGCTGCTGCACGGCAAGGACCCACTGGAGGCCCAGTGTTTATACTGTACAGCACCTAGTCTTCATCATATATCTACAGATATACAGTACTAATAAGAGATTATTACTATATATAACTATATATACCTAATACTTTATTACTTGCACAATATATCCATGCACCTTGTATATCAAATATCATAACATATTAACTATAGCAGTAGCACCACTAAACATGATTAAATCTGAACTTTCTGAAGTGCTCTATACATGTATTAGCTAATGACTGCAAGTGGTCAAAATCTCATTAAGCCCTGTTGAACATTCTTCTCTAAGGTCCCACAAATATATTTTTCCCATCTTCCAACACATTCCCCAGCTGCTCCATCACAGCCATTTCCACCTCCAGATCATGATCTTTCTCGAATGTTATCTGGCCAACTTGCCCAAGGACACGCCTCATGCAAAGAAATGTGCTCTCTCATTTAAGCTGTCAATTGTTTTAGTAGGCAACATTTCACATGGTTTGTCAAACAAATGCGTAGAATGCAATGCATGTTGCAATGTGTATAGAATGAGTTATATGAAATATTTGCGACATAAATTACCTGAAAATAACGAGATGTTAAATCCTGTCTTCTGTCGATTCGTACAGCTGTAAGCCACACAGGAAATAACCATATTCGTTTTCCCACAGCTGTCTGTAGCAAGCCTCTAAAATGTTTGTCTTTGAGAGTTTAACACTAATGCACGATGCTAATTCCAGTATGAACAACCCAACTGCCCAGACTTATACCACAACTGCTTGGACCACCCTCATTCAAATTATTAATCAGTCTGGTGGCCATGCCCAACTAAGAACAAATGACAATGACAAATCTTCAAGTTAATTCGTTCCTGGTGTCATCGTCACTGGCTACTAGCCCGATAAGTTTATACTTCTCTGGTAGCCACCTCAAATTAACTTACTTACTCACTTACTTACTTACTTACATATGTTAGACAACTATTTGTAACATGCTATGTTCACACTATAAACAGTGTCATACAGTGGATGCAACTGTTTCTGCCGTGCAATGAAATGCTGAGCTTATCGCTCTTGTTTATAGGGGGGTGATTAATGATGTAATTCTATGGTGTAGACTGAATACGTAGCGCCACACGAATGTGGGACGTATGCATTTTTTAACTCTAAGTTGAAATGCTATCTTAAATGTAACATAGTCATAGGGCCTACTTAATTGATGTAAAATAAACTTGATTAAGGGGGATATAATGGGGTTCACGCGAACCCCCTTTCTTTAGCGAACACCCGGCCGGGATCAGCCGTATGAAATGACTGATTGGTTATTTGCTGAGTGGCCATCAAACTGTGCGACCCAGCAACGTTTCCCAATCTACGTATTGCGCAATCCCTGTAACATCGTGCGAATAGGAAAGGGCGGCAGTGACATGACACGTGATCACGGAGCTAGCTCTCTACCTTAATTTAGGCGTTACTATTATTCTACCAGTCTCGTCTGTTTTCCGTGTTCTCTTTGTCAATCTTTCGTCGCTCGTTTTCTTAGTTATATTACCAGTAGGCTACCTTTCTTTCCATGCGTTTCTTAATTCCAACCTCTTCTCCTAATTCCACGATCCTCCTTATGTTGTCTCGTTTCGCTCTACATACTTTCCGGATCCAATTATTCTCTGCTACCCGCAGCTTCTACTCAAGGATTAATTGTCTATCTGTCAATGCAAGTGTTCCCAACCCATATAGACAAGCTGGTAGGCGTACTTCACATACAGGTACTCTCTAGCTATTTCTTCAACTCCCCTCCAAGCTGCCGCTCCTGCTAGCACCCTCCTATATGCACTTCCCTGCTACTTGCTCCCCTCCAAGCTGCCGCTCCTGCTAGCACCCTCCTATATGCACTTCCCTGCTACTTGCTCCCCTCCAAGCTGCCGCTCTTGCTAGCACCCTCCTATATGCACTTCTTTGCTACTTGCTCCCCTCCAAGCTGCCGCTCCTGCTACCACCCTCCTATATACACCTCCCTGCTACTGGCTCCCCTTCAAGTTGCCGCTCTTGCTAGCACCCTCCTATATGCACTTCCTTGCTACTTGCTCCCATCCAAGCTGCCGCTCCTGCTAGCACCCTCCTATATACACCTCCCTGCTACTGGCTCCCCTTCAAGTTGCCGCTCTTGCTAGCACCCTCCTATATGCACTTCCCTGCTACTTGCTCCCTTCCAAGCTGCCTCTCCTGCTAGCACCCTCCTATATACACCTCCCTGCTACTGGCTCCCCTCCAAGCTACCTCTCCTGCTAGCACCCTCCTATATGCACTTCCCTGCTACTGGCTCCCTTCCAAGCTGCCTCTCCTGCTAGCACCCTCCTATATGCACTTCCCTGCTACTGGCTCCCCTCCAAGCTACCTCTCCTGCTAGCACCCTCCTATATGCACTTCTTTGCTACTTGCTCCCCTCCAAGCTGCCGCTCCTGCTAGCACCCTCCTATATGCACTTCCTTGCTACTTGCTCCCATCCAAGCTGCCGCTCCTGCTAGCACCCTCCTATATGCACTTCCCTGCTACTTGCTCCCCTCCAAGCTGCCTCTCCTGCTAGCACCCTCCTATATGCACTTCTTTGCTACTTGCTCCCCTCCAAGCTGCCGCTCCTGCTAGCACCCTCCTATATGCACTTCCCTGCTACTGGCTCCCCTCCAAGCTACCTCTCCTGCTAGCACCCTCCTATATGCACTTCCTTGCTACTTGCTCCCATCCAAGCTGCCGCTCCTGCTAGCACCCTCCTATATGCACTTCCCTGCTACTTGCTCCCCTCCAAGCTACCTCTCCTGCTAGCACCCTCCTATATGCACTTCCCTGCTACTGGCTCCCTCCCAAGCTGCCTCTCCTGCTAGCACCCTCCTATATGCACTTCCCTGCTACTTGCTCCCCTCCAAGCTACCTCTCCTGCTAGCACCCTCCTATATGCACTTCCCTGCTACTGGCTCCCTTCCAAGCTGCCGCTCCTGCCAGCACCCTCCTATATGCACTTCCCTGCTACTGGCTCCCTTCCAAGCTGCCGCTCCTGCTAGCACCCTCCTATATGCACTTCCCTGCTACTGGCTCCCCTCCAAGCTACCTCTCCTGCTAGCACCCTCCTATATGCACTTCCCTGCTACTTGCTCCCCTCCAAGCTACCTCTCCTGCTAGCACCCTCCTATATGCACTTCCCTGCTACTGGCTCCCTTCCAAGCTGCCGCTCCTGCTAGCACCCTCCTATATGCACTTCCATGCTACTGGCTCCCTTCCAAGTTGCCGCTCCTGCTCTATGTGCTGCTACTTACTCCGCCCGTACACAGTGTCCGCTTACTTTGTCGCCTGACTTGTTCGCCCGCGGTTGACCGCATTGTACGCATGTTATCCCTTGACGTGTGGCCGAACCATGTCGTTTCCGGCGTTTCACAGTAGCGAAGAGGGTTCAGCCTCCTGTTACGTTTCCCATTGGCGACCATGTTAACGTTTGGCACGATTATAAGAAAACGGGACCATCAAAAATTCTGAAACTTCTTTCCTGCTATTGCTATCATCTCATTGACATGCTGATCGAGTTTAGTCAAAGTCTCGTACTTGTAACTCATTTAAAATGCCTGAACGTGCCATACCCGTCAATTTTTACCAATTTCTGCATGAATTACTGCGCACACGTGCCTTGTTGCGAAAAAACTGCCAAAAATCCTTCCGCCTATTGAAATCATCTAAAAATCCACAGTTACATTGCCAACATGTTCTACCGGCAAACTTGCCAATGTTCCTGGCTCAAATACAGTTATGTCAGATGATATGATTTTTTTTAAATAACACATATCCAAAATTACTGTGCCCTACATTCGTCTGTAACACACCAGGAAGTCTAACTGAGGCATGATCCCAAGAGTGACTCATGTCGTGCTGCAACTTCGGTGATCAATATGTTCGTTCTTTTCGCGGTTCTGTTTTTTTCCTGAGCCTACGTCCATCCCTTACACTCGTGCTGTTATTTCATGGGTTGTCAGAATTTGCTGATCGCTCTATACTGTTTATCGAGTTAGTGACGCTGAAGTTATCTAGCACTTCTTGCATTGTATTCTCAAGGTATAAGTTGAACAATACTGGCGACAAAATCCTTGCATCCTTGGCGTGCTCCAACAGATGTGCGAAATTGTTGGCCAATTTCTCCCTGGTGTAGTGCAGCGCTTTTTCCTTCCTGTAACAATGCTACAAGTCGTTTGTGGCATTGTTAATATAATAGTTTATTAGTCCACTCTTCCGGCCATGTCTTTCGGAAGAGACACACAAAACCGTTGGTCTCTTCTACCTGGTGTATGTGACAGGGGAAATAAAATACACGAAGGAAAATTGATAAATGTGTCGTTGACACACAGAGCCAGTTGTTTATATTTACAAAACAAACCTACATGTAGTTGATGTAGTTTTTTGCCACCACAAACGCTGGCAAGAGTTGAGAGGTCAGCAATTCTCCGTAGCCAATCACGACCACGCGAGGCACTGCTTGCCAAGACCCATTATGGGGAAAAAAGTTTGCTTCCGGGAGTCTTAGCATTTATGCCTCTGCTTGTTGCTTTAAATTGCCCTGCAGTGTTGGTATCCTGCAGTTTTTACTGGTTGAATCTGACACGCTGATTTGTGGGTTTTTTGGTGGGTGGGTTCTGTGCGCGGACAAAAGCTCCCCGGACATAAATTTCTAACAAACTGTATACATAATTAATATCAGTGATACATTTTGCAATCAGTACCTTGTATTTAGATTGTGGGGCTTTTGTCCGGAGGGGGATTTTGTCTGGGAGGACTTTTGTCCGGGGGGGGGCTTTTGTCCATAGGGCTATAGTCCGTGGGACTTTTGTCCTGGATTCGTGGTACTCAGGGTACCACGGTTTTCACCATCACTACCACTACTTAAATAGTTACACTGGATTCCTGTTACTTATCAAATTAATTTTAAGCTGTCCACTCCTACATATCGTGCTCTATCTACATAACAACCACCCTACTTGATTAGTCTCCTGCATCTTCCAAATATCCCTAGGCAGCTCAAATAACCAATTTCGCAACAACTTATTGTGCCAAAACAAAACTTAACTCGAGGCTTGCTGAAATGGTCCATTTTAGCCGTCACCCAAACAAACATAAAAATAAGACAATTGTATTGTAATAGACAAGTCATTCACAAACCACATAATAAATGTTAATTTTAACAAGTTACAAACATGTTTCCGTTAAATAATTATTCTTATCGAGTCTAAATCTTCTTATCAACTTGCCACATGGTCAGTTCATTCAGATTTATGACAAATACCTAAAACATTAATTAATTTTGGTGGGTGCTCTTTATTTGGTGTCATTAAATGAAACTTGTTGCTTTGGATGGCAATCTTGTTAAATACTGGTTGTCTAACAAGGCTGTTCAGCTGTCCTAACATAAATCATGCCCTCAAAGTGTACTTCCATTGAAATGTTTGAACATTGTTCTGCTGGATGTAACGGTGTCAAGCACAGCCACTGATCATGAGAATGCCACTTGGTAATCTACTTGTGGCAGTATTCTGTCCAATAACATCCATGATAGGTACATGTTCTCTGTTGCAGAAAACCAAATTAATTATGGAAGAACGGGATGCACTACTCTCTATAGTCTCGATGCAAAGTACTTAATGCACACCATGTAGAAAGAAACTGTAATCATTCTGGTTTCCAGTGGTCTGTTTGATGAGTGGCAATGGAAGTGTAAGGTTTTCATCTCTGCTTCGAAGAGATTAAAGCATTGACAGACACCCACAGGTAAATATTACATGAAACACACAAGACTAGAAATATAATACTTGTTTAAAGTGTTTCATGCTGCGTAAGGTGTCACCAAGGAATTGTCATGATTGTCAAACACGCGGGACATGATATGACACAGGTATAGATTGCGGCATCCCTCTAGAGCAGGGCTCAGCAAATTTTTTGGGACGAGGGCCAACATTTGGAGTGCTATGTTAAGGCGGACCAAAGCTTTTAAGCACGGAAAACACAGTGCACAAATATTGCTTTTATTATCTGCTTTGCCAAGCTAAAAATATGGTACTGTACAAGTACAACAATATTTTTCAAAACAACGCAGGAGAAGTCAGCACATCTAATGAATGCAGTTAATACGAAGGATGGTGCTGCATATTTTTCGACAACTGACCGAACTGTGGGCAGAGCGGAGATATTGACATTCGCAGAAGATCCCTCAAACGTGTTTCCTTGAGTAAGCACCGGAGGTTGTTCTTGATGTGATTCATGGCTGGGAATCCTGATTCGTATGACCATGTGCTGCCGAAAATCACCAACAATTTATGTGCTGCTTGATCAGCACTGGAAATCGCACAGGCACTCCCGTTGCCCAGAAAAGCACGAGATCGTCTTTCGCAGCATTAAAAATTTTTTTAGTCCTGGCACCACCTTGAAATCGATGAAATTGTCCTACAACGCTGCTTCGTCGACTGCAAACGTTTGCGACAATGTTTGGCAAATAGCTGGCTCCGCAGTAAAAGGGCTTGCAAAGAAGCAGCAAACGTCGTCGATAGCAGCGAAGTCAGCGAATCTTCCGCTGAATGCGGTCTCCAGGCTGTTAAGCACACCAGCAAGTGCCCGTCACCCAGATGGGCAACTGGGAGATCAATTTCTTTGAGAAAACTCACGATGTGAGGAAGCAGTGCAGCAAATCTCTCTAAGGTTCACGCCCTCTACAATAGTTTTCATCGTATCCTGCAGACCACAGCCTGCTTTCGCGCACAATGCTTGGTGGTGAATTATGCAGCGGTATGATATCAGATTCGGCTTTCCGATTTCTTGACGGAACAACGCAACGAATCCAGCTTGACGACCAAGCATGCTGGGCGCGCCGTTTGTACACAGAAAAAACAAATTTTCCCACGTCAAATCATTTTCTTCGCCGAACTTCAATAGCCCACTGCGAACATCCTGCGCTGTCGTTGTGCCCTTCAATGATACACTTTCGTTGAAATACCGCACATATGTCATCAGCTGTGCCGTGTCACTTTTGTCAGTGCTTTCGTCGAGAGCAAGTGAAAAAGCAGGACAGGCTCGCAACGTAGTCATCAGCTGCGTGAAAATGTCACCACTCAATTCATCACATCGACGGGCACATGTGTCGGGTGTAAGTGGCAGTTTCCCAATATGTTGCACGATCTTATATTTGTTCTGAAAACCAGCGAACAGAACTTCGGCACTGATCATGAAAGCCTTCTTGAACAATTCTGCGTGAGTAAACGGCACCTGGTGTTGAGCGAGTAAGTAACAGATGCGACAGCTGGCTTCATTAAAATGGCTTGAAGTGTCTGTAAACCATAGTCTGGCATAGAGTTACATCATTAATCATCCCCTATAAACTTACTTTTACTAACGGTCTATGCTGTAAATACAGATACTCTCACCCAAGCATCAAATCGTTTCTTGAACTCCTTCATGCGTTCGTCTTTTCCCACATATGCACCGTCAAAGCACTTTTTATGCTTCGAATCGTAATGCCGTTTCACGTTATAGCGTTTCAAATCAACAACGCTTTCTGTGCATATCAAACACGTCGCTTTTTGGTCATGTTCGCGATAGCAAAAGAAGTACTCATGCTCCCAGGCAGCGTCAAACGCTCTCTTTCCGGAATAATCAAAACGACGTTTTTTGAAGACACTTTGTATTACAATATGCATTTATACTGATCTCAAACTATAGGGGTTTTTCTCAAAATATAAGGGGTCGTCTCAAAATATAAGGGAACGTATCAAGTGAACACGTGAAAGAAAAAACGCAATGAGTACACACGTTTTTTATTGCGTAACAAATAATTGTAGCAAACAGTAAATCACAAGGAATAATAATGATGACGATGACGGATGCCACTGGGAAGATGGTCAAAGATGATTTAACAAGATTTAACAAGAGTTGCCATCCAAGCCAAAGGCCCAGATGGCAAGTGGACAAGGAAGCCATTGGCTTATCGAGAGTCCAACAGTGTTCATCTACTTATAACCCGCCCTCCTGAGATACGTGTCAACCTTGTTTTTAAACATATTCACGCTGCTAGCAGTTACACAATCTGTAGACAATTTGTTCCATTCATTTATTGTCCTTTGTGAGAACGAGTGCTTCCTGATGTCCAATCTACATTGATCCTTCACTAATTTTACCTCATGTCCTCTAGTTCTGCTATCTTTCTTGAGGGAGAAAAACATATTTCTATCAATATTTTCATACCCATTCAATATCTTAAAACTTCAATCTGATCTCCTCTTAACCTCCTTGTCTCTAGAGTTGTTAAACCACATTCTTTCAGGCGTTCTTCATAACTAAGGTCTCTCAGTTCTGGAATCATTTCAGTTGCTCTCCTTTGTATGCGTTCAAGCGTATCTATATCCTTCTTACGATATGGTCTCCATGCTTGTATAGAGTATTCTAAATGAGGTCTAACTATTGCTTTATAAAGAGGTATAATTAACTGTTTTCCCTTGTATGTTATGTTTCCTCTAATCAATCCAAGAATTTGATTACCCTTTGAAGCTGCAATACCACACTGCTCTGAAACTTTCATATCAGCGCTTATTGTAATTCCTAAGTCCTGATGCAAGATATTGTCGACGCTTATCGCTGGGAAGATGGGTTGTTGTTGCAAGGTGAGTGGACGTATTTCAGTTGACCATCCTGTGCGCGTAAGTACGATAGACAGGATATAAATAATGATAACGTGGCTTGTGTAATCGAGACTATGTATTGAGGCGATATATACTGACACATGCTGAGAAGGTCGTCATGCGTTCTCGCGGCACGCCTCTTCACAACGTGCGTAATCCTCGTCGCTAATACCTTCGTTCTTCAGTCGACCGAAGAAGGTCTGTTTCGGCGGACGCGTGGTGTCGTCGAGCTTCTCCAAACAGTCCATGTACTCGTACGGGAAATGACCTTTTGTGACCTCGCATCCGTACGCTTTTAGACACTTGTCGTAGCTGAACCCCGGGGCGATGTAATTGTTCATGTCCAGGAAACTTAGTTGAGCCGTGGACAGACACATAAACGTGTTGCGTTTGTTGACGAAAAAGGATCCAATACCGTCTTTTTCGTCTTCTTCTTGTTCCGAGTCAGCACCTTCCTCTGCCCTCACCATGGCAAGGAAGTGGGATATTAGAAACTGTATGATGGTGTTCAGATCTTACTTTCCCGAATTGAACCCGATGACGGGCAATTGATGAAACCAGCCGTAGTTGTCTCAAAGCTTTTTGTACGGATTGGTCGGTGGCCACGACTCCTTGTCTTTGGCGTCGTCATCCTCGGGCAATCATTCGGCGCGCTCCCGTTCATCCAAGTCCGTCTGTGCTTCAGCAAGTTCCTCCAACACTTCCTCATTTTAGTCTTTCAGATCTTCGTACAAGGCATCGCTCATTGTAGACTAGGCAAATAATCTCAAAAGGGCTCTAGAAATCACGTTAGGGGTACCTAAATGTTACAGGCTGTCATCTATGCCAGGGTTTATCTGTAACCTTTAGCGGTCACAACCAGCCCAGATAACACTTTCTATTGTGATTTTTTACTGTGTAGCGACGATGGTGTTAAGATTTTAACGCGATTTTGCAATGTATACATAATGGGCTGTAACTCTACTAATTATAGAGCTACATAACTAAAAGTGGTATCAAAATATCTGGAATCAGGAGGACTATTTCAGGGGTGACTAATGTTATCAATATTATAGCAATATTCGTCAAAAAACATAAAACGTTCCAAAATATATCAACATTTTATTTTGGTTTCTGGGCCAAAGATGTACAATACTTCCTTTAACTTCTTACGTACATGGTACATGCAAATTATTTTTATTACAAATTGTCCAGTTGTTCTATGACCAGTCAGTACCTGCTTGGATGGGCTTTAATCAACTCATGATAACAAACAAGCAGCAAGGAACATTCGTGAGCTACCTACCAATCATAAATGCGTCCGAACATGAATTGACTCATGAAGAGGCTGATACGCGCATCATACTACATACTACTGCAGCTTACGAAGCAGGGTTTGAACGTGTTATCATCGCGAGTAAAGACAGTGATGTGTTGGTACACGTGAATCACTTTTCAGCACACCTGAGTCAAAAATTATGGATGAGAACAGGAACAGCAAATCAGCGACGCTTCATTGCTGTTCATGACAATAGTTACATCCTACTCTCCGAAGGAACATCCCAGCATATCATGCATTAACAAGATGTGACAGTTTTGGAATGTTAATATATCTAATAATAGATTGAGCTATTTTAATAACATTCTTGACTGATCGATTGGCTGAGTCTCAGATCACTTCCAGCGAATACAATGTCTGATTCCTTACAGTGTTTCCTCCAGCGTTTTTAGTGTAACATTATTATGTTTCATTTTCACGAAATAAGTAGACAAATTCAAATTATCTAGAGAGTGCATAGAAATGTATGTTGTTATAGTATACTTACTTCAGTATCTGCTATCACTGTATGTTTCCTTTTGATGCATTCCCACCGGATTATTGTGTTTGGCTTACTGTTCTATGTGTACATGTGCCCTTCAAACAAAAGATTAGCGCCACCGTTGTTATTTGGCATTTCTTCAATGATGGTCTTGGAATTAATGAATGATGGGTTGATATTCCCTGCAATATATATAGACAAGCTGAATCACCTACCAAGCTGATCCCTGTTCATGTTCCATCATGGCTTCCACACCATTTCTGAAGTCACGTACACAGAAATGTTGGAGCCAGGAGGGTAACTTGGTTATAGTTAATAGTGTTTGTGTTAGATAATTGAACAGGTGGTGCCTACCAGACAGACACGGGGCTTATTCCTATTATAAGTACGTAAAGCACTGTATTTAAATTGTGGGATTTTGTCCAATGGGCTTTTTTTCTGGAGGCGCTTTTGTCCGTGGGGGCTTATGTGCGGGGGGATTTTGTCCGGAGGGGCTTTTGTCCGCCACCCGAGTACCACACGTGCCAGAGAATTTTTATTCGTTGGAGTTTAGCCAAGTTATTTAGTAGTGAATTACAATAGTCAAGGCGCTATTAATTATTGCCGTTGATATCGTTTAGTAGTAGATATAGATAGGTGATGCCGAATTCGACGGAGATAACATATATGATAGAAACAGGATATACATACTTGAGAAATATGCTGGTAAAAGTCATTATTGTGTCAATATGTGACTTGTGCAAAAGACTGTAATTATATGCGCATGCGTAAACAGCTTTCTACCAAAGCAATGGCGTGAATGTCAGCCGCCTTCATGTAGCTATTGCTACGAATAAACATTCAATGATGCAAACAACAGCATATCAAAGACAACACCTAGATTACGAAGAGTATCGGATAGGAATGTATCACTGCCAAGCAGTTTAACTGGAAAATTGCTGATGACCATATTTCGTTGTTGCTTACTGCTAATAATAATAAGGTATGTTTAGCTTACTTGATTCCATCCAAAACAAGATATCAATAAGACAATCACTTAAAGTCGAAACATATTCTTGTGCATTTGATTGTGAAAACCTGTGTGTCATCAGCATACAGGTTATGACTGAGATTATAATTAGTAATGACTTGGCTGAGAGACCAAGGCCAAGGACGGATCTATGCGGCACTCCGAATGGAAGGGCAAGACAGTGTGCCAGATTTAATGCTTTGGTATCTGTCTGAAAATATGATTTGAATCACTGAAGAGGATTAAATGATGAATCATATCGAAAGCAACTGAGATATCTAGTAAAGTGAGTGTTGTGACTTCACCATCGTCCATGTTTTTAACTATATCATTGTGTATCTAGAGAAGAGCAGTTTCGATAGAGTGGAATCGTTTATATGCAGACTGTAAATCATTTGATAAGTGGTGTATATAAATATGTTAATGAAGCGATTAGTAACTACCTTTTCCAATACTTTTGACAGAAAACTGAGATTGGAGATGGGACGATAATACTTTAGGTAATTTTTAAAGTTTGTTGTTTAATAAGAGGATTTACAAGAGCTTGTTTGAAATCCCGAGGAACAACTTCGCCCTGCATTGAAAGGTTTATGATAGTCGTAATGGGAAAGATGAGTTGATTGATACAGCTTTTTAGTAGAAGTGTTGGAAATGGGTCAAGATCACACCATTTGTTAGGAGATGTTTTAATGATAATGAGAACTTCATTAGTTGTTGCAGGTGTGAAGCACTATAGAGTATTTTCAGAAAGCGGTGGTTCACGAAAATCATAGTCATTATCATTAATGACAAAATTCGATCGAATGCGAGCAATTTTATATGTGAAGTATTTTGAAAAAGAACTACACAGTGTATCCAATGAAGAATGTTCAGGCAGTGCTTTTAATTTCTGCCGATGTTGAGTTGTATTTACGGATTTCCACATCTGGTAAGGGTTTTCAGAATTTGTTGAGATAAAATGTGTTTAGTAATCGGACTTTGCTTTTGACATCACGTGATGCAATACATGTAGCTGTTTAGTATAACGGGATCGATAAAGTGGAGAACGAGTTCGTCGCCAAATTCTTTCAAGACATCTTTCAAGACGACGACGTTTTGATACAACTATTCCTAGTGACATCCATGTGAATGGAGGGTAAACTTGTGATGCACTTTATTATTATTTGCTACAACGTTGTATAGCCTACATGTGTTTCACACTCAGTGGGTACTGTTATAAATATGTAGTCTTATAATAGGGCAACATAACTTTAATGTTCTGGACTACATTCTATTACTTTGGCCACATACTACGGACTTGTGAGTAAACAGAAGCGGAATGCGTCAATAAACATAACCACGTTCGTTGCAAGTTAACCACGACTTCGGTTTGTCTTCATATTATTACATGGTGGCAGCAAGAGCGAATCTACGTCTAGGAGACAGGCGATGGAACCGAAACCGGTACTTTGTCGCCAAAAGGACGCGAAACTAATTAGAAACATTGACATTGAGGTCAGGCCAATGAAAAGAAATCGGAAACTACAGTTCAATGCCTAGTAGCTTAAGCTAAATTAGCGGTGCAACTGACTGGGTAAAACCGAATATACTGTATATAGCGACATAAAAGGTTCTACTTGACAATATATGGTCATATAACAAGTTCTTTCACATAAAGTGTACGAGCGCAGTAATACAGGAAGCGATGACAGTGATCGAGCTCGATGACGCGTTTAAGGATGTGCGACGTCATATACGGGGATTCCCCATCTACAAAGAGGGTCCGGCGAGTGACGCAAAAATAAACAAAGAACAGTTGATCGCGTCAACAAAAGCAGTGATATAGATATAGAAACAAACTGACTATCAATAACAAACGCTGATTGTAACAAATGTCAAATAATGACGGACAACCATAATACGCCGCACATGAACTGGTCGAGTCCAGACTTGCCGGGAACATATAAATTGTTCAAACAGAAGTGTGAGATCTTTACGGTCAGGGACATAAAGCAAGAAAAGAGAGTTTGCCATACTCTATTGTATGTTGGCGATGAAGGGTTAAGAATTTTCAACTCGTGGACAATACCTGATAGTGACAGAGAAAAACCAGATGTTTTATGGGCCAAGTTTGAAGAACACTTAGAGCCCAATGTCAGTTTCAGAGTACAAAGGTACTACCTACAAAGGCATAGCCAAACCGAAGGAGAATATCAATCGACGGTTATATGACTCGGTACAAATTGCAAGCGTAATTTCAACCAAGCAGAACTGGAAGAAAGGCTCATTTAGTAGCTGATATTGGGCATGAGGCTGCCTGAACTACAGAAAGAACTGCTCGCAAAAGATGATAATTTGACACTAGACCAAGCTTTGAACATCGGAAGAACACACGAAGAGTCGATCAGTCACATGTCACAATTAAGAGGAATGCAGACTGGGACTGATGTGCATACCATCAGGACAGTGAATAAAGGTAATTGTCATTCCTGCGGTAGACAGCATATCATGAAGGAAAGATGCCCATCTCATGGCTCAACATGCACAAAGTGCGGTAAAAAAACCCACTGGCAAGCAGTTTGTAAGAAACGTGGTCGTGGCAACTGGAAACCAACAACCAGGTCGAGAAGCAGGCATGATGAAAGATCATGGCAATGACGCAACGATGGCCCGACATTCAACCACGAAGGCAAGAGAGATGTTCACGCGTTCATTCGTTGAACAAGCGAAAACAGAGCCTCATGATCAGATGACACCACAATTCGAACATTTCAACTTTGCAACGGTGTCAAGATTGCCGAATGCAACAAGTACAAAAGATACTTGAGATGAAGTGTTTGCAAAACTGGATATTATATAGCTCAATAAGGGCAGAGGTCACACGGCAGACCTGAAGGTCAAGATCGACACAGGTGCACAAGGAAACATGTTGCCGCTGAGAATCTTCAGACGGATGTTCCCGGAGAAGTTAACAGCGGAGGGTTACCCCAGTCGTGATTCCGTGGCAAACCGAAGTAACACGACACTTTCAGCGTACAACGGCTCGAGAATTCCGCAATATGGATCGATAACATTGTCATGTCGCTACAGTTGTAGTGAATGGGTGGACGCAGATTTCTAATTAGCTGACACAAACGGTCCAGCGATTTTAGGATTGCCAGATTCGCCTCAGTTAAAGCTTGTTACGCTTCACTGTACGATTAATAACTTGCAGTCCACACGACACAGACGACATTAGTATAAGCTATTTTGAGACCCCGATGACGTCACACCCCCTGATGACAGTTACGCCCCCTAGCAACGGGGTTTCCCCTGGGGTTTGCGCTGATACAGTCGGGGTTTCCCCTTTAGGATTTCACCAAGGTTTGCGCTGGTACAATCGCCAGGGGCGCTCACGAGGTTTCAGGTAACCAAGTGCAAGATGGACTTCCGGTTTCTTGCGGATGAACAGTGTGTGCTTCTATCCGGACAGCTAACCCTAACCCCAAATCCGGTGACCATGTGCACGCTGGACTTCCGGCTTCTTGCGCATGCACAGCATGCACGCAGCCTTCTGGGTAGCCCGAGCACCCCCGCGAATGTATCAGCGCCCCTGACGATTGCAGCTAGCCCTAACCCACCTACTCCAGACCTCACAACCGTACAACATCGACGATTTGTATATAACCATAGCGAAGTCGTTGCAGTCGATAATGTGGTTTCAGTAACTTCTATACATGTTTGTTTATTTATATAAAAGGTAAACACATTTTGCAGTTCCCGTGTACTAGAATTACGCCAATTTATGGGTGAATAGTTGTTCTAACGCAGGGGTGGCCAACCAGTCAGAGACTAAGAGCCACATTTTTTACTGTGTTACCGCAAAGAGCCACATCATACATATGGGCACACATGAACATCACCCCATCCCTTCCTCTCTCTCACACACACACAGACCTCTGCTCAGCCAGATTTATTGTAAATGTCACACACCAACATGATAATGACAGACATTGACTCTACTAAGACCACAGGCCAGTCATTTTCAACAATGAACATTGTGTGCACTGTCTCACACACACAAACTCTCAGTTCAACCAAGTCCACAAACAAAAATATAATAATTTACAATTGCGTTTTTCTTTTACTATGCATGTTGCTTAGTGGGACTTCTGGCATTCCTTGCCTTGAACAATCCTCTTCAAATCTGGCTTGTATTGCGTTGTTGCCACTCGAAGCAATTCTTTCACATGGGTGTCAGTCAGAACAGATCGATGCTTTGATTTCACGTGTTTCAGGGTAGAAAACACAGACTCGCAGACGTATGTTGACCCAAACATTGACAGTATCTTAAGCGCAGCCCGTTTGACATTGGGGTATTTTTCCATTGGCACACTTTTCCAGAACTCAATGGTCCCTTCCCTTAAAGCAGGTTTCAGTTGGTCCACCTCACAAAGATCGATCATCTCCAACTCAGCCGCAGCCTCATCTGTGACTAGCGGGGCTTTCAAACAGTCCGTCTCCGCATTAAAAGGGTCGACGAGGAACGTAATCTGTGGCCTTTTCAGTTGTAGATCACGGAACCGGGTCACAAAGCTTTCGTGCAGGTTTTCAACCAGTGTTGCATATCTGGCTGTTTGCTTATTAAGGGCGGCGCTGGTGACTTGCCCACTGGCTTTTAGCAGAGTGGGAAAATGCGTTAAATCTCCCTTTTGAATATGCGTCTTGAACAGCTTCAGTTTGTTGACAAACGCAAACACACTTTGCACCAGGTCAGGCAGCATTTTTAACTTACCCTGCAGGGTCAGGTTCAGTCTGTCCAAGTGACACAGCATGTCGACCAAAAAGGCCAGATCCATAATCCACTTGAGGTCCGAGAGCTCGGGATAGTCCTTGTCCTTCTCTTCCATGAAGAGTTTCACGGCATCCAAAAGCTCAAAGAAGCGAGAGAGTACCTTGCCTTTTGACAGCCACCTCACAGTGCAGTGCAGCGGCAGGTCACCTGGAAGCCCTTGGTCCAGCTCAGCGATGAGATTCTTGAATTGCCTGTGGTTAAGCGCATGTGTGCGGATGTAGTTGACGATTTCCATCACAGGCTTCATGACGTTGTCTAAATTCAATGATTTAGACACGAGTTGCTCCCTGTGGATGATGCAGTGGAAATTCCAAAACTCGGGAAATGTTTGGTCAGCTTTGCACAGCCCCACAAGCCCGTTCACAGATCCGATCATGGCTGGCGCTCCATCCGTGGCTATTGCAGTTAGTTTCGGTATGGGCAGATTTGCTTTCCCAAATGCAGCCATCATTGTTTCTTTCACATCTATGCCACGGGTTCTGTCTTTTAATGGCACAATATCAAGGAGTTCTTCTTTGATCACACAATCGTTTGACACAGACCGTGCAAATATTGCCAACTGAGGATTGTCTTGTATGTCACAACTCTCATCCAATGCGACACTAAAATACTCACATGCTTGAAGTTCAGAGTGCAACTGTGATTCAATAGCCGTGTTAATGTCCGATATTCTATGTTCAACAGTGTGGCGGGACAGTTGGACGTCTGATACCATTCGTTTTAGTTTGTCGTTTTCAGGAGACAATATTTCAACAACGTCACTGAGGCATTTTTTAACGAACTCCCCTTCATTGTATGGCTTTTTAGCCCGTGCAATGTTCCAAGCCAGTTGATAAGATGCAAGCGTTACAGTCTCTGAGTGCTTCGTAAATTTTTGGAAAAACTGTATCTACTTTTCTGCCTGACTTTTCAAAGTGACCAACTTGTGCTTGCGAAGTTCAGTCCCTTTTGGAAATTGCTGGTCGATGTTAGCATGGAGTGAGCTGAAGTGGCCCTGAAGATTTGAAGCCTTGAAATGTGCTAATGACGCCTGACATATAAGGCAGAATGGCTTGCCATTACGTTCAACAAAAAAATACAAACTCTCCCACTCTGTTAAAAACGTCCTGTGTTCATCTTCATATTTTCGTTTTGCTGTGCATTTTTACCCTGCCATTTTACTTACTTAGGTTTACTTAGGTTCTTCCTGACCGTAGGCGGTGGCCTCGGTGGTCAGATCTTCAATTATCCCTTGGAATTTTCTACGACTTCCTTGCAAAGCAGCTTTGTAGTTGTAGAGAAACTCCTCAGTACTCCAATGTCTATCTAGACGGTTTTTAAATGAGTTGACACTTGGGGCAGTTACAACTACTTCCGGTAGATCATTCCATAATCTGGTAACTCTAAGTGAGAAGCTTTCTTTTCTAACATTTGTACAAGCACGTTCTATAAACAATTTCAATCTATGACCCCTTGTTCCTTCCCTTGTATCACTGTCTTTGTGCAGCTTTACAATGTTAGATACATCACTGTCATATTTCCCATGGAGCAGTTTATATACCTCAATCATATCACCACGAATTCGTCTATATGCAAGTGAAGGAAGTTTCAATCTCCGAAGTCTTTCCTCGTAAGAAATATTCTTCATACCAGGAAGCTGTTTTGTTGCACGTCTTTGCACATTTTCGATGGCATCTTTGTATTTCTGTTTATAAGGGGACCATATTGATATTGCATAATCTAGATGACTCCTAACTAAAGCTTTATATAATGGCACAAAATTATGTTGATTTAGGGTTGTAAAGGACCTTCTAATAACTGCCATGATACTATTTGCTTTGTTTATTTTTTGGTTGATGTGTTTATCAAATTCTAGGTTTGAATCAATTATAACCCCAATGTCTTTTTGTTCTTCTATTCCTCCTAATTCATGGGCAATATTATCTATATTCAGGTTGTATGCATACTCTTGCTGTATTGTTTTCCCTACGTGCATTAAATTACATTTATCTGGGTGGAACCTTAATAACCATTTACTTGACCAAGATGTTAAATAATCTAAGTCGTTCTGTAGTGTACGCTGGTCATGTGGACTAGTAATCGTTTTGAAAATCTTTGTATCATCCGCAAACATATATACATTTGAAACTATATTCTCAGGAAGATCATTTATGTATAAAACAAATAGGATCGGTCCTAATACACTGCCTTGTGGAATACCACTTGTTATATTTGCCCACTCAGAATTTGTACCATTTACATTGACCTGCTGTACCCGGTCAGACAAGAACGCCTGGATCCATCTTAGTGTGTAATACTCTATACCATACGATTTAAGTTTGCCTATCAATCTTTTGTGAGGGACGGTGTCAAATGCTTTCATGAAGTCCAAATATACAATGTCTACAGATTCCCCTCTATCTAAAGCTTTGGTCCATGAGTCAATAACATTTAATAATTGGAGTACCGTAGATCGACCTTTAATAAAACCAAATTGTTGCGTACTAAATAATTTATTCCTTATCATATGATTGACAATATGATCTTTGACACATTGTTCCATACATTTACACAGTATACTTGTTAAGCTGACTGGTCTATAATTTCCTGCGTTTTTTCGATTACCCTTCTTAAATATGGCTGAGATCCTTCCCTGTTTCCATTCCTTTGGTAGTTCACCCACAGCCAGTGAATTATTAAATAGCCTAGCTAGTGGTTTACATAGATGATTAGATAGCTCTTTCAACAACCTAGGATGAACACCATCTGGCCCTACCGATTTACACACATTAAGGTTATCAAGTCTTGTTTTAATCATTTCCTCATCAATAGTCAATTCTTCCATGTTGTGCCTTAACTTCACTGGTGGAATATGAGGGATATCACCATCTGGCTCTATAGTAAAAACACTTGAAAAAAAATTTCCTAAGACATCTGCCTTTTCCCTATCAGAATGTGTGAGTCTAGATTTAGGATCTTTAGGGTCTGTGTTCAGATCTGAAACACCTTCCCGATTCTTGGTTTTGGAGTTCATATATTTCCATAGTGCTTTTGGGTTTGTCTTAGATTCCGTTGCTAGCTTCATCTCAAATTCCTTCTGTATCATCCTCGTTAATTTACGGACTTGATTTCTAGCCCTACAATATTCAGTATAGTATTTTCCTTCTTTTGTCTCCATATAACGTTTCCATAAAATGTGTTTTTTCGTAATTTTCTTTACTGATTCCTTGTTTAGGGGTACTTTTCCTTTATGTCTGTTAATATTACTCACAAGTCGATGAGGGATGAATTCATCCTGTATCTTTTTAATATATTCTTTAAAACCTAACCATTGATGGTTTATAGTGCTCGTGCCAAGTATCTCGCCCCAGTCTGTGTGGTCTAGTTTCGTCTTCATACTATTATAATCCCCTTGGTCGTAATAATATTTAAGTCGAGTATGGCTTGCTATTTCTGCATAGCACCTAAATGTAATGATGAGGACAGAGTGATCACTCTTACCAAGTGGGCTTTCATACACTATATCATCTATCATACCTTTTTCATTGGTGAAAACTAAATCAAGAATGTTCGATTTATTTCCTAATCGCCCCCTTGTTGGGAGTGTGACATGTTGGAAGAGGAAATTATCTCTTATTCCTTCTTTAAATTTAGTGTCTGGGCTATTAGTATTCTCTGAGAGTGTGTACCAGTTTTGCCAGTCTATGTTGGGGTAGTTAAAATCTCCAAACAAGAGAAGATGTGAGTGTTTATAGCTCATTGCCTCACTAATCAGTTCATTTAATTGTTCATTATTGCTGCCAGAGCTGCCCGGGCTTTTATATACACATTCTATCAGAAAAGTGTCTTTTTTGTTTAGGTTTATCTCAACCCATATCGATTCTTGAAAGTTGGTTCCTAAAGATACGAAGGGTTTTGCATTTAGTGTTTTGTGGGTATATATACAAACACCTCGTCCTTGCTTATCGATGTTATGGTATAAATCATAGTCACTCAAACCCAGTTCAGCTGTGTTTAATAGAAATTTCACGCACACGCACACGCACGCACACAAGCACGCACGCACGCACGCACTCACGCACGCACACACACACACACACACGCACGCGCGCGCAAGTTTCCAAGTTGATGATTTGGAAGTTTGCGAAGTTTGTGATTTGAAAGTCTCCAAGTCGGAAGTTTGCAAATTGGAAGTTGCGAGTTGGAAATCTGCATATTGAAAGTTTATGAGTTGGAAGTCTGTGAGTTGGACGTTTTCGCTTTGGAAGTTTGCAAATTGGAAGTTTATGAGTTGAACATTTGCAAATTAGAAGTTTGCGCTTTGAAAGTTTCCAAGTTGATGATTTGGAAATTTGCGAGTTGGAAGTTTGCATGTTGAAAATTTTCCAAGTTTGTGAGTCGGAATTCTGCAAGTTGGAAGTTTGCCAGTTGGAAGTCTGTGATTTCGCAGTTTGTGCTTTGGAAGTTTGCAAATTGGAAGTTTATGAGTTGGAAGTTGCGAGTTGGAAGTCTGCATGTTGAAAGTTTATGAATTGGAAGTTTGTGAGTTGGAAGTTTGCGCTTTGGAAGTTTCCAAGTTTAAGAGTTGAAAGTTTGCAAATTGGAAGTTTTGCATACTGAAAGTTTGCACGTTTGTGAGTTGGAAGTTTGCGAGTTGGAAGTTTGCGGTGTGTGTGTGTGTGTGTGTGTGCGTGTGCGTGTGCGTGTGCGTGTGCGTGTGCGTGTGCGTGTGCGTGTGCGTGTGCGTGTGCGTGTGCGTGTGCGTGTGCGTGTGCGTGTGCGTGTGCGTGTGCGTGTGTGTTTTTTTGCTTGTTGTAGCTGGATCGGAGGCATTCGTGAACATGGATCAAAAGGTACGTTAGCAGCAGCAGCAGCAGCAGCAGCAGCAGCAGCAGCAGCAGCAGCAGCAGCAGCAGCAGCAGCAGCAGCAGCAGCAGCAGCAGCAGCAGCAGCAGCAGCAGCAGCAGCAGCAGCAGCAGCAGCAGCAGCAGCAGCAGCAGCAGCAGCAGCAGCAGCAGCAGCAGCAGCGCAGCAGCAGCAGCAGCAGCGGCAGCAGCAGCAGCAGCAGCAGCAGCAGCAGCAGCAGCAGCAGCAGCAGCAGCAGCAGCAGCAGCAGCAGCAGCAGCAGCAGCAGCAGCAGCAGCAGCAGCAGCAGCAGCAGCAGCAGCAGCAGCAGCAGCAGCAGCAGCAGCAGCAGCAGCAGCAGCAGCAGCAGCAGCAGCAGCAGCAGCAGCAGCAGCAGCAGCAGCAGCAGCAGCAGCAGCAGCAGCAGCAGCAGCAGCAGCAGCAGCAGCAGCAGCAGCAGCAGCAGCAGCAGCAGCAGCCATTAACAGGGTAGTTAAATAGGGATCAAAGGGGCTAACGAGGAAACGAGAAACGAACACAACACGAAATCGTACGAGTACACACGTATTTTATTGAACAACACAAGCAGCATGACGATACAACAAGGGTAGTGTGTAATATCACTAAGACTACAACTATGATGACGATGATGAGGTGACTTGCGGATGTTTACCTTCACGCCAGAGGTCGCGAGCTTAGGAGTGTCTCCACCTCGCCAAATGGTCGAGGGTGATGATGATGATGAGGCGACTTGCGGATGTTTACCATCACGCCAGAGGTCGCGTGCTTACGTGTGGTGTGTCCACCTCGCCAGAGGCTCAATCGATGTGCGATGTGTGAATGTACAGTCTACCTTGTCGCAGCTGTTTAAGTCAATCAAACACGCGGTAATCGTTAGCTACAAAATCGGTGCCAAACAGGTTAATAAAAGTACTCGTCAGAAAGCCGTTATAACGAAGTAATACATAAGCTATGCAATATTGTTTACAAACGTTAGACAGAGGACTCTGAAGTATTTTGCTATTATGAGTCCACTCGGAACAATGTTCATTCGTGAAGGTGCGAAACGCAGCGTGTCGTGACACGCGGCAATCGTTAGCTACTAAATCGGTGCCGAATAGATTGATAAAAGTTATCATCGGAAAGTCGTTACAACGAAGCAATACATAAGCTAGGCAATATTGTCGACAAACGATAGACAGAGGACTCTGAAGTCTCTTGGTATTATGAGTCCACTCGGAACAATGTTCGTTCGTGAAGGTGCGACACGCAACGGGTCGTGACGGCAGGCCGTACGATAAGCGTGCATCGCATGTTTTACACGTCCACCAGACCCGTGCTCACTCCGTCCTCGTGCACCACGCGTTTGGCGTAGAAGTAGGCGAGGGCCGCTCGTTCCTGCACGTACGTCAACACGGTCTAGTGACGCACCCGGAACCCGCGGTTCTTTTCACTTCCGCTCCGACGATTGGCGAGCACCTCTAGGAACGCGTCCTTGTCGATTGTGACGTTGTGACGTTTGCTCAGTCCTTTGGTGCTGTACTTGTCGGTGGCTCCGAAACAATAGTTAGAGGACGCTCCAGGTACATGTTTATAAAGTCGTAATAGAACTACAACATGCGCATCTTGGCGTACTGCAGAACGAAGAAACCCAAGTGTACGGGCAGGGCCATGTGACGGTTTTCTTGTTCATCGCTATCTCATACGCATCGTCGACGACGACGTCGAGTTGTCGGAACCGTCTATCGTTGACCATGAGCGATGCCGCCTTCTTCGTGCAGTATTTCACGTCGCGATGTCGGTCCACGTCGGTGATGGTCTTCCCGTAGCCCGACTTCCCCAGTAACTTCATGGTGTCCGCGATGATGGCCTTGTGTGGGTGGACGTTTCCCTCGCGCCGGGCCGTGGACACTGCATCGCCGAACCGTCGCAAGCACAGGATAGGATCGTATTCGATGACCTGGTAGACGTGCGTCACTTCGAGTCCGTGGTCCAGGTACCATCGCAACAGGGGCGTGGCGAGCAATATCTTATCGCAACAGGGGCGTGGCGAGCAATATATTATCGCCGCGGAAACTACCCACGAGCATGCGCCTCGGAATCGCCATTATGTTGTGCTCTTCGGCGTATCGGCGCATGAACGGACCGAGATCGTCGCGCGTTAGATGGATGTTCTTAAACACGGGCTGTATCTCGGCAGAGTGCGCGCGCAATGCTTCCGGTACGCAAACGTCACACTCGATCAGTCCGAAAACGGTTCCGGGACGCACGCCACTCATAATCTGTTGCGACGTCATCGTCCGTCGTGCATGGCGTCGTCGTGGAAATTTAGCATCCAGACACTTTTTCACGGTCGGATCTCTTCTCCTCTCTTTCTACTAGCATTCCCACAGCTCGACGACCATGACAAACTGACGTAGGTAGGCGGTGTTCTTTCAGGTCTCGGCGAGCAGTTGGGCCATGGATTTCCCGTTGACGGCGTTCGTTTCTAGAGTCAAGCACAGGTGACCATGGTAGAAACATCCATGGAACTGATACGCCGTCTTTGTTGTGCTGCACCGCCCGTCCACCGGAAGTTTATCTATCCTCTTCTCGCGACCGTTGACCTGATGTCGGATAGAGATTCTCGTCCGTTCGGCTTCCCACGTTAACCATTCCGCAGCCAACTGTCCGTACCGCTGTGCCGATTCGGGCAGGAAGTTGTTATCTTCCCGTCGTCGCGTGTACCACCCCATCGGCATGTCTTGTATGAGAGACCACAAGTACAACGGGTTGGCATTGTAGCCGACAATCGATCGACACGGACGAGCGGCCTCTCCGTACTCGTTCTGACGTAGCGTGATGATCCCTTTCTCATGATAGCGGTGAAAAATGAGCGAAGCACCGCCAGCGATGTGATCTTTGATGAGGTGTTGAAGATCTTTATTCTTCTCGTTGAAGAGCGTAAAGTAGATCTTCTCCGGAAGGTCGTTGAACAGGTAGATCAAGGTCAAACCAGGTACGCTGATACCTTGTTTGAATATGTCTATGGCCTGTAGAAATGGAATCTAATGTTGTACCAGACGAGAAAGTCTCGCAAGGTAGTCATGCCGTTCTCGCGCTAGGCCTCTTGACAACTGACGTAATCCTCGTCGGAAATACCCTCGGTCTTCAGTCGACTGAAGAAGGCCTCTTTCGGTGGAAGAGCGGTGCCGTCAAGTATCGTCAGACAATCCATGTACTCGTACGGGAAATGACCTTTCGTCACCTCGCATCCGTTCGCTTTCAGATACTTGTCGTAGCTGAACCCCGGGGCTATGTAACTGGTCATGTCTAGGAATTTTAGCTGATCCGTCGACATACACATGAACGTGTTGTTGCGTTTGATGACGAAAAACGACCCGACACCGTTGTTCTTTTCTTCTTCTTTCTCTTTGTCGTCCTGTTATCATTCGTTCGTGAAGTCTTCTTCTTGTTGTTCCTCTGTCATTGACGTGGACAGGAAGTAGGGAATGAGAAACTGTTTGACGGCATTGATATCATACTACCCGAATTGAACCCGATGACAGGTAACTGATGCATCCCTCCATAAAGTTTTTTCATCAGCGTTTTGTACAGATTGGTCGGTGGTCGAGATTCCTTGTCGTCGTCATCGTCGGGTGATTGTGCACCGTGCACAATTCGTCCCTGTTCGGCAGTACTTGTGCAAGTTGCTCCAATACGCCCTCGTATGAGTCGTTGATCATGGTGCTTAACAGCTTGTTGGTGTCTCCATCCGTGACGAGACATTTCGCTTGTTCGTGTCCGGGTATGTTGGATGCCATACTGACGCTCAGCGGGACGTGACGCGCAAACCTACTGGACCTTGTCGGTGTCCGACGGAAGTCATGTTGTGTCGAACCAACACTCAAAGTCAAAGGTTGCTCGGTACGGATAGTAACGCAAAGATTCGGACACTCGAATATTCTCGTCGTCCAGACGTTCCAACACTGACGGAGGCGAATGGTGCACGCCGCCAGGATAGACTCGACGCACACCCCCCGTGCACGTGCGCTCGTGTCTGCGCAGCATAAATGCTTTTTTCTATAATAAGTCACCGCACTTCCGACATCGATACGAATGACAGTACATGTGTACATCCTGTATGAAGGGAAAATGCGTCTCGTAAAGATTGAGGTACATTGTGTAATGGCATAACGATCGACGGACGAGTTCGGCAGTGGACTTTCCATCCTCTGCATCATCCGACTTGACGAGCTTGTACACGCACACGTTCGTTTCGAACGTGCTCCCTATGCGATACAGCTCTTCCAACGTGACCCCGGCAAATTCTTCTATGGGTAAATTGTCTTGATTGTACGCTTTGTACAGTGTCTTCACTGTAGGTTCCAACCGACGTTCGTTACCTTCACGATGCAGGGCCGGAAACCGAAAGACACACAGGTTGTCATTATACCTCTTGCCATGGATGGGTTCTCTTTCTGCGGTGATGATGGCTTTGTTTTTCTTGACGTAGATTGGGAGGGTCACGCCTACACATCCTATTGGATGATTAATGACACTATTGATAAAAAAAATGTACGAGTTCACATATCCATGCCAAATCTGGTATTTGAGTGATGGCCCACTGCAACACGTCAGTTTATCGGATACGTCTCGTTACCAACACCAATCCTTGGTGTTGGTAACGAGAGTGGGCTCACCCAAGTACCTGCCGCAACAGTTACAATGATAATACCTATATTGTCCTGTGTCTTTATTCGTCAAAATGAATCCATAACTGAGATTGATTTTGAAAGAATGTGTCTGCTCCAGGAACATGATATTCAAAGGCTCCTCTAGAACGGTCTTGTCTAGAGTGGTCAATCTGTAATTGAACCTGCATTGGAGGGGACCTCTTGCTACACGTGTCCTAATAGCGGACCAGTGCCCACGAACGACGTCTAACAGTTCCGTCGACAGAGTGTCGGCGAAGGGAAGTCGAGCGGGTGGATCGATGGACTCTTCGGTAATGAGTGGGTGCGGGGTGTAGTCTCTTCTTCCCTTTTTGCTCTCTTTGGCGATGGTGGCGAGGAGGCATCGGTAAACGCGGTTCGTGCGTCTCCAATCAACTTGTCAAGTCTATAAAAATTCCGTCCACATTTCGTACATGTGTAGACAGTGGTGTTTTTTATATTACTAGTTCATACCGTTCTTATGTGACGGAGTAGATTGTCACGTCTTCCAAATGATGAACCACATTTCTCGCATACGTGTGTCGCGCTCTTGACGTGATCGCTAGATGACATCGCTTCTGATGACGTGAAGGAATAGGTGTGCTGATCCAACGATAGAGTGAACTGCTGTGCAGATATCGAAAAATGGTTGTGATGGCAGTTGCAGTGGCGGCTCGGTTTATATAGCCTGTCGCTACTGCTGACGGTGCACTTATTTTTGCTGATGATGCACTTTCCGCGACGTGTCTGGACACGTTCCGGTTTGATCCGGTTTGATCTGTTTTTTTCGAACGAAGTCACGCACTTCCATGGCCATATGTGTTATTGTTCTGTGTGCGGCTTACTTCAGCTGCATGTCCTTAATTGGTATTGTTCTGTGTGCTGCTTATCGGTCCCGTCCGCAGTACCAAATATGGAAGTGCGTTACTTCGTTCGAATGCTATAAACGTGTCAGGACATGCACATGCAGCTGACGTAAGCCGCACACAGAACAATACCAAATAAAGACATGCAGCTGACGTAAGCCGCATGCAGAACAATACCAAACACGGTTGTGGTAAGAAAGCGCGCTGCACACTGAGTTGAAAGCGGTGCCCGCTGTCGGAGTTCAACGCCAGCGGCGAACGAACAATGACATTTTTTGTTCCTTGACCTATTCTATTTTATATTTTCGTTATATATCAATATTTAAAAATATTGTACCTATATTTAATTATATTACAATGTTTTACTATGATATACTGTGTCATTATTTTTAAATATTTCATAAAATTTGCTCATATTCTTATTCGAAAGGAGGGTGTCACGTCGACTTCTAACCACGCTAACAACAGAAAGACGACCGCGTTTCACCCTGCTAACAGATAGGACCTAGCGGTCTAACGTCCATGCATGCAGCGAGAAAAACGTAGTCATGCATATAGGCTATAGAACACATATCGCATCATCACATTATATCGAGAACTTTTCGTCGTATGTCGTCTCATATAGACACCTATATACTACCTATACCGCCACAGTCCTGCAATACATAACGGGGTTTCCCCGCAAGCTGCATGTCCTGACAGGTTTATAGCTTACATCAGCTGCATGCCCTTATTTGGTATTTTTCTGTGTGCGGCTTATCACTCCCGTTCGCAATACCAAATATAGAAGTGCGTGACGCTAATTTTTATACAGAAGGATTCAGAAAATAAATAAAACTTATGTAACCGAAACGTCCTCCTAAACACGCGTTAAAACAACTATTCACCCGTAAATTGGCGTAATTCTAGTACACGGGAACTGCAAAATATGTGTTCACGTTTTATATAAATAAGCAAACATGTATAGAACTTACTGAAACCACATTATCGACTGCAACGACTTCGCTATGGTTGTATACAAATCGTCGATGTTGTACGGTTGTGAGGCCCAGAGTAGGTGGATTAGGGTTAGCTGCAGTCGGCAGGGGGCGCTGATACAGTCATTGGGGTGCTCAGGCGACCCAGAAGGCTGTGTGCATGCTGTGCATGCGCAAGAAACCGGAAACGGAAGTCCATCGTGCACGTGGTCACTGGATTTGGGGTTAGGGTTAGCTGGCTAGATAGAAGCACGCAATGTGCATGCACAAGAAGCCGGAAACGGATGTCCATCGTGCACGCGTTCATTTGAAACCCCATGAACGTCCCCTGGAGATTGTATCAGCGCAAACCCTGGGGAAATCCTAAAGGAAAACCCCGTGTGCGCCCCCTGGTGAGTGTATCAGCGCAAACCTTGGGGAAATCCTAAAGGGGAAAACCCCGTGAGCGCCCCTTGGTTGACAACGCAAACCCCAGTGGAAACCCCATTGCTAGGGGAAACCCCGTTGCTAGGGGTGTCGCTGTCGTCAGGGGGTGTGACGTCATCGGGGTTTCCCTGGGGGTTTCCCCGAAATCTATTTATAGTTACCTGCCCCTCATTTGAGGATTCAAAAGAGCACCTTATACTACTGAAGACCATAGTCCTGTCAATTCGATAGAAGACTTGAAGCAGCTGTATGTTGACATATTTGACAGTTTGGGTCATTTCCCAGGGACATACCACATCGTGATAGACCCAAATGTGCAGCCAACGATTCATGCACCACGCAAGTGTCCAATACAAATGAAGGACGAGATCAAATCGGAGTTAGAAAAGATGGAGGAGGCGAGAATGATAAGACGTGTGACAGAGCCAATTGAATGGGTATCGAGTCTAACGTTTTCACGCAAACGAGATGGCGGGCTAAGTGTATGCCTAAACCCAAAGAATCTGAACCGAGCGATCAAGAGATGTCATCACAAGACGCCGACCCTAGAAGAGATTACGCACAAATTCACAGGATAAAAACACAAGCAGAACATATTGCCAACCTCCACAACTTGATGCGTGTGTCACGTGAACACGGCTTAGTGTTCAATAGCAAGAAGTGCGCGATAAAAGCTCAACAGATCAGCTTCTTCGGCACCATCTACGACGAGAAGGGAGTGCACCCAGACCCGAAGAAGGTTGAGGACATTCAGATGATTCCCACTCCAGAAAGCATGACAGAACTGCAAGAATTCCTGGGTATCGTCACATACATGGGCTCCTTCGTGCCAAACGTATCGCAGAACACGGTGATACTGAGAGAACTCCTGAAAAAAAGCTGCAGATTTCCAGTGGTCCCAAATGCATCAGAAAGTTTATGAGCTGGTCAAATCATCAATATACAAAGAAACGACGCTGGCATACTTCGATCGAGACAAAGAATCTGTCATACAAGTAGATGCGTCAAGGAAAGGCTTAGGAGGTGACAAGACAAGAAGCCCATAGCATATGTTTTAAGAGCCTACGGATGCCGAGAAACGATATGCAAATATCGAGCGAGAACTACTAGCACGAGAGCTACTAGTACGGAAAAAAGTTCTCCGTGGAAAGTGATTACAAGCCATAGGAGATGGTCCAGCTGAAGAATCTTACCGCGGCGCCACCAAGACTGCAGAGAATGTTGTTACGAATACAACACTACGATATGACGATCATGTACCGAGCAGGCGAAAAATTACTTCTCGCAGATGGCCTATCGAGACTTCCAAATCCGCGAAGTAAACAAGTAATCGAGTCTCGTTCAATTCTCAACGGAGAACATACGCCTACTACAGAGGGAAACCAGCAACGACGCAGTATTGTGTAACCTATGCGAAGTCATCGTAGAAGGATGGTCAGAAAAGCGCGACAACACCCCGAAAACATTGCTACGATACTGGTGCTACTGTGACGAACTGTCCGTGGAAGATGGACTTATCATGAAGGGTGGGCGAGTTGTGATACCCCAAAGCGTGCAATCAGAAGTGTTAGAACGGTTGCATGCTGGTCACCAAGGCATCGAAAAGTGCAAAGTGCGAGCAAAGTCCGGCACCAACAAAGATCTGGAAGAAATTGTGAAACGTTGCCCGACGTACCGAAAATCCAACGCATAGGAAACTCTGATGCCATTTCACTTCAACGACAATGAATACCTAGTCATAGCGACTGTTATTCGAAGTACTCGTTTGTGCACAAAATGTGTACCAGCCATGCATTTGTAGCGGCAACCAAAGGACTACTTTCGGAACAAGGTGTCCCAGAGAAGATCATCAGTGACAATGGCCGACACTTCGACTACGTGAATTACCGCAGCTTCGCAGAAACGTGGAGATTTGACCATATAAAAAGCTCTCCACATTATTCACAATCAAATGGATTGATAGAGAGATGCATACAGACGGTGAAAAACACTCTAAGGTCTGAGAAAGTCTTATGGATCCCGACATGGCTATGCTATGTCTGCGAACGACTCCCATCAACCACTCGTTACCGTCACCGAGTGATTTGTTGTATGCACGGATGTTGAAGGCAAACTTACCCGTAAAGATCCGCAAGCCATTGAATAGTCGTGACGAAATACAGAGTACGCTACAGGAAGGCCAGGACGTTCAGAAGTCATACCACTACAGACATGCCCGCGACTTACCACCAATCATGGTTGGACAACCAACCAGGATACAAGATCATACTTTGGTATGATGGAATCAAGCGACTGTGAATGTAAGATGTTATGAACCGCGTTCATACGTGGTTGAAGCACAAAATGGCCATATCCTGAGACGCAATTCCAGACAGATCCAAGAGACGTCACTTGCAAATTGAAGAGTTCGATTCGTTAATGATCCCGCAGGCGAAATGTAAACCTTGCGAACACAGAGAGCAGAAGAAGCATCGTCACCACAACGGCGTGGAGAACGTCAGCAAACTATACCAGTTTATGTTGACACGAGTTTGGGACAAGCTGTAGCAGACAACACTTATGACATTACTCACCATGCCTACCATACGCGATCTGGCAGAGCAGTGTCCAAGCCCAAGAGACTTGATTTATGAAGTCCAAGCAAAGAGACTTGATATGTAACTGTTCAATTGTGCATTATCAAACTTCTAAATAAGTGTGTAATTCGTATGTGTTAAATGCTCTGTTGCATTGAATGTTGCTTGTCGAATTGTTTGTTTACCTCCACCTGTAATGGAAAGACGAAAAAGGGGGACTACATTATATTACTTTGGCCAAAGATACATACTACGGACTTGTGAGTATACAAACTCGAGCGTACGAAGCAGCGTGCTTCAATAAACATAACCACGTTCGTAGCAAGTTAACCACGACTTCGGTGTGTCTTCATGTTATTACACTAACAGCAGCTGCATGGCAAGGTTGGAATCAGGCCTAGAAAGCCTGAGCCTCCTTTCCGCTGCTTCATCAAGTCAATTGCTTGTTGGTGCATAAACTGTTGGCCAAAAAACCACAAAACACTTCAACAGAGCCTCAAGTTTTAAAAAGCTCACACGATATGTAATAATGCTATGCCTTAAAATTAATCAAAATTAGCAATTTAATACGGTGATAATTTAGCAATATTGCGCATATATTCTCTTCAAACACATAACCATCTGCAAATGAAATACTGCAACAACCACAACTCAGGAGGTTAGCAAAACCACAAGTGTCACCCTAAAAACCATGCGCTAAGCCATGTATGTGACATCATAATAGCATTGTATATCTGTGACTAGCATAGTTGTGTTAACACAATAACACTTCACGCAGGCCTGTTTCATCTAGCAAAATTTGGCCCGCGGACGTTTTTCAGTTGGCCCGCGAGACCCACGTTAAAAGTAGGAAATATTGAAAAAACAAATTGGGCATGTACATTTTTATTTGTTGATTTTATGTCTACTGTACAATCTAGAGTCAAGACAAAATGAAATTAATGTGGAGTTACCCATTTTCATGCTGGGGTAGTTACTATCGTAGGAAACGCGTATCGATAGTTATGTTGTGCGCCTTTAATTAATTCTGCGCAGTTGTCCGACTACACTGCGTGTATAGTTGATCGTTACGCATTAGTTAGCCTTGATTTTTGTTTTGTATCGAAGGCATGCATTATTCGATTTATAAATTGCCGATGGCATTGGTATATTAACAAACCTTTCTTCCAGGAGCATGCATGGATTCTCTAATAATTAATTTGCTGAAATTAGAATAAGTTTGCTTGTAAAATAATGATACTAGTAATGACATTAATAATAATCATTTAATTGTAGAGCGCCACCAGTCAATTGTGCAGATCAATACAATGCACCAAACATTTATGTTACATTAAAATCGTCACCACTACACCCTCTATACGCGTTTCGACTCCGAAGATTGTTGCGACGTAACTGTTTCAACCGTTGTAGCCCTTGTAACACCAACGTTGACTATATTGTTGTATTACAATAATTACACTATGAATCGTGTTTTGGTGCGATCCCGAAAACTATGGCATCTGCTGAAAAGAAACCTCGAATTGATACTTGTGGCAAACGATTGCTCGATGGAGCATGAGTTATTTTTTTATCGCGAATATGATCAAAAAGCCATGTGTCTTATTTGCCGCGAGACCATCGCTGAGATGAAAAGGTAGGGGAAGGTCGGGTAAAGTGGGCCCCTTAAGCACTGATTGACCTACATTTGACATTTTTGTAAAAAAAGGTTAGTATGTGTTACACTACACAGTTAAGTATCTTGACTACGTGTATGTATAATGTTGCTACTCTATCTTAATAAATATTATAAGTCAGATGTGTTTTTAAAAGACACCCATTTTTTATTGAACAAAACATGGCCGCCAAAGTGGGCCCCCTCGCAAAGATGTGCGACGCCACTTAACTGTCGACACAAATTTCGCACATAAACCCGCCACGCTCATACCCGGCACACTCACGGCGTGCCCACTGGCCACACTTCCCACACTGCACCCAGCTTTCGCCTCTTCTGCTGTTGGAATATAATTCCGAACAGTATAGACAAGGCGTAGTGCCGCTGTCTTCCTTCTATTTCTTAATTTTCTCCGATGTTTTATCAGCTTTCGGATGCCCTCTCTTCTTTGAACTGCTTGAGCTTTGTTGTGGGCAGGTTACCAGTTTCCCCTTAGCCTCGAGTGCGGTCTTGTATGGGCTGCCGATAATTATTCAGGTATTCCCTCTCTTTGTTGCTATCCACACTGTAGCCTGGTTGATTTTGGGTACCGGCGAAACAACCGATATTGCAATGTGCCGCGCCTGCCGGTGTGTCGGTGGAGACGCAGACATGACGGTGTCTCGGTCCGGAGGTGGCGCATCGGTGTCTCGGTCACGCGGTGGCGCATCGGTGTCTCGGTCGGGTGGTAGCGCATCTATGTTTGGCTGGCGTCCGAGGTCAGTCGGTTGAGCAGCAGCAAAATCATGTTCGTCAAAGACATTGCGATCAATCGGCCATATGCCGGTTTTCCGGAAGCCGTTCACTGCCGTTATCATTTTTAATAAAAACTGATTATAAGCAGCAAAGACGTACCGTATTCCGAGCAATTCTACTATTGGGAAGGTTGACACAACTCGACCTGGGTGGGACCGTACCCAACTTTCTACCGCCTGGATGTAAAATGTCATCAGTAACTTCATGAAGCTGACATCGAGTGGCTGCACGCGATGGCTACTATGCAGTGGTAGGCAGATGACTGTCACAAAATTGGCTCGAGCCATTTCGATGAAATCCAGGTTATTTGTGTGCGTTTTGTGGCCATCTGGGATCAAAAGAACGGGACTTGCTTCGGATGGGTTTGCATGCTTCAGAAAGTGTCACAAAGATGTGGGATTGCATCCATCCTGTCTCGGGCGCTATTGCGATTGACTCGGGGAGTGCGTGGTCCATCTGCTCGTCTTTCATACCCTTCCCCGGGAAAATGAACAATCATGGTATAAATGATCCAGCAGCACTCATGCAAATTTCTACCGTGACAAGTTGTCTCTCAGCAGACGACAATGAACCAACTTGTTTCTTTCCCCGACTGGCGATAATCTAAGATGGTCGATTGGGTATTGTAGTTATTCCTGTCTCGTCTACATTGTTGACACGATTTGTTGTAAACCTCTTCGCGTCTTGCACCATTTTCAGTAGATCGAAGAACGCGTTGACGGCAGTAGTATACGTAGGGTTCTGAAGGATCGATTCCGGTCACCATGTGCCTGAAGCACTTCCGGTTGCGCGCGCAGTACACTAGAGCGCCCCCTAGTGGCTATATAAATGCAAAAAACCGTGCGCGGTACACAAGAGCGCCCCCTAGCGGATGTACGAGCGCCGAAAGAGAACCCGTAGCCATCGATAGTGGACATAGGAACACACACACACACACACACACACACACACACACACACACACACACACACACACACACACACACACACACACACACACACACACACACACACACACACACACACACACACACACACACACACACACACACACACACACACACACACACACACACACACACACACACACACAATACATAATACACTTTAATAATAATGCATCATCCACCACCACCCCCACCACCACCACACCTGACCCTGACCCTGACGGAGTGACCAATACCCCGAGTCCGAGTGGTGAGCTAACACTAACTGGACTCCCTAATGACTGGAGTTAACTCTAAGCCCAAGCGTTTATCCAGCTGTAAGCCGTAGTGCGAGATCAAAGGATGCCAATCGGAACAATGTTGCAGTGAAACCGACCTTATCAGTGAAAAAACAGCGACAATGTTGCAAGTACAATATTAATGTGGCACTGAGGCATGTAATAGCCAGTATATAAGCGGTGGACATAAGACGTCATAAAATGAAAACTTTTAAATATAATGTGATGATGTTATATTTATTATGTAGCCTACATGCATGCCTACATTTTATTCGCTGGATGATGGAAATCTGACGGCTCAGTTAAGAAATGGTAGCAGGGTGAAAATTGACTATGCGTATAATGTGTACACACGCGCAGTGGGAACGAGAAATTTAAGAAATCAACACAAGAAGCGCAAGCAAAATTTAATAGGCAATTTATAGCCAGTATATATAGGCGGTGGACATAAGACGTCATAAAATGAAAACTTTTAAATATAATGTGATGATGTTATATTTATTATATAGCCTACATGTATGCCTACATTTTATTCGCTGGATGATGGAAATCTGACCGCTCAGTTAATAAATGGTAGCAGTGTGAAAAAGTGACTATGTGTAATGTGCACCCACATGTAGTGGGAACGAGAAAGCAACACAAGACGGGAGTGTATCGCAGCTCAAGCAAAATTTAATATATACATGAAAACGAAGCACAGTTACAACGGTAAATATATAGGTATACATATATAATTGAAAACAGTAGTAGTGTACATAGTTAAAAATGTTCAGTGGGCGGATGCCTCAAAGCAGGGCAGAAAACAGCGCCTGCACGACGGTACATGGAGTGGCAAGGGTGCCAGTGCCCGCCAACGTCTATATAGTAATTTAGATGGGCGGTCAGGGGCTTCGATGAACGGTCGTACGCTTCTCAACTGGGCCATAACACCCAACCACATCTGTGGTACATTTAGGCTGCGACGACATTGCACTCCTCATCCCAGGATTCCGGTTGGATGTCATCGACGGTGGTGTCGACCCGACGGTAGGCGGTGGTCTCGTTAATTTCGTTTACAACGTGCCGCCACATGCTAGCGTGTGTCATGTAGTGTGTCATAAGCTCGGATTCATAAAGAGCATCATCATCGGTGACCCATCGGTCTATTGTTCAGTCCTGTAGTTCCGCCATGACCAGAGGCCATAGCTGCCTATGAAGACTGCAAGGAAACGACAAACCAAAGTGAGATAAATAGTGTAGCTATCTATATATAGTAGGAAACGTGAGAACAGGCGTAACCAATCAACGAGAGAGATGGAATGCGAAACCAACCGACAGGTAGTTGTTATCGCAAGAGCTGCATCGGACGGCTAGGCAAGCCGCCACATATGGAAGTTGGACCCGACTAACAGTGAAGTCGAGTGAGCATATGTTATAGGTAGCGCTCAGTGAGATATGTACACGGGAACGGTAAATGTAAAACGAACATTCATTCAAACAATGTACACTATGCAGAGCTATGTAAAGTATGATATATACTCACGAATGATCAAATAGTACAAACAATGCGTCGCATAGCAGTGTTAGGACAACCAATAGGTCCGTCATCAATCCGACCATGGCTGCAGGCATCGTTAGTGTAGAATTGTAGAAGAGAGTTGCTGTGATGTCGACAATGGTGGTTGATGACGACATGACGGTCTTAGCACTCTTATATACCATGCTAGAAATAGACGACAACTGATGTAAGCTTCGGAGAACAATGATGCACCCGTCAAAACTGATAAACATGTCAGAGCAGTGTCAGATATCCGACGCAGTAAATCCACCACGGAGGAGAAAAGCGGGGTTATGAGTACTCAGAGAGCGCTACATAACGTCGTATTTAATACAATAAATGTACATTTTAACATCATAACGTCAGTATGAATCGTCCTATACACTTTAGAGGTGGTAACAGTTACCTGTCCAATTTCTATGTGTGAAGGATACATGTGTGGAATAGAGAATTTAACACTGTTGAAAGCGCGTATCAGTGGCGCAAATGTATGCATCATGGTGATTTGGAGACAGCAGAAAAGATGCTGCCACACGCATTGGTCTACAGGCGAAATACCCCAGCAAGAGCATTCGAGAGAAAGTGCATTTACCCGCAGAATGGAACAAAGATATTCTGTAATGTATGCGTTAGTCGCTGTTAAATTTCGCGACCCTACCTTACGTAAGTGACTGTTAGACACTCGGGAAGCTGAATTGAAGGAATGGGTAAAGAGTCGGGAAGGGTACTGGAGTGCACTGACCTACAGTGGTCAAGCATGCCACAAAATGCTTGGACAGATACTTATGCAAGTACGGGAGTTCATTCGAATGTACCAGAATCCCCCCACAGTGAAACGATGGCCGGACGTAAAGCGAGTCGATCGTACGATCGAACAAAGTACAACGCACCGCCAGGCACCCGGCGAACAATACCGGCATCACGCGCGCGACCAACGGTGGAGATAAGATTGCACGCCATAGGCAGTATGAGGCCTTTATAAGCTGAGCGCACAGTTAACGACTCACACAACCGCTCTCCGATCGCCCAGTAGAAGTCAAGTCGTCAGCATCAGCAATGGCCGCACAAAAGTTCGCCAATAACAACGAGATGACTCTGACACGTCTGCAAAACGAAGTAAGTAACGGGAACTATATATTTATACGTCCGTTAACGATAGTACAATGTGCCGTACAAGAAAAATACACCGTGTACGCATCGTGTCAGCATTGTAACAAACGTGTGATTCAGGAAAATAATGGCTATGTGTGTCCTATTCATCGATGGCAACGGGTTCCCGTGTACAGGTTCGCTCTGCGTATCCTCCTGGCTGACTGGATCAGATCAGAATGTTGCGTAACTCTATTCATTGAAAAGGCAGAACAGGTGTTGGGATTCACTGGTAACGCCTACATGAACATGTCGTCAGACGCCGAGCGGTATGCAGCACTAAAGGTGCTGCGGGGGGCCATGTCCTGGTCACCATTATTAAACGCGTAGCGTGAGAATATGTCAATTACAGCGTGTCAGAACTGGAAGTAGTAGCCGTATAATTCTGTTGAGAGGATGACGCTGCTGCTGCTGCTATAAGCAGTGACGTCAGGGAGGGGACAAAGACCAGTGGGAAAGAGAAGGTAATGGAATGGTTACGTAGAAATAGTTCTGAAATACTCTTCTCCTCCTCGGTGGAAAGTTGTGCACTACCACCACTCATTATAATAACAGATGACGAGGGGGAGGAAGACAGTACGTCACAGTCCGATGTTATATCTATAAGTAGTAGCGACGAGATGGAGGCAACGGTGAGTGGTCTAGATAGGATACGTGATCGATCCGAAGCCATGAGGATCGAAAATAACTTCTATAAAGCGCTAGAGGTCGCCAGTGTCCAGTATGTGTGTGATGAAGTGGCCCGCATAATGAATTTAACGGAAGACTAGGAGTGTTACATACCATCGTCCGACTTGGTCCTGCACATCTTGCGTTGGCTAGCAATAGAAGTCACCGCAAAGTGTGGGAATATGCAGATTCTAACCGAACGATATGCAAATATGCAGGGCGATACGGACGATTATGCGGAACGATGCGCAAATATGTATGGTAATACTGGCTAGCAAATTAACTAGCAGTTCTGTTCAATAGATAAGAGACGGCCTGCGTCAACTCCGTAGGTCGTACGAGGAGGCAACGGAGGTGTCGTCATCCAAACGTTATGCATCGGAGATGGAGGATGGTGACATCAGACAGGTGGTGGTGATGAAGAAACGTAGAGACACTTCCGCATCACCACCATCTCAGGTGTCACCACTGCCATCATCGACACACTCATCATAATCATCATCCCCAGGCTACGAGTCGCCTCCAACATCGCAGCCACTACCATGGGGTGATGAGTTCGAATTCAGCCCCGCGTCACCACCACTATCTCAGACGACGGAGCGTGAGGAGAAATCTTCGCCGCCGACGTTGTACGTCCTCCCCAACACAAGCATCGTGCTGTCGTAGGGCGACGCAGTATACACACCCGACCCTCCGGCAAACCCGGAACCGTCCACAAGCCAGACATACAGTTCGGAGGCGAATGCAGAGGTGTGTAAGATGATGATAGAACAGGCTGTATCGAATCTCATCACATACAACTTTGATGAGGTGACGAAGATGACATGCGAAGAAATTACGGCGACGATAATGTCGCCGGAATGGCAAGAGCTGATGAAAGACTACTTTCGCATCAGCATCCGCCGCCGACAATATTTGAACATTAGTAGTAGTAGTAGTAGTAGTAGTAGTAGTAGTAGAAGTAGTAGTAGTAGTAGCAGTAGTAGTAGTAGTAGTAGTAGTAGTAGTAGTAGTAGTAGTAGTAGTAGTAGTAGCAGTAGTAGTAATAGTATTAGTATTAGTAATAGAACCACTGCAATTGAACATTAATATTATTGTAACCGCTGTAGAGTATTTAATATAACCACTGTAGAAGAATATTAGTGTTATTAGGTAGGATTGAACATTAGGACTATTACTTTTTATGTAGGATGAAGGGTATGATGAAGCTCCCGTGGTGCGGGCAGACGTTCGTGTTCATGCGTGTCGAGAATTAGTGGCGACAATAACTGCTTATATACCGTCATCAAACGACTATTTCTATTAACGACGATCATCGTTGCAATGGAAATTCATATTGCAGTAGATCGTCTGTACTTATATAACCACGGTGGTGTATTGTAACCTGTAGAACTTTACGTTATTTAGTCGCTTTCGTATTGTATGATTGTATATATATATATATATATATATATATATATATATATATATATATATATATATAGAGAGAGAGAGAGAGTCATTTATATATATATATATATATATATATATATATATATATATATATATATATATATATATATATATATATACATACATACAGAACGACTTATATAGTACATCATCATCAACATCATTGTTGTAACCTCTGTCGTGGTGTAACAGACCACAAGTTAATAACCATGATACTAGCCACTGGCATGTCGATAATCGATCGTAAGCTAGTGGTCACTGTCGGGGACGTAAAAATCCCACAAACCATCATGTCGTCATCGTATTTATATAAGTCTATCCGTGTATATGTATATATGTATATATGACATACCACATTATATTAAAAAAAAGTCATACAATGATTGGTACGTGTTGTCAGTGGTGTTCCCCTCGTCCTACATAGTTGAAAGAGAACCCGTAGCTATCGATAGTGGACATAGTAGCCATTACCATAGGAACGCATCTTCATAATACATCGTCCACCACCCCCAACACCACCACCACCACCAACACCACACGCACTATATAGATGTATTAAGGGCCGATGTCTGTCAGTTGTAGACGCGTACACCACCATGAAACGGCATCTATGTCGTCACTGTGGAGTGGCACTCGACACGTATGCAGAGCTACGACGTCACGTAGAGGGTCATTCGACACCGTCGGTGAATCAGCACTCGTACTCAGTGGCACCACCTGCAGCAGTGCCACCTAGCGACCACACAAAGAGAACGAAATATGCGTGCAAATGCGATGCAACGTTCGGGAGATAGGACGATCTACAGCATCACGTAAGGTCCGTATGTCGTCTTAGTAGTAGTAGTAGAAAAACACCACCGTCTACACGTGTTCGAAATGTGGACGGAATTTCATTAGTCGTGGCACCCTGACCAGACACGCAAGAACCGCGTATACCGAGGTCAAAGAGCCACCAACACCGAAGCGATCAAACAGGGAAGACACCACACCCCACCACCCACTATTTACCGACGAAGATCCCATCGATCCATCCGCTCGACTTCCCTTCGCCGACAACCTGTCGACGGAACTGCTAGATGTCGTTTGAGCGCACTGGTCAACCATAACGACACGTGTATCGAGAGGACCCCTCCAATGCAGGTACGATTACAGATTAACTACGCTAGACACGACCTTTCTAGAGACTCCTTTGAAGATCATGTTCCAGGAACAGACCAACGCCTTCAAGATTAACCTCAGTCACGGGTTCGTTCTAAGGAACAAGAACACGGGTCGATACAAGTACTATAATTCCTCGTGCAATTACTGTGGACGCTACCTGGAACAACCCAGTCTCATCACCAACAGCAAGGACTTTGATGACTTCGACTTTGATGTCATCGACGATGCGTACGAGATAGAGATGAGTAAGAGAACCGTCACGTACACCCTACCCTACACATGGGATTCTTCGTTCTACAGTACACCAAGATGCGCATGTTGCAGTTTTATTACAACTTCATCAACATATGCGTGGAGCGCCCTCTGTTCCAGTACTGCTAGATGGATACAGATAGTGCCTAATTGACCTTGGCCGGTGAGTCCGTCGATGCCCTCGTGACCCCAGAACTACGAGATCATTATTTCCGACATCGTTCCGAATGGCTCCCGTCCGAATGTTGCGATGAACATCGGAACGAGTACGTACGTTGTCGACTCACCGATTGACCGAGGGTCGGGGATAAGGCATGCTATAATGGCTCGCAGAGCGTTCGACTAGAGTACACCGGGTCAAGGTCGAGTGGTCCGGTGACGGATTCGTGGTGTTGTGTAGCAAGACGTACTATTGTTTCGGAGCCACCGACAAGTACAGCACCAAAGGACTGAGCAAACGTCACAACACCATCGACAAGGATGCGTTCCCGGAGGTGCTCACCAACCGTCGGAGCGGAGGTGAAACGAACCGCGGGTTCCGGGTGCATCACTCGACCGTGTTGACGTACGTGCAGGAACGGGCGGCCCTCACCTACTTCTACGCCAAACGCGTGGTGCACGAGGACGGGGTGACCACGGGCCCGGTTGACGTGTAGATCAGGCGATGCACTCTGGTCGTCTTTCATAAGCGATCATGGATACACGATGGAAACATCCCTTCACCTGCATCGTCGCCGGACTGACGGGATGCGGCAAGAGTACGTTCGTGACGCGTATGTTGCGTCACGCTGCTGCGACAGGCGACAGGCTTACGCAACGATGGACTTGGTCGACGTGCGGTTCGAGGAAGGGTTACCGACGGCGGCCATGTTCAAATCGACAACGAGGAACCTCATCGTCATAGACGATCTCATGGCAGAAACGGACGAGCGGGTCACCACCTTGTTCACTAAAAAAAATCACCACAGGAACACGTCCGTGCTGTATCTCGTACAGAACCTGTTCCCTAAAAACAAGGAGAGTCGTACCATCAGTCTTAACTCTCAGTACATGGTGGTGTTCAAGAATCCACGCGATGCAACGCAGATGTCACACTTGGCTCGTCAGATGTATCTGGGACGCGTGAAATTCGCGCAAGATGCTTTTAAACACGCCACGTCCGTATCGTACGGTTATCTATTGATCGATCTCAAACAGGACACACCCGAGGACATACGTGTGCGCACGTGCATCTTTCCCGACGACGGTTTTCAGTACGTGTACTTACCGAAGTGGATCGTCTCTTCATTCGCATCATGTCTGACCTGGTGAAGAGACACATTTTGTGCATACAGGCTCTGAACAGGTACACGAGCACCAAACTGCGAAAAGCCATCATCGCTAACGCTGACGCTGATCTGCTGTGTGCACTGGCCGAGTGTGCCTACAACATACTAAAAAAGAACATTCCATTATCCGATTTACAGAGGCGACGCTTGAGTAAATACAGGACGAAATTACGCGAGTTGGCTCAGAGAAGAACGGTAGCCGCCAGGAGACGACGCATTTTGTTGCAACAGCAGGTCGGCGAGGGACAGAGTGGAGGTTTCCTATCGGCCTTCCTAGCACCGTTGGCAAATTCGGTCTTTCTACCCTTGCTCCAAGAGGTGCTGTTCAAGAAGTAGAGAGAGAGAGAGAGAGAGAGGGAGAGAGAGAGAGAGAGAGAGAGAGAGAGAGAGAGAGAGAGAGAGAGAGAGAGAGAGATGGAACACGCACGAAAGCTGGTCTTGGTGGATCCGCGACTGTTGGACACACTTCGCTCACCATCACCACCCCCACTCCCAACCCAACGGACACCATAGGTAAGAAGGTGCAAGCCCTCGATGACGAGATGAAGACCACCCTCGATAGAAAGGACCTCGACGACGGGACCAAGGTAACACTGTATAATCAGGTGTTGCAGTGGTACAACGTCTTGGCCGATAAACACGTCAAGGAACCGTTCCGCGTGGTCGCGGTGAACGAGGAGGGGGCGGGGGCGAGGGCGGGGCGGAGACGGGGGTAGCGGGGGGCAGAGGGTGCAGTAGCAGCTCCTAGTAGCGGAACAGAGGCTGACGTAGTGGACACCGTTCACAAGACCATGCAGCCAAAGCCAGGCGTTTGATGGAACATCTCAAAAGAGATGTCGCGAGGATCGCTCGTGGTGAACTTATACACGAGGGTGTGCCGGTTGCCGGAAGTAACGTGGTGGATCTCATTAATGATCTTTTGCGTAAGAGAAAGACCGATCCAACAGGTTGACAGCCATTTCACGACAACTCCGTGCCATCAACCTACCCATGGAGTTGGTCGGTAACGTTGCCAGGAGAGCCTACATACGACAGGCGACGACGGCCACTCCCTCTCGTCGTCTCGTTCTGCTGCTGCTGCTGCTGCTGCTGCTGCTGGTAGTGCACGAAGATCACTAAGTCGGACACTCCTCGCTCGTCGGCGTAGTCGAATGGAACATTCCATGCCCACCGCACCCCCCGAATCACGCAAGGCTTTGTCGTCATTGGCTGGTTGGGACGACTTATAAGGTAGTGCGGTCCGTGTCCATAGCACAGTGTTCGTCATGCCAATCGATCCACAGGACGCGTACCGTTCCGTCGTCATTGCGATATTTTGTAGTGGACTTTACTTGCTTGCTGACGCTATAGCCCGAACTCTTATACAACAGGCGTTATTCGAATTATGGTTTCGCTACTAGACTGTTGTTGCTCCGCCGCTAGCGTTGTGGGTGCGATAGCGTGTGTCCTACTATACGTCGGTGTGCTCCTAATCATTCGTCAGCATTCGTACTCCGGAGTCAACGTCACTGCCACCGTCAACGCGTCGGACCTCCTCTTTTAATGGCGCGAAGGAGAGAACACCCAATGAGGGAGGTCTACTTCGATCCGAAAAGGGTAGGCAGTTACGGCGGCGTCGATGCCTTGCGACGCGTCATGCGGGTGCCGCGGAAAATCGTCGCAGAATGGTTATCGGAACATTACACAAACCAGCAAGACGTCATTTCAAGAGACGACGCGTCATTGTGGGTGGTATGCGTCAGCAGTGGCAGGCCGATCTCGTAGACTTGACGAAGTTGAAAAACATGATCGACGTCTTCTCGAAAGTGACCTGGTGTATTCCTATGAAGAACAAGTCCGCGGCGTCATTGGTTGCAGCGCTTCAAACCACGTTCGTCAACGATTGGCCACAGACGTTGCAGACAGATGAAGGAGTGGAATTTCTGAATAAATCCGTTCAGGCTATGCTGCAGAGTTACGGCACCCATCTCTTCTCCACAGACAACGCAGAGACGAAGGCGAGCATCGTGGAACGATTCAACAGAACGTTAAAGACGCGCATGTGGCGATACTTCACGAAACACCAGACGTGGCGTTACATCGACGTCCTTCAGGACTTGGTGCGATCGTACAACAATACCCCCCCCACCGCAGCATCGGCATGGCTCCATTACGAGTAAATGCAAAGAATGAAGAACGGTCACGACGGTAAGGGCGTGCCCAAGTTGTGTGTGTCGGATCGCGTGCGCATCAGCAAGTACAAAGGCACGTTCGAAAAGGACTACGAGACGAACTGGAACGAAGAAATGTTCACGATACACGAGGTTCATTCCTCCGATCTACCCGTGTACCGCTTGCGGGACGATCTCGGTGAAGTGCTGGATGGCACCTTCTACGAACTGTAGCTGCAGAAGGTGTCGGTACCCGTCGATAAAATGTACCGCGTAGAATCGGTACTGCAACGCCGTAAGGTTGGTAGACGAACGGAGGCTTTGGTGAAATGGTTCGGCTATCCCTCCAAATTCAACAGCTGGATCGATGCCAGTGCACTCGTCCCCTCCACTATAAAGACTAGCCGCGCGTATGGTGACACTTCATTCGAGAAATGACACAAGACACGACACCACAGGCCTTCACCACCACCACCGTCATAGACGAGGACGAGGAGGTGGAGCAGGAGGACGTAGCAGCAGCGGAGGATTGTACTGATGCGCCGAGCGAGAAAGACAACACTCCGTGGCATCTGTTCGGTACCGTGTATCCCAAAGAGGAGATAGTGTTTCTGTGTCAGGTCGTCGTCTTGTATACGGTCATTCTGATAAGCATTTACAACCTGACGACAGGGCACACGAATTCTAATATGTGGACGGCTCTGTTGAGCAGTTCGTTGGGTTACCTACTGCCCACTCCTATTTTGAGACGCAATGGCGACTGATTTCTATCTGACGCTATCTAGCAACGCTTCCATGAAGGTGCACCCCGATAACACCTTGGCCCATTACATCACGGACTTGCCTCAACGCATATCGGTGTCTGGCGAGTGGGAGTGCGGGCTGGCAGAGATCCAGTACCCGTATACTTGGTACAACGTTCGAGAGGACGACACGTGGTTCTACCTCAACGAGCGCACTCCTGTGGGTCTTACCCCGAGTACGAAGATCGAGGCTGGGCATTACCGCAGTCCTAACGTATTGTTGGACCACGTCAACAAGGCGCTGAAACGCATGTGGACGGATAAGACGCGGGTTAAATTGAGCTACAGTACCATCACTCAGAAAATGACGTTGCACGTGTCACCGGGCACCGACTTCAGCATGCCTTACCAGAGTGCAATGGGTACCATTTTGGGATTCTATCCTTCGCTTTTCACCAGTCCAGCGAGAGATAGGGATACACGCGTGTACACACACCCGAGAGTAGGAGAGGAACCGGACCTAAGTCTCACGCCGTCAGCGTCGTGACGGTGACGGTGACGCTTCATTTTCGACGACGTAGGACCGGACTGTTCTGACGACGAATTACAACGACTATTACGCGCGTCAGGCGGGTGGTGCGCTGCCCTACTTCGCCGGTGCACAATACCAGCGAGGTCACGGACTGGGCAGTCTGTTCGGCGGTCTGCTGCGCAGCGCCATGCCACTCATCAAGAGAGGTGCCGTGGCGTTGGGTAAGGGAGCGTTGAAGACCGGCGTGCGTTTAGCTGGCGACGTCTTATTTTGACAGAACATAAAAAAGCAGCCAAACGTCGCGTCACGGACGCTGGTAGGAGCATGCTGCGTAACCTTGAGATCCCTGGCGTGCGACCTCATAAACGTATAAAACGAGCACTCGCGAAGACAGGAGTCACTACAACGAAGAGACTGCGCAAGAGACAGACGCCCAAGAAACGTGAGGCCGACATATTCGACGACGATGGCGTTCGTACATGGACAGTCGTGCGAAGGGGTCAAGACCGAGCTGGATCTCTTTACCGTACCCCCCACTCAGAACAGCATCGTCGACAGCCACGTAGTGGAACATCAACCCATGGCCTCTCTGGACTCGGGTGGACCGATATAATTCCTGATCCCTGGATCCGGAGACGATTACTTGGATCTCGCCAACACGATGCTACACGTGCAGGTGAAGGTGACGCGAGCCAACGGGGACGATCTCGACTTGGCCGACCCCGTGGGACCAGTGAATAACTGGCTGCATTCGCTGTTCAGTCAAGTCGACGTGTACCTGAACGGCACGCTCGTGACCCCTTCGACCAAAACATACGCGTATCGTGCTTACAATGAGACACTGCTGAGTTACGGTACCGATGCCAAGGTCACGCAGATGACGGATCAGCTGTAGCACAAGGACACGGCCACTCACATGGATGCCGTCGAGATAGTCGACGGAGCTGCGGCTAACGCAGGGTTCGTAGCTCGACGAGAGAACATCGTACGGAGTCGAGTGGTCGACATGATGGGTCGTCTACACGTGGATCTGTTTCTGCAAGATAAACTGATCAACGGCGTCGATGTCAAGATCCGACTGGTAAGCAGTAAGTCTGCGTTTGCGCTCATGGCTGGTGGGCCCAACCCCGATTACAGGATAAACATCGACAATGCCACCTTGTTTGCCAAGAAGGCCACCCTCGATCCCACCGTGCAGATGGCACACATCAAGGCTCTCGAGAAGAGCACGGTCAAGTATCCGATGCGGTCCGTCGACTGCAAGGTATACTCCATTCCTGCGGGTGCTCGGTCGCATACGCACGAGAACCTGTTCCTCGGCACTCTGCCGAAACGTCTGGTGCTGTGCTGCATCGATAACGACGCTTACAACGGTGCGTACGAAGAATCCGTTTCACGCCAAGAACAACACCATAAGCGTCCACGCAGTGAACGTGGACGGACGACAGATACCCTCCAAACCCTTCCAGCCCAATTTCGCAGACGACCTCTTCGTCAGGAGCTACATGAGCCTGTTCACCTCGACCGGTAAGATTTGGCAGGACGAGGGGAACGGCCTGACTCGCAGCGACTTCCGACACGGCTACGCATTCTTCGGTTTTGACCTGACCCCCGACCAGTGCGATGGTCCCTGCTTCCATCTGGGACAAAAGGGCAACCTGCGCATATAACTTCATTTCCGCAACGCGCTGGCGACCACTGTGAACGTCATAGCCTATGCCGAATTCGAGTCCGTGCTGAAAATCGACAAGAACCGCAACATCATATGCGACTACTGAGATGGACACCCTGCAGATCGCCCGAATACTGGAAATGGACCCGTGCACCAGATCGATATTTCGCGGTGTCGTACCCAAAGACGGACTGCCTACGACAATAGATGGCGTTCTACCTGCGGCCTTCGTGTGCAACACCGACAACGGTGGCGACCCGGGCGAACATTGGATAGCGCTGTACCTGACCGCCGACGGACGCGGCGATTACTTCTGTTCGTACGGCCTGCCGCCACGTCACGCGGCGTTCCGCACCTTCGTGAACGAACATTGTTCCGAGTGGATTCATAATAGCAAGAGACTTCAGAGTCCCGTGTCTAAAGTTTGTGGACATTATTGCGTCGCTTTTGTATTGCTTCGTTGTAACGGCTTTCCTATAGGAACTTTTATCAACGTATTCGGTATCGATCTAGTTGCTAACGATTGCCGCGTGTTTGATTGGCTTAAACAGATGCGATAAGGTAGTCTGTACTATCACACATCGTTCATCGACGAGGTGGACACACCACTCGTAAGCTCACGACCTCTGGCGTGATGGTCAACATCCGCAAGTCGCCTCATCATCATCACCCTCGAGCCTCTGTCAAGGTGGAGACACCCCTAAGCTCGCGACCTCTGGCGTGATAGTCAACATCCGCAAGTCACCTCATCTTCATCGTCATAGTTGTAGTCGTAGTGATATTACACGCTACCCATGTTGTATCATCATGCTGCTTGTGTTGTTCAATAAAAATACGTGTGCACTAGTACGATATCGTGTTTTGTTCGTTTCTCGTCTCCTCGTTAGGTCCTTTGATCTCAGTTATTAATGACCCTGTTAATGACCACTGTTAACAGACCCTTTGATCTCAGTTATTAATGGCCATGTTAGCACGCGCGCCTCTCTAGGTCAGGGTTCACCGTCGACATGGGGTTAGGGTCAGAACTACGGTTCGTTTTAGTCGCTAGGAGGCGCTCCTACATCCGCTAGGGGGCGCTCTGGTGTGCTGCGCGCGCAACCGGAAGTGCTTCAGGCACATGGTGACCGGAATTGATCCTTCAGAACCCTACGTATACTACTGACGACACCCTGGTTGAACGCTCTTGCGCTAGCTGCCGGTGTATGTTCGGGTGTTCTCAAAGAAATCTCGTCACTGTGGCAAGCCATAAAGCCATGACACCAGTCCTTTCTAGCTTCGTCAGTCCTGCGTTTGAAGTTATGCTGAATGTCGTTTGCTTGTGCGTAATCAAATGCGACTCTCTTCAGACAAGGTGAAACCAAAAAGCATGCTCTCCATACGTTTGATATGCGTAACGAGTTCTAACTCCATCGCAGGTGAAAAAACAGGTCGGAATCTGTCCAGACCCTTTTCTGCTGCAACCGCAACATCTCCCACTCACTGACATCTTCGTTGCAGTGTAGAGCGGGGAACCCCAAACTGCTTAACAGCACGCTTGAGCCCCATGACTTTTCCGCGCACAGCCTCGATAGTCAACTGCATGTCGGCATCATTCCATGTTTGGTGGTTCGTTTTTCGTTTGTTTGAAAAATCTGTAACGGAACCCGTTTTTAAAATGATTGCGTTGATTTGGTTAATGCATTGTATTATTATTTAATTAACTAATTAACACAAGTTTGTGATATAACCTACATGATCAATTATACATATTGACATTATCAAAGTATATTATTATATTAGTACATTATAGCAACGCCTACGGTATAACCACATTATCCATGATATGCTCAGCATCTGCGGCCAAAGTGGGCCCCACTTTGGCCTCTTCCAAAGAGTATTGGTCGGACGCCACTTTGGTTTCAATGCGTGCATTCTAGTGCCCTGCGCGGGCCGGGCTTTGCGTCCAAGCCCGGCCCGGCCCCCTCATTTAAAGCCAAATATGACAAATGTTGCCATATTTAAAAGTAATTACACTAAGAAGTTTTTCTTTATTTTTCTTCAGGATATTCGTAAGTTTGAAGAAGTTGGTGGTGCTGGATTTTTAGAACTCGTCCAGCACACTATGGACCTTCAGCATAAGAGTAGTACTCCACTAAGAGCTAAGGATATTATGCCCCATCCCATGTGTGTGTGTGTGTTTGTGTGTGTGTGTGTGTGTGTGTGTGTGTGTGTGTGTGTGGTGTGTGTGTGTGTGTGTGTGTGTGTGTGTGTGTGTGTGTGTGTGTGTGTGTGTGTGTGTGTGTGTGTGTGTGTGTGTGTGTGTGTGTGTGGGTGTGTGTGTGTTTTGTGTTAATAAAACAATAAGTCTGTTTTACAGTTTATTTGTTTTTCGTCTTTGCTTACCCATCTTTGGCCCGCGGGTATGGGCCGGGCATGGGCCTGAAACTTGCGAGCCGGGCCGGGCCTGGGCCAAACATTCACGGTCTGGGTCGGGCCTGGGCCTAAATTCTAGTTTGCGGGCCTGGGCTGGGCCGGGCCGGGCATGAAAAAATATTGCGGGTATGGGCCGGGCCTGGACTCTAACTGCTAATTGCGGGCCGGGATTGGGATCAAATTCTAGGCCCGCGCAGGGCACTAGTGCACTCACGTCAAAATGAAATTGCTCATTCAACTAACTATAAACTATTGTTATATATACCACATTTATGGTTACATACCTTGACCATTTAAAAAAATTTGGAGTTTGTAAGACACGTAATTTATTTTAAGAAAAGTGCACAAATTTGCAACTCACCGTTTTCAATTCGCGCCAAGCAGAAAACTACGACGTCCCCTGACGGGTCTGTAAACACTACTATCGTTCATTTGACTGCAGTGCATATCTGGGTCGATATGACAGTGGGGGTCCACTTTGGCCTAGGGGCCCACTTTACTCGACCTTCCCCTACAATGTGAAACGACATTACGACTCGAAACATAAGAAGGATTTTGACAGTCCTTATCCGGGGAAAGGTGAGCGTCTGAAGGAGTTCAAGAAACGATTTGATGCATACGTGGGTGAGGCGAAGAGTGTCGGTTTTTCTTCAAGCAACTGTTGAGTAAGCTGCGAGCCTGCCCTGCTTGGTCGATTGCACTTGCACGAGAGCACAGACAGAAGTGATATTGCCCAGCTGCTGGTATCTGTGCGATACTTCGACACCAGCGGTTCGGAAGACATCCTGTGCCTTATTCCATTGAAAGGCACAATAGATGCGGACACTTGCAATGCATTACTGCAATTCGGTCAAGAGAACGCTGTTTCAATTTGCACGGATGGTATAAATGGTCGTCGAGCTGTACTCGTTACGATGTTCAGTCAGCGAATTGGAAAGCCGAACTTGCTTTCTTATCACTGCATTATTTATCATCAAGCTCTGTGTGCAAAAGGAGGCTGCGGCCTGCAGGAAACAATGCAAATTATCGTTGGAATCGTGAATCTCATTCGCGCCCGTGCTCTGAACCACCGAAGGTTTCAGAATCACCTGGTCACATTTGACGCAGAATATGGCCATGTTCTGTTTTACAACAGTGTTCGCTGGCTGAGCTGTGGAGCAGTTCTGGTGATATTTATTGCACTGCTTCATCACATCATCAGCTTTCTTGAAGAAATCGGTCGTCCTGTCGTTAAGCTGGACACTCAGTTTCAAATTCGGCTCTGCGTCCTGGCAGACATTTTTGGACACATGAACAAGCTGAACATGTTGCTCCAGGGACGGCAGAAGCTGCTGTGTAATCCGTACGAAGCAGTTACGGGGTTTGACGGCAAGCTTTCTCTTTTCAAAGTTCTTGCAGAGAGTGGCAACTTTCTACATTTCCGGTTCATGGGAGAAGTCTGCGGCGAATAGAAGGCGCGCACGGAAGACGCCAAGCAGGTACTTGTCGGTGTGTTGGACAGTCTGCAGATAGCCTTTAACAAGCAATTCGTCGACATCGCATCTATCGATGACGTTTTTTTTTTTGCCAGTGCATTTACCTCCCAGTGTGTCACAAGTTGTCGCTGACGTTTGGAGTCGACGAAGCTGCGTTGCAGGTGGATTTCATCGATTTCAAAATTGTGCCAGGCTTGAAAGAACAGTTTCTCGCTGCAAAAGACGACCTCGTGCTTTTATGGCCGACGAAAGTGGCGGTCCGGTTTCTAGCGTTACGCGAGGCTGCGTAAAAATCCCTGGTACTTTTCAGTATTACGTGGTCATGCGAATCTGGACTCTCCGCGATGAATCATATCAAGAACTCACTTCGGTGCCGGTTGACGGACAAGCGATTGGATGAGCTTCTGCGACTTGCGATCTCCCCTCTCGCTCCAGGCTTCGGTCGGTTATCGAAGAATATTCAACATCACCCTTCTCATTAACTTGAGCGTGTCGGTGCGCTGACTGTCTGCAGATCGCCGTCAACAAACGATAGAGTGATTTGTTCATTGTCCGGGTGTATTTCAGACAAACATAAAACGCTGTATATGAGTACATTTACGTATGTATTTGTTCCTTACTTAACGTTGGCCCGCACAGACCGAGCTGGGGAAAAACTGGCCCCCAGCTAAAAAAAAGTATGCGGAACGCTGATCTAGCAGAGTTGCACTCCAGTTTTCTGACCAATCCATTTCATAAATCAGAACAATATTCCTGCCAATGTTTATATGCTAATAATAATTTTATCATAAGACAATTCTAAAATATCCTTGAACTTAATAAAAAAACTGCAATAACATATATTATGTTGTAAATACTACCTTGGTGGTGAACATGACACTCGCAGTCACAAGTGATACATGGAACAGATCTCTGGTTCTCAGTACAGCCTACCACAGATGTCATCAAACTGACTGGTAGCACTACAGTTTGATCTAGTTCTCTTTCAATACACATAATACACAATATTTTAATGTACATAAATTGATGAAAAATTGCATGATAAAAGAAAATCTTGCCTAGTTTATGACAATCAATATGTAGTTGCTTTGAGATCTAGTCATATTAAACTGCTGTAGTGGTAATCACTGTTCCACACTAAAACACGCACAACGTTAGGCTCCAATACACTGATGCAACACAGTGTGTGTTAGATTTTATTCATATTTTATATTAGATGGTGTATATCAACAGTGACAATGTTGAGCGTACAGCAAATATTTAACTGATTTTAACAAACTGTTATGCTATGATGACAACAAGATTTTTTTGTCATTTTATATATCCTCACCATTAGTCACCAATAAATGTTGCTTTTGCAATTCTACTGATTGAACATCACCTGAACACTGTGCTGTTAGCAATGTCATTAAGCAAAGGTTACATTAAAAACAAAATGTATAAGTAAATTGATGCATCAATCAAAACAATAGCGTGACACAAATGTTACAGGAAACAAATAAATAGTAAACAGGCTATGAAAGAACAGATGCATTTTACATCTATCAGGGTATAAGATCACAAGACCATACCTGCAGAACGTTAGTCTTATACAAAATAAAACTGTCCTTCTTTCTCTGATGTCAACTGGCAGTGCATACTAGTTTGTAGCGATGTATGTTCTTATTTGACTCGGTCATGTTTGATGCATACTTACAGAACATTTATTTATTACTAGTTGTTTTTACCTATAAGTTGAAATAAGCCCTTGAGTATATATAACAAAAACATTTATAAGAATTGCAAGATTCCTATTTCCTGAACCATGACCTTTTATATGTACAGGTATACAACACATCAGGTATATCACTTTTAAGAAGACATTTGTCTTGTTCACAGTAATACAAATGTATCTGTTCTGAGATTCTTGTGATAATACCATACATCCCCATGAAACAACAACTGGAGCATCCCACAATCAAATACAAGACAAGCTACAGTCAAATGTCTGGCAAAAAACTAAACAAATGGTCTACAGAATTGGAATGTTAGACAAGAAATTATTTAACTGCACAAATCATCAACAAAACTATTTCCCAGTATTGTCCACCAATGTGACCATGTCATCCCATGATAAACATCCTGGTGAAACATTTTTTGCTGTAACATCCTCCATTAATTTTACTAGACCTAGATTTTTACATTGGCATCATGCAGCCAAATTTAATTCCTGTAAAAATCTATCATTGTCATAAAAATGCTATCGCATTGACTGATTTACATTTTGTGTAAGTTGCACACCACTCACAAGTTGTTACCCGTCAAACGTAATGCATACAAAACAATAGTTTTAAATGCATTTACTTAGCTGTCTAAAGCTGCAATAACCATCTATAAACCAATATAGCAGAACTGTATGACTCCGTCACATGTTATTTGCAAGCTAGCAGCCACTACTGTTGAGCAAAGTTGAACTGCACTGAAGAAATGGTGGTTTGGCATCCTGCCCTGAAGGCAACCCATGGCCACCCTTTGAGATGGCTGCAGCAGGGGTCTTCTTCGCATGATCACTGGCAATCTTTGTGGCGTCTTCGAGCAGATTTCCAAGCTGTGAAGACACGTCCCCGAATGCCCCACTACTTGCTAAGCCTCCCGTTGGCAGTGGCAGTGCTCCCACACATGGAGACGCAGCACAATCACCTGTAACAACCAACAGCTGTCTTATAGGCTATCCAAAATTAAAATGACAGAAAAAAATTACAATCAAAATGAAAGTAATGCAAGAATCTGGAGGGAATACAACCACTATTGATATCCAAAACCTGGAATGAACAGGTATGCCATGGGCTGAAGTGTGAAGTGCTTTGAGCAGTTCCAAGGACTCGATACTGCATTGTATAAGAATGCACATTTACCTTTTCATTCATACTCAAGTCAATTTTCTGTTTCCAACATTGCTCTGTTAATAGTCTGAGGATCAGAATATATGCATTACAATGAAAACAATATGCATTGGCATGTAAGAAGTTTCAAGTCGCCTAGCTCAGCCAGTGAAGTCTCACTGAAACCAAGTATACATCTACTCATACCAGCAATTAGTGCTTCTTGATGGCATAACCTAACACAAAATTAACATGGATGAATTCATCATTTTGTTAGTATTCATGATGTTGGGACAGCTGAAAATGGGACCTTCCCAACTAAACCATAACGTCTTGTAGTTTTATCTTTTGGAACCAGATCATTCGTCTCAATTATTTCATATGAATGTCCAACCAGTTCTGTGATGACACTCATCACTGGCACACACGGAGTCTTCAGAGTAGAGTTTGACAGGAAATTTATTTTGCAAATGACTCTAAATTCAACTCCTAATGACTTAATAAAAATCCACCATTCTCCTATTACCCTAAACACCTTTCAATCTACAGAATCTTAAATACTTAAATAATAACCTACATGACATCTTAACGACCTACCTGCTGACAGATCATTAGTTGGAGTTGCATCTCTAGTAGGAAGCAGATCCAGGTCCTCCATGGACAAGCCAGGGTTGCTGACAAAACGACCACAATTTTCACCATCCTTATCTGGGGAAGAAGGCAACTCATCCACACTACTCTTGCGACTGGACATCGGGGAGATGTCGAGGCTGGAGGCATTAGTTGTACTCATCTCACTGCTAGTTTGTGAACTCGGGTCTGGGATGAGCGTTCTGATCTCTTCACACTCCGTCCTCAGTCGCCCGAGTACATGGCCCTTCCCTATTGGACACAACCGCATGTAGTTACTTCTTCTCACAGCGCATCACTCAATGTGCTCACATATGTAATGTGACTGTCGAGCTGGGTGCATCCCTCTATTCACACCATTGATTGACACCACCAGCTATGTGGAGTACATGACAGGTTACACATTTATCCCCTGTGCAGGATCTTTTACTTCCCCTGGCATAGACATTTGGTAAAAGGGATCTACATACTTCCAACTTCCTTCCTCAATGCCAGGTGCTAGGCAGTCAGCGAGTTGTACCAAATTTTTTACAAAAGATCTGATTCGTCCTGGGGTTCGAACCAAGAACTTCCTGGTCAAACTATGCCAGTATTGGTGGATATTTTAATTGTTTGTGATAATAAACAATTATTTTACAACAGACAATTAAAGAGTGGCAACTTTATGACTATCATCCATTTCAGGTATGTTCAAACTAAATGACGGCACATCAGTTGTAAAGGTACTTCATTAAAAAAACATTATTTGAAAGAACACAATTCTTTTTCTTCAGCAAAACACACTTACCTGGGACATTCCACAGTCCCGACATCTCAAGTGTCTTCAACTTCTTCTCTAGCTCTGACACGCGACTCCCAAGAATCCTGAAACACATACACAATTGTAGTCATTGTTTGTATTGTCTATATTCATATGCCATTCTACTCATGAAACTTACCTAGAAGCAAATTCACTCTAAACTAGATAGTTCATTCAAGCAACAAATATCCATACCTGGAGTACTGATTAACACTTAGAAAACACAGGAACACTTGGACAAATGGCAATAACCTGATGGAAGTCTCACTTGATAACAACAAGTGTGCTTATTAATTTCTCAGTGTCAGTGACATACTTAACTGTTGTTGTGATACAAACAGCTCAAGGCACCTGTGATTCCCAATACACTTTCTACCGGGTATGTCCAAGAAAGTTTCATCCTCATTTAACAACATAACTCTATTATGTACTAAATGTGTCCTATTATTGGTCAAATGTAGGATTACATATAATTCTATTTCCAAAACCCCTTTTACTCAGATAAACAATGCATTTAAAATGTCCAATAAAATGAATGTTGGACAAAGGCTTGCCACAATAAAATTATTGGAGGTTTGTAAAAGTAGAGTTGTGTTCCTGAACAGTTTCTTCTACTTTCTGAAAAATTATAAAATCACAAGTCATATGTTTGGCGGCTGTGAACGTTGCGACTGACTTGTTGGTCTTGCGCTGGTGTGACAGGGCCATGTTCTTGTCATTGAGGGTGTCCAGGAGGGCTCTTGAAAGAGACTGTAGGTCAGCCATCATCTGGGGGGTTGGCATCTTGCATGACCGAGTTTCCAGCAATTGGTGGACTACAAGCAAACATTGACAGCACATATTGTCTGTGTCACCTAATTACTTAGTTTATATAGTTACAAATGACACTGAACGAATTAGGACTAAAGTTATTGCTTTGGCAGATATGATGCCACTAGATAGCACTGTCGGTCACCAATATTTGGTTTCTAAATAATCAAGTAAAATGCCAATAAATCACATAACACACAGTTTGCAGTTATTAACAGAATTTTGCTGGCTATTAATGTTTCTGGCAGTTGAGAAACTATTGCTTATTAGGTAACCCTTGGTTCAAAAGTTCACAAGGTTCACCAAGTATTGTTTGGGGGTATATAAATAATATAGAAGCATTTGCCACTCACCCTGTTTCTGTGACACAACCACCCCACCACTGCGGTGTTCACCCAACTTCAAGATCCCTTTGTTCTTCTTTCGTTCCAGAAGCCCCTGATGAATATATTTCATGTCCGTTGATGACTGCTACTGTTGTATTGTCAGGCTATCGCAACTCTTTAAGGTAGCTTGGACAGCTAACATGTCAGTTCTTTATTTTTTTCCCTCATAACATGCTAGGAAATATTGAACTGAACATCGACGCCACAAATAATCACCCGGCACTAACATTGTATTTCGCCAATCCATCCTTTACAAAAACAGCCTATTTGGAAATCCCCCTGACTTCTTAGAAACACTGACAATGTTTCCACAGTAACGACCGAGTGTGTATCGATCTTTGAACCAGCTTTATTTGTTCGCCGTGAACGTGGAACATATCATCTGGTTACTGTGATTCCAATACACATAAGTACTATATCTACCTAACCAAATCATGTCCTTAAAACAGCAAACATCAGCGCTAAAGCTTATTGTGCCTTTGAAGCTACAACGGAAACTGCCATGTAGATGGTAACCCCTCGGATAACAGAACAATCAAAATGATCGTAAACATGCCCTGCCATGTGTTTGTCAGATGGCTGGCATAACCTGATATCGTAGACAACAAACTACAAATACAGATTGAAGGGCCACTGTGGCAGCAAATTAAGGGGACATGTCAATATTATAAATAGCCGTTGTTTTGTCAACACATAAAAAGCCAGTGAAAAACGTTACATTTCAAGCATGATATGCATATCTATTGACATTTCTGTTATCACTAACCAGGAAATTATGCTTTTACTTTTTTTAGAAAAACTACAACACTTATAAAGCTGCAATTTGGGATATGGACGCTTCTTAAATGTAGGCAAAATTACATGAATTTGCATTACGATTGGTGAAGGGTTTGTCAAAAATACACTGCCACTGACTTTAGGCTGTCATTCAACTTTTTGCAAACTTATTCATGGTGGTGTAGCACACGTAATTCGTTTATGTTAACCACAATATTCTGTAAAGTTATCAGTGACACTGCTATACTTATATGTATGTTATTCATTTCTTTAGGGATTTTCTCAAAACGATATAATTTTGTATTCTGTGGCTATTTTTTTTATTTACAAAAATGTAAAAAAAAATCTTGCAACATAACCAAAAAATTAAAAACACAATATGTTATTATTATATTATATAATATTTCAACTACAATAATGAGCAGAAATGGTTAATTTATCTTAAATAAACTTCTACTGAAACTACTCAATTCAAGACAAGCATATAATAGCCACCACAGCTACCTGGTTTTGGCGTGTGGCATCACATATGTGCAGAAATGGTTAATTTATCTTAAATAAACTTCTACTGAAACTACTCAATTCAAGACAAGCATATAATAGCCACCACAGCTACCTTAAATGTATCCAGGGCTGGGTTCAATTCTATTTCATCAATTCCAATTCCTTTCAATTCAATTTAATCAATTCCAATTAAATAATTTTTTTTTCAATTCATTTTTTTCAATTTAAATTCTAGCTTAAATCTTTCAATTCCAATTCAATTCCAAATTAATTCTAATAATTTTTCTGTAATAGAGGAACTTTTTCAAAAGTAATAGTAATAGATCCTAAATTAACCGTGTATTACTTTTCTATTACATCTATTGCTGCAAATTTATAAAATATCAGGTTTGTTTGCATGTTATTCCAACAGCTAGTAATTGTAAACAATGTACAGACAATGGCCGAGTCATTATTCAAACAACATGAAAAGACCAACAGGCTGGTCATTTTATGGTTTCAGAAATACCTGCTCAATGAAACAATGCAGGAGTAGCAAACCAATTGGGGGTGGCTTTGGCTTCACACAGTCCTACTACACACAAAGGGCATGGTTTCAAATATGTGCAGGCAGACAACAAATGTTATCTTAGAGCAGGAGCTGCAATTGTATTGATTTGAATTAAAAATAAGCTCACCACACCCCACCAGAGTTTGATTTGAGCAGAACTTCTGAGTTTTTTTTTCCAACTGTCACATGGTAACATTGCCAGGCAGACACTTTGTTAAAATTTAGACAAATGTTCTCACCTCAGATCTTCAAATGGTGTACAAATGTATTGCCACAAGCTGCTACAAAGACTGAGTTTATATACAATTCTAGGGTTGTATTTGAGGACCACATTGAAAAAAATCATACCAGCACCAGAAATTAGGTTAAATTAGTTTTCTTTCAATTCCAATTCAGCTTTGGGAAAATCTTTCAATTCAAATTCATGAATTGAATAATTCCAATTCATTTTTTAATTCACCCCAGCCCTGAATGTATCTTTATGCATCTTGCTTAACCACCAAATATGGAGTCAAATGCAATAAAATTAATGCATTGTAATGTATTTGTTAAATAATATTTTTTTCTTCATCAACCACACATGCCTGAGCCCAAACAACCTCATCAACCACACACTCATGAACCCCTAGCAACCTCATCTACCACACACACACACTGGAGCCCATAGCAGCCTCATCAACCACACACTCATATTGGCAGACCATTCATTGCTCACCTTGTACTTAGATACAGTTGCCATAGCAACCGTCTTCTCCTCCTCTAGTTGCTTCAGTCTTTCTTGTAGATACCTACAGTAATCACATCAACCCTCATCCATCTCCCTCGCTCATAAAGGAAGCAGTGAAAATTTTTAATTTTGACTTATTATTCCACAAATCCTACTCTGACTTATTGAGTGTTGTACATTGTTTATGATGCCATCCTTAACAGGGCCAATGTCACAGCCATCAATTTATGTTGTTGCAATATATTCCCAGTCAAGTAATTATGTATATATTTTACCCAATCACATATAGCTAAAAACTAGAGAGTGAGACTTTAATGGAACATTCCAGACACAATTTACTTTCTCAGTTACTTAACTGAATCAGTGGTGCTACCTGTTGTCCATGCCCAGGGCATCAATGTCCACAATGCGTCTCTCGTCCCCCTTTAGGATGTAGTTGAGTTCATGGTTGAGGCGCTCGTACTTATTGCGGTATGTGTCTCTCTCCTTCACTTGCTCCTCCTTCTCATCCAACATTGCCTGCAGGTCACGCTCCAGTTGATGACACTGCAATGACAAGAACATTAAAATATGTTTGTAATTGGTCCAATTTAATTAAGTTAAATTAACATCTATGCAATGCACTGGAATATCTGGTCTATTGCATAGGTATAACATGGTCTCGGGGTGTGCACAAAACAAATATTTTTTAAGACTCTGTACATATGCATACATGAGCACACACACACATGCACTCACACAAACAGTGTGTGTGTATATATATATATATATATATATATATATATATATATACGTTTGCCTTATGCCTAATCCCGACAATGGCCACCCATAGAGGAGGGCATTACATGTTCCCCAGCAGCCTCTAGTTGTTTGACGAGGTCCTCTCGCTCGTGGGCTGGGAAGTGTCGAGTGTTCATCCCTTCATCTGTAGTTCCCACTCGTTGCCTTGCAATCTGTTCTCTCAGCAGCTACAAACAATAAACTTGCTTTACATTGTGCAGTGTTTTACTTTTTTTGTTCATGTTAGAAATATGTAGGTTTTCATGTGTTACCAGTGGTTTACTAGTAAGGCGTATGGTCTGTCATACATAACTCCCATGGCATTAGCAAAAATCACCACCTTGTAGTTACATTTATGATATCACAATGCTTTATCACTCAAAATATTAATCTTTGAATCTGCACCATCAATTCACTGAACCTATGTATGTATGTATGAATATTAGTGAGAATTTCATGAAATCAAAGCAATAAATTACTATCAATTAAAAATGTCCGTCATTTTGTAGTACATCCTGTGCTGCCATCTGGTGACTAATCTGTATATAAACCAGTGCTTTTGTCATGTTTGAACTTTCACCTTAGACACAAATGAACTCTGGAAGGCACTGTTTATGTATGACACAAGTAATGATACTGAAAAAATACCACCTTGTCCTTTTAACTGAATTGATAATGATGCTATAATATAACTCCTTGCACTAGTAACCTGGGTTTTGAATCACCTCGTACTAAAAACATTCATTACTGTGACATTTCACAATTTTGGAATGTTCTAAAAACACCAAATATTTAGGCTTTCAGTTTAATGTTTTGAACATTGCTTGAAAAAGTAAACATCATTCATATACAGCATAAGCACAAAACAAAGTTCTGTGCAGTAGCACAATTGTAATTTAACTGTTCATGGTGGACTAACTGATTACACAGTTATTCATACAGCAGCACTGTACACTGTACCATGTTTTATACAGTATGTTAGGTCTGCTGTCTGAATAGCTGCTCTGACTGCAGGAGGCTCTTTGGTTCTAGTAAAATGTACCTTGATGTCTCCCTGGGCATCCTTCAGTTTCTGTTTCAGATCATCCACCTCAAACTGCAGGGACTTGTTGGCTTCTCGCATCTCACACAGCAGTTGAGCCAAAGTCTGCAATGGAAATAAACTCTTTCTTTTTTAATATAATATGATGATGGTGCAAACATATTATGGTGAAAGCATATTTGTTTTTAAATATGGCAGAAAACATACCAAAATAATGAACAGAACTGGAGCAATCCAGTGTGAGAGAATCTTGGCATCTCACCTGCTGCTTCATGGCAGAGAATCCCAATCCATCAAACTCTGTCATCCTTGGTTCCTGAAACTTTCATAGCTCTTTGAGAACTAATGTCATTAACAGTCCAGTCACAACAATTCTTCTTTCAGACCCAGATTCGTTTATAATGTCGCATTTATGACACACTGGAAATGTTCAAAACATGATTATCAGTTTATCACTATAAACATTCAATTACAATTTTACATTGTGCGTACACATACATTCATGATGATAATGCATGCATGTAAATCAGGGATGGGTTGAATTGTAATTGTGTAATTTGTAATTGATTACAATTAGAGTTTCTCAAGTTATCTCAAGTAGTTATACTCCAAACAGCCCAATCTTGAGCTAACGCAGGAGTTTGGACCAACGGCTTTTAGTGTCTCTTCCGAAAGACACGGGCAAAGTGGGGTGAACAAAATTGCCCAAGCTTCGAAACAGCAGAGGTGGAATCGAACCACCGTCCTCTCGATCGACAGGCAGGTGCTCTAACCATTAGACCACCGCTCCTCACATTGTTAATAATGCTGTAATTGACCATTGTAACTGACCATCAGCCCTGGCAGCAAGAATGCATGAATTCACCTAAAACCCTGTCTAAAATTAGCAGTAATGGTACGTGTACGTATTAAAGCTTCTTTTATAAACAATTACTATTACTATTAATGAACTATTGCAACTGACCCTTTATGAAGCATTGTCATAAATGCCTTGAAGCACACTAATTGTAATTGATTTTTGGAAGCAATGTAATTGTAAATTTAATAGGTATTTTTTAGTGCTGTAAAGCCTGTAATTGCGCTTTTATGATGCTGTGTAATTGACAATAGTATTTGAACCTAATGTTTTTGTGCCCTCCCCCCGGAGTCCCTGTCCTAAACCACATTTTCACTAGGTGAATCTCAGTACGAGTCATATGAGACTTCCAAAAATTGAAAAGGTCTATTACAATTTAGTGTACAACCAGTTTCTAAATGCAGGATTCAAACTTTTCAAATAAAAATGTTATCCAACAAAGTAAAGCTGGTCCGTGTTTGCCTACCACTCCAGCGAGCTGTCTCTTGAGAGACTGGTATCGCTGCTGCACTTGCTCTGCCATCAACTTAAACTGATCACGTTGTTGTCGACACTGATCCAAGTCGTGACTGAGAATCCGAAGTGCATCGCATTTGCTTTCCAATTTCTGGCGGCAAACTTGACACTGTTGTGAAACAAACAATATTAAATTACAAATTTTGTGAGGAATAAATAACTTAAGTCTTAGTACTGCAGCATTGTTTTCAGTTGGATTATCTACCCACTTGCCAACTTAAAGACAGCAGTGTTGACCAAACATCTTAAACCTCAAAGTAATAATCTTGATAGCATCAATCTAGATGTACACAATAATTGCACCATAAGCACAGTAGTTTTATGTATGTTTACTATTCAGAATATGTTGGTACTGTCATCATACATGCCAATATATGATTACAGGGATTACAAGTTCACATGTTGATTCATACAGTACACTCTAACGATCGATTAACTAATACTCTAATAAAACATTTAAGATCTCTCAGGTGTCTGTGCCAAAGGAAGTAAAAGATCCCACATGGGAAATGGAAAAAAACTGCTGTGGACTTTTAAGGAGCATCTCATCAAGCAAGTAAGTGCATGCCTTCTACCTGGTGTTTATACCAGGAGAAGTAAAATACCCTACACAGGGAAATGGAAAAAACCTGTAGTGTACTCACAGATCCAGTGGTCTCAATCTACAAAACACCTTCCAGTTTACCTGCTTAGGGAGTATCGCATCGAAAACTAACAAGGATTCAAGCAAGCCAAAACAGGGCAAGCAGGCCCACCCATTCTTCCAGTGTGTTATTGTATGGTCATGCATCTTGCTCACAGGCTTGTTAACAAATGCAAATGCATTTGAATGTTGAGCATTTGAATGTGCATTCAAATGGCTCCATAAAATTGCAAATGCATTTGCATGCGACCCACAAACATTTGATTTGTCAAATGCACAATCAAATGCATGCGTAATTCTTTGAATAATTATTATTGTTAGATTCACTTTAAAGAGTTCACAACATGCCATTGGAAAAAGTGCTCTGTAGTTGGAAAATCTCAGCAGATTATGACATCTTTGTCTGACCTGTGAATCAACTTTCAGAACGTGCTCTTTGAAAAAGTGCTCTGTAGGTCAACTGGTTAATGCCCGAGCTGTTATTCATACAACATGAAAATACCAACTGGTCTATAAGTTGATGGTTTCAGATATTACCTGTTCATTGAAACAAATCAAACAATGCAGACAAATGACTCCCTTGCGTTGTGTGGGCACTGTTGTGGTGGCAGCTCATTGGGGAAGTAAACATTAGCAATATCAGCCCTAAATATTTACAAGCAGAGAGAGTGATTACTGATAGCTGTAATTATCCACCAGATTATCTTCCCAGTGACCCCACCAGTGGACAGTATATTGTCTTGGGTTCCCCATCCATTTTGGCCTACCTGAATGATTAGCCTTTCATTCCCTGCCATGGTTGCCAATAAACTGTTAATTATATATTCTTCCCTCCCATTTCCACCACCTCTGCAGGCTTGGAACTATGTGATTAAGTGTATGACTCTACAGACATGTTCCTGTAGTGGGACTGGTATATAGTGGTACTTTATTACAATAATGTACTACTGTATTTATTAAATAAATGAATAATGAGTTTGTATACATTACGTTGTTTTTTCTCCAAATAAAACAAAACTTTTATATAAAGCCAAAACATTTGAAATTAATTAAAATGCATTTGCAAATGCGTAACCAAAACATTTGCATTTGAATGTGACCACAAAACATTTGAATGCATTCCTGGAAAATGGCATTTGTATTCGCATTTGCATCAAGTGAAACAGTTGCATTCAACTGCACTGACATGCATTTGCTACAAGCCTGCTTGCTTACCAAAAGTGAACATTTTCGGTCATTCGGAGCCAACTTGGAACCTTATAAAAATGCGATAAACACATGCAATAAACACATACTTCATGTACATAATCATTAGTATTTGTATATCACTAAAGTTACGTTACAATAATTATGAATAAATATAAAATTTTGTGATGAAAACTGTAACACCATTCTGTTGATATAGGACAATATCATCAACTGTTGGATGATAAACTTTTCATAATCAATTATTTGGGGCACATTTCTTCTGCTTCTTGATGCCAATGACAATGTGCAGATGGTATGTCATGGAATACATGTGACTTATTACTTTTAACTTCAAACAGCCCTGTCTAGGACTAACACAGGAGTGGTTTATTTCAGAGTTTTCCTTCTCTGGAGTCGGTAAGTTCACAACAGTTTTTTCCATTTCCCTACCTGGGATCTTTAACTTGCCATGGCATAGACACCAGGGAGAAGGGACCAACTGCTATTAGTGTCTCTTTCGAAAGACACAGACAAAGTGGGATGAACAAAATTGCCAAAGCTTCAAAAGGGAGGATTCGAACCAGGCATAGTCAAATGCCCCAATAGGACAAAAACTTACTTGTCAGGGGTATTTAAAAAATTTATTAAAATGCAATAAACACACTTAATAAACATTTCATGTATGCTTGTAATCATTATTATACGTATATTACTAGTTACTATACATTAATATAACATTATGATGTTTTGTGATGAAAACTATAACATCATGTGATGTGTGTGGGCTGATTTAGTAAAATGCCACCCACAAGTCACGATAAACGTACTCATAATAAATTATTTGGAGCATATTTCTTCTGCTTCTTGACGCCATTGTGCAGATGTTATGTCACGGAATACATGTGAAACAGTTAGTGCGTGTCTGTTTACTTCTAAATCTCAAGTTATTGCTTCTGATGCACATTTGCGTCAGAATGACCAAATCTACGCATTAGTTTTCCATGGGGTCTACCGCCGTCTCTATGTCTATGCAGTATGAGGCAACAACAATGCTTAGTATTGAACCACCAGCACCGTCCTCCTGATGGGTATCCCTCTCCATCGACAGTCCGGTAAAATGGTTAGTGCATGTCAGTTTTAAATTTTAAGTTATTGTTTTTAAATCTTAAGTTATTGGTTCCAGGTCGGTACTCATGGTTTTGAAAAGGGAGGTTCTTATGTCCACAATCAGCCGGGGATTTGGGGGTTTCAAGGATAATTTCTGAAAAATTTCAGACACAGTTAAAAAAATTTTTCTCTAAAAAAGGGTTTGTTCGAACCCCTCCGAACCCCCCTTGAGGACGGGCATGGGTTCGTTTTTGAGTCGGAAGCGCCAAACATGCGAGTTAGTTTTTGAGCGGCTGGAACTCCGACTCTCTCTCTCTCTAGCCCAAAACAGCTGTCAAAAACTCGGAAGTCTAACATGAAAGTAACAGCTGTCAAAAATTGAAAAAAATAGAAGTCAAAACTCAAACGCACGGCAAATATTGCCACGATTCGCGAAACACTGGGCTTAATATCGCCGTGTCTTGCAGCGTAACACGGTGATGCATTAATTACCTCGTTTTTTACACTATCTAATTCCAAGCGTAATTTGCTCAACTCCATTGTCATATCGCGTGACACTTCATGAGAAAATCTGGAAAACAAGCACCACCAAAACAATACCCGCCATCACTGTGCAGAGCTACCCAATTATATTTTATTATTTTTTCAGTAATTTGGATAATATTTCATTCTTTTTCGTAATGCCTCCATATATACTACTTAAGCTTTTTTGTTAATTCAATAAACGAACAATTAATAGATTTACATTTTAATAAATAAATGGTGTTGAACGAATGTTTCGTATTTAGTACGTGGCATGATGTGCGCATGCGCTATCATTCACCACCGAAACGACGATGGCACGCATTGAGATGTCACAAATTCTAGCAAATTTCATACTTTTATGTCTCTGCACAGCAGTTTCGGGCTTATATTTTCATATAGCTGAAACGGAAAAGAAATGTTTTATCGAAGAAATTCCAGATGATACAATTGTTGTGGGTAAGTATTTGTTTTGTGTCTTGAAAGTGACTGATGCCGGTGCCACGCATGCCGAGAGTACGATCGAATGTGTAACACGTCAGCTTTGTCAACACAGTTGACGTGTGGCAAGTTGCGGTGAATAAGCAATCGGGAGTTCTTTCATGTTAAAAATGTGATTCGTCCTCCAGGAACTATGCTATTATCTTATTTTTGGCATACTGATTATGATTATTGTTGTGTATTTTTGAAAATATCGTTACAAACTCCGGGTAATATATAACGAAGCCAAAATATAATACGAAGCCAATATAATATCAAATATGCCTTTCAGATAAACTTAATGGTAAGTTAATTTTGTATAAACCCTACCGACCAATTGACTTGTATAATTGTTTTTCATCATTTTGTAATAGTCATAATTATAATGCCAATAAAAATACTTTTATTATGTGTATGTGGTGTAAAAGTAAGGTCCATTGGCATCCATCTGTTGTAGTAGAAATTGAATTGATGTGTCAAATATTGTGTGACTGAGCCAGTTTGTGTTTGCAGGACATTACAAAGTAGAAATATTTGATAAAGCTCAAAATCAGTATTTGCCAACTGTGGCTGGGCTTGGCATGCATGTCGAAGTGAAAGACCCCGATGAGAAGGTTGTGCTGTCAAGGGTAAGAAATCTTGGGTGTTTGCATCTATGTTGCCACCTCATGGCATAGTTGTTCATCTGTTTGTTGATAGTCTGCATGTCAACAACCGAGTTGTTCCATATGGTGTCTTGTGCTGTGAAGAAGTAATCACTCAATATAATTATATATATATATATATATATATATATATATATATATATAATAATATGTATATATATATATAAATGAGGTATCATACTATACCACAAAACTAGAATTAAAACTCCATCCTCAACTGATTTAGCCTAGGCGTAGGTGAAAAAAGTGTGTTTCCAGTAACCCGACCCTACTTAGAAAAACGGGCTGACCCTAATCTTTTTATTTGATATTTCAATCAATGTTTGTTTCGTTACATTCTCTTTAAAACTAATAAAACAACCCGCGAGTAAAATTCAACCTGCATATTCGATGACATGTGTGCACTACCGAACTTGTTTGGGTCCGCATGCGTGATTGGCGGGATCGGAAATATTTCGCCCAATGAGCGATCTTGTTACATGCTGAATCACGTTGGCTAGGGATGGCCAGATGGCACTTGCGTCTCTAGTCTGCGTAATAAAACACCATTGCTTACTCCACAATGGAAATACTATACGTAAATTTTTTATGCTGTGAAACGAAATGTTTGACAGCATTGCTAAAGAGTATGGCTCATGGCTGCAGCGATGGATCATGTGAAATCGCCATGGCGGAACAGGAGAATGGACCATGGACTACTGTGTCGCACACGGACGCGTTTACCTCGCAGACGCCAGTCATAAATGTAGTTACGGCATATAGATATGGATTCATCATGACATCATGAACGCCGGATCCTGACAATACTGGCCCTAGCATTGAGGCTCAGGCACCAAGGAATGCGTTTCAAGCGCTGAATGCAGGCAGCCAGTCAAGTACCACTACCAGGCCCCGAAAATCCCTGCCATCTGTCAAAACCTCCTGGACCTGGTCGTGTCAACTTTGTGAGTTCGTCTTCACCGACTAGTCGGGATTAGAAATGGCAATGAAATTTTGAGGTGGCAGATCCATTTTGTATTATATTTTTGTGATATAGCTGACGTGTTGAGAAATTGAAATGTGAAAACAGTTTCAAAATCGGTGTCAGATTTTCGAGATATTTTTGAAGAAGTTGAATTCAACATGTTACGCAGATTATCATTACTATGTCTTCGACCGCATATCAGGCTTACCATTAATATTTATTTAATTTTTTACTATTTAAATACACTAAGTTAAAGGCGCGGTTGTAATATTAAAAGCTTGCCTTTGATTAATTAAACGCACGTATGTAAAGTTAAAGGCATGCTTCTAATTAATTATGTATGTGTACATAATGTTAAAGGCATGTCTTTAAATAATTAAGTACGCATTATTATGGGAAATCTACATTGAACACTGACTATTGCCATTGGTGCAGATGCTTTGTTTTTATGTTGGTGTAATAAATTGTGTCCATAAACGATGTCGTGTTGTAAGCTTACTTGTAAGCTTATTGTAAGCTTACTTTTTTGGGCCCGTTACCTGAAACGCACAATTTTTTTGTTTAGGCCCTATCGCAAATCCAGTTCATTGATGTCCAGATATGTAATGTATTAATAGTTTAATTAACATTCACAGTCAATTTAATAAAAATTTATATTTTTTTAAATGATCAAAAGATTTGACTTGAATTGTTAGATCTGGTAAGGCTCAAAATAATGGATATTCAAAATAATAAACACATAAAATGCTGATCATGGACATGACTTCCAGCCTCTCGCTGATCACTTAACAAAGTTTTGAAATTTCACCAAGGGTGAAATTCATTAATTTTCAGCATTTCTATTTTCACTTGATTTAATGTTTCATCAAGTAATCTAATAGTTTGTCTGATGATTTCTTAAAAACCAAAAGTAAAAGTTGCACAAACGAACTAGCATTTTGCAGTGGATACTAAGGTTTATTTTTTTGCAAAAATGAATTTGAAATGAGGTTAAAAAAATTTATTTGAGGAGGAATCTTTAAGCAAAGAAAGGAGTTTCTGTTTTCATTTTGTGAGATGGAGAAAATATGCTTTTAATAAAATAAATGTACACCACTAGCAGCCATAAGATTCCATTTGGAACAACTCAGATGCTTGTGCTGTTGTTCCTCATTGATTGCTGGTGCGCTAAATAATGCTAAAGTTGCTTGTGACACGTTTTGGATGTAAAAACCTTTTCAATGATTTTTATTAATTTATCTGTTACCACTGGCCCACCAGAGTTATAGTCATAACAGACCAGACATTTTCATATGATTCTGAACACATTTAGTGGCATAGTTCTAAAACAGTTCCGTTTCCTGCAACCAGCCATTACATGACTTCCTCTTTAGTTGCTGACATCATGACAGATATAGCATGTTTAAGCAAACAGAAATGTGGTCTTTGTAAAGAAACTTATCATATTTTGTAGCAACACTAATTAACAATGCATGTCAGCTTTTATTTGTTGTTTGGCTAACATATATTTTTGGATCAACATTCTAATGAACAATTTTGGGCAAACAAATCTTGTTTCATGCACAAATTTGCCATTACTACATCGTCTACAAACTTCCCTGGCTGTGCAGTAGCTGGATGCCACTATTGTTTGAGAATTCATAAAAGATGGTACAATTAAAAAGTGTCAAAAGCATCTAAGGTAATGTGATTTGTAATGCAGAACAAGACATATTTCTTATTAAACTTGAAGCATGATACATCTGATCATTGGTAGACACTGCTTTACAAGGACTGCTTACCAGGCAAGCCCATTAACATAATTAAATTATTATTGCAACTCTACAATTCTAGGACACTACAAAGTTGAGATCTATAGTGATGAAATAGGTGACTACATCCCCACTCCTATTGGTCATGGCATGTTTGTCGAAGTCAACGACCCAGATGGTCTTGTCATTATGTCCAGGGTAAGGGAGAGACCGTAACTTCGCCGGGTTGTGAGAATTGTGGTTTATTATTTCAGTTAGTTTCCCAACCACTTATTAGATACATTGGCATATTTTCACATTTTGAAATGGATGTTTACCATGAAATACCAAATGCAATCGTGTATCCATTTCAGTCGTTTTAAAGATTGCAAGGTTTCCTCAGAATTACTTACTTTCTCATATACATTTGCATGGGAACATCCATAGCATGCTACATCATTCATTTGTGGAATTGCTTGACTTTGTTTGAAGTGCTTTCTGGTGAAGGTCTACGCTGTTTTCATTGTGTCCAAATAAAATGTTAGATACATTGACATATTTTCACATTTTGAAATGGATGTTTACCATGAAATACCAAATGCAATCGTGTATCCATTTCAGTCGTTTTAAAGATTGCAAGGTTTCCTCAGAATTACTTACTTTCTCATATACATTTGCATGGGAACATCCATAGCATGCTACATCATTCATTTGTGGAATTGCTTGGCTTTGTTTGAAGTGCTTTCTGTTGAAGGTCTACGCTGTTTTCATTGTGTCCAAATAAAATGTGTCTGGTGGTATCCCCATCCTCTTCAGGCATTACAAACATATTCTAGATCGGGATATGTTTTAGTGTAGTTGGTGAACTTTAGAATCATTTTATTGCTGTAACATAGTGCTGTTGTAAATCTGTATCAGGTATTGATTAGGCTACAGGACTGGTAGTACAAGTACATGTAATCAGTGATTTGTTTATCCTTTTTTTGCACTGTACTGTGCCTCACCATGGGTGTAATAATATGATGCAAACATATTTGGCATTTTGTTGATTATATTCAGTCAGATTAAGACTAATACATTACATGATTTAATAAAACCAATCATGTAATTCATGTGGCACATTTAGAATACTTTTAAGTCCTTATAATTGTATACATATGCTTTTAGCAACCTAATGTTGCCTGTTTCTGTCATTCAGACATATGCTGCTGACGGACGCTTCACATTCACATCTCATGTCTCTGGTGAACATGTCATCTGTCTGCACTCCAACTCCTCCGCTTGGTTCGGCGGTGGACAACTTGTACGTATTGCTAGGCTGAGATTGCATTAATTACTAAGGAGGAAACACATTGATTCAATGAACGATGCTGTTGGAGCCATGACAATATTGTTTTAGATGAAAAGCATTGTCCTGCATTAATTAAAAACTGTCAAGGTCATTGATCGCCATAAAATATGATGCATTAAAATTACTTGTAAGCTTTTTTATTACAAATATTTTCATCAGAAAGCATTGTACATGTTTCTTACATTATTTGCACTACAATCTGCAGTTTTTAAGAGAAAGTATCTTACTGAGTTCAACTTCTTAACAGACTGTTACACCATTGCACATTTTAAAAATTGCACACATTTTATGTTGACAGTTCCATGTTTTAAACTATAATGGTAACTTTTCAACTACAAAGTTGGCACAATAATTTTATTGTGTGGCACATAATAGGGTATAGATGTCTTTACAATTAATGCAATCCCAGGAACTGTTGTATATTATCCTGTTAGATGCATTTTTGTATTTGTTCATTTTGTTGGACATTTTTGTTGTGTTGATTGATAGTGTTAAATACTGCAGTCATTTCCTGTGAACCATTTATAATTTAAGATGTCATTATTATTCTTGAAATACTCTATTCTGTGTATTTCTTATTACATAGTTATATAATTTTTTTTTCAAAACTAAATATTAATAGATTTAATTAATTGTTTAAATGATATCCACAAAAATTACAATGTTAGTGTTATTATCTACACTAGACTACAGCTGTTTCTCTGTAATTATGTAGAAATGATATTTGCAAATGCAAACCATATTGCAGTGGACTGCATTTAATAAAATCACTAGGTCAGAGCAATTTGGTTCTATTAAGCGGAGCATATTAACAGAGAATTATGTGTTTGGTTCTACTGAATGGCTGAATCTGTCATCCATGATTTGGTTAGGCGGAGTCCACTACATTACTCCAAGAGATACGGTTCTTACAATTTAAAAAGCATGGATGGTTGTTTTTATAAGTGCGCCATTTCAGGTTTTTGGCAACACATGCTAAAATGGCAATTATATTTGTGAAATACAGAACTTTGTTTATTTACATGTGAACATCTTGCAAGTTATGTAAAATATATGGGAATATGACAAGATATAAATTTGTCTTATTTTCTTTCAAATCACCATTTTAGTTTTAGTGTTTGTCCTTAAGTTTATGTCGGTGATGTTGCTCTGATGGTGGCTGCGAGGGTTGACTTCGATGGGCCATGTTTTTGAGATGATCGTCTTTCCACGGCGAGCGTCATTGCTTTCAGCGGGTGCACCTAGACATCCAGGTGGGAGAACACGCCGTTGACTACCAACAGGTGGCAGCCAAGGACAAACTCACCGAACTACAGCTGCGCATTCGGCAGCTGCTTGATCAGGTCGAGATGATCACGAAGGAGCAGAACTATCAGCGGGTCAGTCGGTCGCACCCCACAGCCACTGCCAACGTCCGTAGTGTGTGTGGGTGGCACGTGTGCCCGAATGGCTGGGAGATGGCATCATGGACACTCAAGTAGCAGCAACTAGTTCAATTTAATCAGCAATTACCACTATTTTTTTTACTAGCTACGACAAAGGAACCCAATGTGGTTGTTGCTACCACCTGTGAACCAAGATGCCTGAACCCACCAGCATAACAACCCTTCCTTCCCCATTCGCTGCATGCATTGTGGCTAACTTTTCAGGTGCGAAGTCACGCCAAGACACCATCCTATCATTACAGTGGGCTGTCCGCTCTCTCTACAGGGTGTCTCGTGATTTCAGCGCGTCCATCTAAACATATCATCTGGCGAGGAGGCTGTCGACTACCGGGAAGTGTCGAGGGACGAAAAACTTAGCTCCCTTGAAACACGCGTCCGACAACTTGTAAATCAAGTGATTCAGATGAAACGAGAGCAGGACTACCAGAGGGTCTGTCTCGGTGGCGCGTTCCCCATCTCCCCCTGCCTTGCTTAATGATGGGTTATTCAGCACGGCTTCAGTATCAGTTAATCATGCAGTGCTTACAGATTATTTGGCTGCTGCTGTGTGCTGTTATGTGCCTTGCTAACTTGCACTGTGTGCTGCCTCCTTTCATGAGTGTCTGCCACAATGTCCATCATAGCCCAGTAACAGGTTGTGGAAAATGTTGTACCCTAAACTGCATTACTTTTTACAATATACTCCGTTGTGATGATTTTGGCTTTATATTCAAAACATCAGCAGGCAGATTCAAAGTGGTTATTGTACATATTTACCATTGGTTAAGAATTGAATCGTTACATAGTGCAGTTTAATCATGCTTTCATAGTAAATTGTTTTATTTCCAACATGGGTAAAAATAATTTCAAACATTATTTTCTATTGGAAACTTCACTAGATGACTTTTACATGTCGCAATAGAAGTTTTGAACCAACATGTGGCCGACACTTGAGGGAACAAGTAGTGACAGTAGTAGTCGTGCTGCCATCTTTATTGCTCATGTTATCTAGAAGATTCTACTAAGATGTGGTGTTGGTATTGCATGCTATCATGTTGTAGAGCATGGTTTTCAGTTGTCATTTAATTCGTTGAAATTGTATTTAGGAATTCTGGAATTGCATTAGTAGTTACTCAGTAAATTTTGAGAAACCATCATGGAAGACCAGCAGACTGTTGGCAGTTGGACACTGCTTAAGAAGTGGGGATGGAGTTATGTCTAGAATATAAATGTATAAACTTATATTCGAGGAGATCAGACATTGGCTAAATCCATGTCTTTAGAGACACATCACTGTTTGGGAATTATAGCAAATATGGAAGACCAAGCAGCATGACAATGCTCTAGCCATGTACGTGGCTGATATATTAACTGTATTGGAAGAAGAAATAGTGAGGCAGGACATTACATAACATTGCCCCAAATATTCTGTTTTTATTATTGTTTCATAAAATGAAGCAACTTAAAATGTGATTCGTTCACATAATGGTTCTTCAATATCTTGAACAGGCTCAAATAAACTGGTAATTTTTCTGGCATGACAATGGGCCAGTGGTGACTGAAAATCTAGAGTGGTTTTGGAATACTCATTAATGTGCAACCGGCTATTATAATGCATACAACAACTGAACAGCCAATGGCGATAAGAAAGCCCCCTTTCATGGAAAAGCAGTTCCATGTGAAACTAACCTGTTGGCTGCTTAGATTCAAAATAGTTTGTGTGTGTGCATGTTGCTGCAATAAAACAAATAAGGGATCTGTTTGCAATCTGCCCGCAGTATCGAAGTACAAATCGGTGTCAAATCTTACAGAAAAAATAGTATATCCCTTCAGCCGTGTTTGGCCCGTAGATCTACGTACAGTGAAAGTTCCAAAAGGGAAGCATTGTCCATGGAATATATTACTGTATTCTGTATTCATCACTTGAGCTTTACAACACTTCAATTAGTTAAGCATATTTCTTCCAGGTATGTCCCAATGGAAATATGACTAATTTTAACTTCATGTATCGTTACGATACTTGATTTCTATGTGTGGAACATATACAATTTCTGGTTAACGCTGTGCATTTGTGTTGTAGTACCGTGAGGAGCGCTTCCGGCAGACAAGCGAGAGCACAAACCAGAGAGTGCTGTGGTGGGCGATTGCACAGACGGTCATCCTGCTTAGCACTGGCTTCTGGCAGATGCGCCACTTGAAGAGCTTCTTTGAGGCAAAGAAACTTGTCTAGGCAGCAGGTGACACCGACCGCTGTCGGCAAGTGAATGACACGAGAGTGAAGTAATTATGTTGCTACGTCATGCCAACGTACACACGCTTGACCAGCGTATTAATTACAAGGACGCTGCATTGAAGCAGCAAGGCCTTGCACGGTCAGACTTTTGTGTTCGATCAGAAAGCACTGCTTCTCCACTCCCGTGGAATGCCTTTTTAGACGTACCTTACATCAGCCACGTTTGTGATTATTTATAATGGCGTTGTGTGGCAGTAGCACATATTCGAACATCGTGGCTTTTAGGTTGAATCTACCGGTTATTATTCAGTCACCTTTTCATAATTTGATACTATCCAACATGTAATTTGGTGCCCGTTCAGAAAATATGTTAAATCTTTAAAATGATTTAATCATGCGTAGTCTTAATAAATCATAATGCGTGTGCTGTACATCATCGTGTGTATGATATGTCCGACTGGTCGTGTAATTTATGGCATCTTGGTTTTTTTGCTTGGTAGTTCATAGATGTATAGATATTTGTTTGCTGTATGTGTGTACGTGTCTGGAGAACGACCAGTGTAAGGTAGTTACTGAGATGTGTGGTACAGCTTGTCCATGTTCTGTATATAAGCAATTGTTGCAGTAACTGTGTCTATGCATTGTAATTTTAAAACTAATTAACCCGAAAATATTAGCAATTGGAGTTGAGTGGTGTTACTATGTACAATACATGTAGGTTCTTTTTGTAACATGGGAAATAAAGTTAGTTTTGATGCATGATTTGTTGAATAATTTTTACTACGTCTGGGGGGTATTTGTTTTTATTAATTTATGTGTCAAATTGGGCCTGTGCAGTCTTGAGTGTGTCAACTTGGTGTTTTTGAGGTGTTCTTGCGTATAGGTAGTGTTTACGACGTGTATGACTTTCGTAAAACAGATGTAGATTACTCGCTGTACATCTAATCTAACCCACTTTTTACCAGCAAATTAATGAAAGTGCAAAATAATTGTTTATGATTGAGTGTAATGGATTGATTACATGCATCGCTTACTACAACGTACTGTCGAAGCAGCCAGTGCATACACCGTACAAGTCGAGCTCATCTCTTCTCTTGTTTACATGAACTCGTCGGGGTTCTACTTCCATCTAATCTGTCGTATTTACCCTCTGTCAAAGTACACTTGTGTTACCATACGTACTTCTGACAAACGCTATTTAGCCGACATGTTCACTGCAGCAGCCCTTCTCCGTATCCCATACCTCGTAAGTATTCTCCTATGCATTAATGCACCATTTAATGGTTGCCAGCACCACGTCGTTCCACCACCATATTCCATTTACTCTGTGGGCTACGCATACCCCAAGGGAATTGTCAAGATATTTTTTATGCCTTGTATAATAATTTTAAATCTAGTTTGGTAATCGCTGCGTGTTCGAGAGAGGGTGTTTGGAAGTATGAACACTGAGCTGAACAACTTCATGTGGGGATAGTGATAGATCCGCACAGTTCGTTACAAATCAGACCAATCTATATGGAATTGGGTATCTATGGAAAGGTATTTTAATTCTCTACAAATAATATGAAAGCATAACGTATATGTGTTCCATGACATCACGATTGCGTCATAATTAACTTGCATAATTGGAAACCCAGAACCATATTAAGTTTGGTATTGGTGGAAAGATATGTGTTTATTTTACGTACGTTGAAATTCCCGTCATGACATGGGTATATAGCATGGGTAAAAAAGGATCACATGCATGAACGCACGTACACAAAACAAATGCGTGCATGCGGGTGTTTATTGATTGTGCATGCGTGCATAAAATAAGTACGATGTACAAACAAGCAAATTTATTGTACATGTTCTGCGATTCTTCTATAGGTAGGAATCAGAGGTTGCCAGGCTCTGCGCATGCGCGAAAATCGGGTCATCGCCGGTAGTTGCAAGCCAGTCAGTGAAACATTTTAACTGCACCTGTACATTCACTCATGCGCGCACAAGCACCTTTCACGTTGTCGTACACCTATTAAAAAATGGAAAGCCCCAGTCCCGTACGTAGCACTTCCTTATCACCAATGACGTCACGCAGGAGGTTATTCACGGAGGGGCACCAAAATTGGCAAATGTAGCGCATAACCGGGCGTCGAGTTCTAGTAAAGTGGAATCAATGACGGAGAAGTACAGCTGCTTCGTTTCGGATGTTATCGCTGTATCGTAATTGCTCTGGCCAACCGTCGTCGTTGCTGCATGAAAGATGCTACGTGTGTGTGTGTGTGTGTGTGTGTGTGTGTGTGTGTGTGCGTGCGTGCGTGCGTGAGTGCGTGAGTGCGTGCGTGTGGGTGTGTGTGTATATATATATGTGTGTGTATATACACACACACATATATATATATATAGTACATATATGTATATATATATACATATATCTATATATATGTATATATATATATATATATATATATATATATATATATATATATATATATATATATATATATATATATATATATATATTGTATATGTGTGTGTGTATATATATATATATACACACACACACACATATAATTTGAATAGTGGGAGCTGTTAAATGCTTATATGTACACGAAATTGCAGTTCAAGAGATAACTTAAGATTATTCAGAGCTGCCAAGTTGTGTCGAGAAACATGCTTGAGAATATGGGCGGGTCCAAAAAAGGGGTTCCAGTTTCTCAACATGACCTCAGGTGGCAGCACTTGCAGTAATTAAAATTTCCACCGAGAACAGCACTTTACACACTGGAAAGCATCCATACATTGAAAAATATTTTATTATGCATGTTGTTGCATTTTTTTTATACGGGACGAAATATTTCCAATTGTTCTGAAACAGTTAAGGTAAAAGCATGTTGATGTCTCGTAAGACCCAATGTAGAATACATCGTAAGACCCAATGTAGAACACATACAATACATCGGTCGTCTGGGTCCCGGTCTATACCAAATTCCACGTATTAAATAATTATTAGAAGAATTAAAAAGAACGCAAAAACATTGATTGAAAACAACTGACACCAACATCACATAACGAACGCTGAAATAAAAAAATGACATGGTAGACGTCGGTCATTTTAACCCACCCCGCACATGTCTGGCTTAAATGTTCAAAAGAAGCAGACGTTCAACACGCTAAATGTTTGTTACTACAGTGGACTGCGCTCGACAGCATCACGGATACCAGAATCAGCTCTTTGTAGAATCAATTAAGTGTTTTGGCTGGGGCGAAATCATTCCACATTCCTGCTGTGCGTCGCTTAAGAGAATCAAATAATTTGTTCTAGTCCGAAGAGATTATAGTAGAGTGGACTATACCGTACAGCACTACTAGGCCCTATGCGCCTGGTTGATTGCCCACGTAGCTTTTTGGGCTTTCTTATGCAAGTATTTTGTTGGCTCGAATGACAATGGGTAATCTATTGACAACTTAACAATCAACGTGGCGCGGTACCAGCGCCCATTACACGCGCCAACAATACCCATACCATGATAACTCTTTACCATGGTGACATTGTTGCGGGCAGTTTCGGAATGGGGACAAAGTGGAGATGATTCTCACTTGGGACGGACCAATGTGAGAATTCCCAAAACGCCGGCCCAAGTGGGAATGGACAAAACGGCAGCAGCCGATCAAATGGATTACGGTCTATTTGAACTCTGCTCGGCGTGATACCTTTCTTTGAAGATGTGCTCAGTCGAGGCGTACTGAGCGTATCTTGAATTTCACACATGCACCTATATAAGATCCTGCTGTATAAAATAATAATAGGCTTCTTTAGCACATAAAGCTTTGACTTTGAACACGTACAATAAGGGCCTAGGTGTTATAGGTCCATCACTTGCTATCAGTTCATAATTAGCTTGCCACCATAGATATTGAAACATGTCCTTTGTGTGTGTGTTGTGAATGCGTTGAAGCTGTAGCGGAGCAACAAAGGGGGTAATTAACTAATTAATCCTGCGCTGTTTGTTTTGCTTATTCCGTTTTCATAGTGTTTAGCCTAAGAACGTGTGTTACATTATAAATGCTAACTGTGTGACACAAACTCAACGCAATATCTTTGAATATCGTCTACCTATAATGATTATTCTGACTTTGTCCCTTCTTGCATGGTGCAGAGTGGGGATAATACCGTTATTTCATTCATACTTATGTATAGGCGTAGTTTTCATGCTGTTTAGCCTAAGAACGTGTGTTACATTATAAATGCTAACTGTGTGACACCAACGCAACCCAATATCTTTGATTAACCTGTACTTAAAAAGGTTATTTCGACTTTGCCCCCTCTTGCATGGTGCAGAGTTGGAATGATACCGTTATTTCGTTCAGACTGACATGTACAAGCGTGGATTTCATAATGTTTAGCCTAATAACGTGTGTTAAATTATAAATGCTAACTGTGTAACACAAACGCAACGCAATATCTTTGAGTATCTTCTACTTATAATGCTTAGTCCGACTTTGCCCCCCTCTTGAGTGGAGCAGCGTTTGAATAATACCGTTATTTCATTCATACTTATATGTATAGGCCTAGTTTACATAGTATTTAGACTAAGAACGTATGTTACATTACAAATGCTAACTGTGTGACACAAACTCAACGCAATATCTTTGAATATCGTCTACTTATAATGATTATTCCGACTTTGACCCCTCTTACATGGTGCAGAGTTAATATCGTAGTTTCCATAGTGTTTAGCCTAAGAACGTATATATTTAACCCTGTCCTTTTGTGTGTTTCAGGAATGTGAGGTAGCTTGCACTTGTATTGGGAAACAAGGGGTAATTAAGTGGGTGGGGATAATTAACTTCAATCGTGTAGAATTGGTTTGCTAAGCGCTGATCCTTGTCTAATTTTACCTTATGTCCTCTAGTTCTGCTATCCTTCTTGAGTGAGAAAAACATATTTCTATCAATATTTTCATACCCATTCAATATCTTAAAAACTTCAATTTGATCTCCTCTTAACCTCCTTGTCTCTAGAGTTGTTAAACCACATTCTTTCTAAGGTCTCTAAGTTCTGGAATCATTTTAGTTGCTCTCCTTTGTATGCGTTCAAGCGTATTTATATCCTTCTTACGATATGGTCTCCATGCTTGTATACAGTATTCTAAATGAGGTCTAACTATTGCTTTATAAAGAGGTATAATTAACTTTTTTCCTTGTATGTTATGTTTCTTCTAATCAATCCAAGAATTTGATTACCCTTTGAAGCTGCAATACCACACTGCTCTGAAACTTTCATATCAGCGCTTATTATAACTCCTAAGTCCATTTCTTTTACAGTAGTACCCAGAACAGTATCTCCCATTTTATAGTTTACATTCAAGTTCCCATGTCCTGTATGTAGGCATTTACATTTCCCAAAATTGAACAGTATCTGCCATTTCTCAGACAATTTCATTAATCTGTCTAGATCGTTTTGTAAATGTTGTTTATCACCATCAGTATTAACCTTTCTAAACAGTTTTGTGTCATCCGCAAATTTCAGTACGTTACTTGTTCTACTGTCGTCCAAGTCATTGATATGTATTAAGAATAATATAGGTCCTAATACTGATCCTTGAGGTACCCCACTCAAAACCGATTTCCAATTTGAAACTTCTCCATCTACTACAACCTGTTGTCTTCTGTCAGTCAGCCATTGTTCTATCCAGTCAGTTATGCTATCCCCGATACCATGGGCTTTTAAGTTAAGTAGTAATCTTTGATGTGGCACTTTGTCAAAAGCTTTCTGAAAATCTAAGTAGATAATATCTACTGGCGATCCCACGTCTATCCTCTATCTTAGTGATTTAGTCCAAAAAACATAACATATTTGTTAAGCATGACCTCGCTTTAAGGAATCCATAGCCCTACAATGTTATTTCCTTTCGAAGCTGCAATCGCACATTGCTCTGAAACTTCCATGTCACCACTAAATGTTACTCCTAAGTCCTTTTCTTGTGTGGTTCTACCTAGTACAGCATCCGCCATTTTATATTCTTCGTCCATGTTTCCATGTCATATGTGTATACATTTACACTTCCCAAAATTTAATAACATTTGCCATTTTTCTGACCATTTAACTAGTTTATCTAGATCATCCTGTAACTTTGTTTATCTGTATCATTAGTAACCTGTCTGAATACTTTTGTGTCATTTGCAAATTGTAGTACTTTGCTAGATATGTCATCTTCCAAATCATTTATATATATATATATATATATATATATATATATATATATATATATATATATAAATTTATATATATATATATATATATATATATATATATATATATATATATATATATATATTAAAAACAGTATAGTGCCTAATACTGATCCATGCGGTACCCCACTCAAAACAGATTTCCAGTTTGAAATTTCACCATCTACTATTACTCTCTGTCTTCTGTGCGTAACCTACTTTTCATCAACATTAGAATGAATAAGTATAAACCTGCCCTGCAGTACGTTCATCGTGCATAAACAGAGGACATTCAACATATTGTTGTATACATTGCATACACGCGTAATACTGTATACTGGCAAATATTGGGTGGGCGTCTCGAAACAAGCAAATATATCAAAATATATCAATAATATTCGTACCTAACAGTCACGTACGTACATCGCTTGGGAATGACAGCAATGTTGAGCTCAAGGAAGCTGATCAACGATTTTGGCATATTTCGCCTCTAATATGACTTTCGAGTTTTGAACTAATAGCAAATTGGTCACTACTTCGGACATGCAAGTCTTATGATCATTAGCCATATTCAAACGACACGATGTTTACTATAGCATAGTCACAACTGTTATTCGATAATTCAATCAATCAAACATTTAATACAAAATAATTTATCGCAAACAATGTAATAGAATGATAATAAAATGTACGCATATGAAGTCAGTCAAGCACGTGTAATGAAATAAACCACACATATGCAACACGAACAATGTACGTCTCACCACTCCGAATATTGCCGAGCGACTGACCGATCTATCATCTCCACTTGGGCGGGTCATTATGGGATTCCCCAATGACCCGCGACACATCCGGGGTGATTCTAGAATCGCCCCACAATCCACTTTGCCCTGTACAACATGATCAAACATCAGTGGCGCATGGAAATATATATATCAACACGTGCATGAAACTATGCCCGTTTGTATTAATTATTTATTGAAACGGGTAATATGCGTGAGATTTGCAGATAGCTACGTGAGAGCGTGAAACGGAAGCCAAATACGTGAGTCTCACGCCAAATGCGTGAGACTTCGTAGATTATTAAAAGACATGTCTACATTTAAACTCTTCTCGTAACACTTACCGCAATGACTTCCACAAACATCGGCAGTGAAAATAAACATGTTCTAATAAATAATGACGATTAAATAATGCGTTTTCACTAAATAACCGCGAAAAATCATTCCAAGTTTACAATCGCACACATTTGACTATAATGCCCTATAGTCATACTGATTACCTTGGTCCCCACGAACAGTATACAACTATACACTACGGTGACTGCCGGTAACAAAATTCTGGGGGCGGGGGCGGCACATGCAGCGGTCTGCACGGGGTACGCCCCCCGTGCCCCAACTAAGTTACGGGCCTGTCGTCACGTCGAAGTTTGCCGATAAGCGCGGAAGAAATATGCATAATCGAGGCAAGCAGGTAGAATAGAGTAGTATTTGGAATTATTAATTAATGGAATTCTAATTAATTTTTCGGTGTTGTGGAAATGGAAATATACTACAACATGTATATAATATGATCTCAAAAAATCGTTGTTGTCATTCCCTTTTCAAAACTGCTTTCAGTTGTTTGTAGTTCCATAAATCCATGTGATGCACTTTCTTTGGTTATTGAGGTCCTTGATGATAATTAGAGAACATTATAACCGGTCTCTTGCTTTGCATAATAACCGGTCCCTTATACCAGTGCGCATGCGCTACTAGAAACTGAACCAGTACACACTCGCATTTCAACCTGTTCAATACTAGTTTAGTTATTGTCATTTCACGCTTTCTCTTTAGTAAAGTGACTGAACAAATGGAACTATGTTCTTATTTATAACTAAACAACTTGATGGCGCCTGTGAACGTGGAGTGTCCGATCGAGGATTGTGACTATACGGCTACGCACGCAGAGGCGGCAGTGGTGGCTGCTATGCTGAGTGTACATGCCACTGTGCACGTCGCAGTCCCCCGGGCGCTGGGCGCGAATACGAAAATGGAGAAACTCAAGCGTCCTTCCGTAGCACTGGCCGGGACGGGCGAGGCCTGGTCATACTTCATAACCCGCTGGGGTGAGTACAAGACGGGTACTAAACTTGAGAAAAGACTCGCACAGCGGGCAAGAGCCTAATGAGCCGTGACGAAAAAGATGTCCTCACCGCCATGAAGGCACTCGCCATCCGAGCGGAGAACACCATGATAGCTCGGGTAGCCCTGTCTAACATGCGGCAGGGACACGAGGAGCCCATCCGGTCGTTCTACGCCCGTATCAAGGGGCAGGCGGATACATGCAAGTACGAGATGAAGTGCACTAAGACGGAGTGCGAACAAGTCAACGACTTCACAGAAGAGATTATACGCAATGTGATTGCCCGCGGCATCGCAGACCAAGAGATACAACTTGATCTGCTCGGTGAAAAGAACCAGGACATGCCATTAAAGGACATGACTGAGTACATCGAGGCCAAGGAGTCTGGAAAACGCTCGGCATCGCGTCTACTTGACCCTCAGAGCACGGATGCGATCAGCAGTTCGTATCGGCGGGGGAAACAGCAGGACGTACGCAACAGGGGAGGAGTCAGGCCGGAGAAACCGAAAGCCAAGCCCAAAGGGGTGTGCATCTATTGCGGCGAGGTGGGTCACGGCAAGACGCCCCTGTGGTACACCAGACGCACCGAGTGCCGCGCGTATGGTAAAAAGTGCCAGAAATGTGGCCGCCAGAATCACCTCGACAAGGCGTGCCTGAGCGGACGACCGACTAAGCCCCCATCTGAATGTACGGTCACCATGGACAGCACGGGCGACGGGTTACGCACACTCCCCCTCGCTCACCATCTGTACGATGACATGTGCGATAAGTGGACGAAACGCGCGTCCAGCCCGCAGCCGTACATCAACCTCACTCTCACCAACGGGCGCGAAGATTACAAAGCGCTGGGTTTAGACCTCCTGAAACGCATCCGTGCAGTATCCCTGCCTGTCATGGCCGACACGGGCTGTCAGAGCTGCCTGATCGGCATTGGAGTCGCCCAACAAATGGGACTGAGTACCAAGGACTTCATACCCGTATCCATGACTATGAAGGCTGCGAACAACAAGGGAATTCGTATTCTCGGAGCTGTGGTGGTCAGATTCGCCGGTAACAGTGGCACTCGGAGATTGGAGACGCGCCAAATCGCGTACGTGACGGACACCTCGGACCGCATATTCCTCTCCCGCGCAGCTTGCATGGACCTGGGTATGATCTCGGACAAGTTCCCAACACTCGGGGAGGTCAACCTGGCGACCTCTGAATTGTGTGACTGTCCGCGACGTGCAGAGCCGCCGACCAAGCCGACCACACTCCCCATGCCGGCGACCGAGGCTAGCAGAGAAACCTTACAGAAACACTTACTCAGAATATACGCTCAGAGCACTTTCAATACGTGCCCGCACCAGCCCTTACCGAGAATGACTGGCCCGCCGCTACGTCTTATGCTCGATAAGGATGCGACGCCGGTTGCCCATCACACTCCCATCCCCGTGGCCATACACTGGCAAGACGAGGTAAAAGCAGGCCTTGACCAGGACGTTCGTCTCGGCGTGTTAGAGGAAGTACCTATCGGTACGCCGGTGACATGGTGTCACTGGTATGGTAATGGTAATCTGCGCGAAAAAGAACGGCAAGCCGCGACGCACCGTCGACTTCCAGGCCTTGAACAAACATGCGTTCCGCGAAACCCACCACACACAATCCCCGTTCCACCAGGCGAGACGCATACCTAACGGGAAACGCAAGACCGTATTCGACGCATGGAACGGCTACCACAGTGTCCCTCTACACGAGGACGACCGCCACAAGACGACCTTCATCACTCCATGGGGACGCTACCGGTACCTCTCGGCTCCACAAGGGTATATAGCGTCAGGAGATGGTTATACACGACGATACGACGAGATCGTCGCGGACATTGGTGACAAGACCACGTGCGTGGACGACACGCTACTATGGTCAGATACGATCGAGGGGAGCTACTTCCAGGCGGTCCAATGGCTGGATATATGTGGCCGGAATGGAATCGGAGAAGTTCGTCTTCAGCGCACCCACAGTGGATTTTGCAGGCTTCACGATCACCATGACTGACGTGCGACCATGCAGCCGCTACCTGGAGGCGATCCGCGATTTCCCACAACCGCGTAACATCACCGACATCAGATCGTGGTTCGGACTTGTCAATCAAGTGGCCTAGTTCAGCATGGCCGAACGAATGCATCCGTTCCGGAAGCTCCTGAAAAATGGAAAACGCTTCACGTGGTCCCCGGAGTTAGAGGACATATTCAGCGAGTCGAAGGACGTGATCGTTCAAGAAATCGAGCGCGTTGTCCGCATCTTTGACAAGACCAAGCCTACATGCATCGCCACAGACTGGTCGAATGAGGGCATTGGATTCTGGCTATTTCAAAAGCACTGCCGATGCTCACCAATCAGGCCCTTTGCTGCAACGACGGGTGGAAAATAACCCTGGTCGGCAGCACGCAGCAGAATCCAGGTACGCGCCCATAGAGGGCGAGGCCCTCGCAGTCGCGGACGCATTGGACAAGGCGCGCCACTTCGTGCTGGGTTGCGAGAACTTGATCGTAGCGGTAGACCATAAGCCGCTGCTGAAACTCCTTGCGGACAGAGCCCTTTACGACATACCTAACCCCCGCCTCAGGAACCTCAAGGAGAAGACCCTACGTTATCGCTTCCGCGTCACACATATCCCAGGCATGAAGAACAAGACGGCAGATGCCATGTCACGTAGGCCGGTCGGCACCGCGCTACCATCACTCATGAACCTACCAGACGACAATGCCGCCATAGTGAACCACCTACCATCCAGCATGCACACCAACGTCCTATCTCTCCTACGCCGAATCGAACCGGATGACGACGACGACGACGACGACGTCGAGGAGGACAACCTGACATGGTGCGCCGCGGGCCTCGAATCATTGCGATCAGTGACATGGGACCGCGTCAGGGAGGCTACCAGCAGCGACGTCGATATGCACACACTGGAGAAAATGGCAACCGACGGCATCCCCGACTCGAAGATCGAGATGCCAGAGACGATTCGCGACTATCACCAGTACCGCGAAAACATCACATCGACAGACGGAGTGATCCTATACAAGGACAGGGTTATCATACCGCCCTCACTCCGCGGTGAGATACTGAGCACCCTCCTCGCTGCCCACCAGGGCGTATCGATGATGACCGCCCGTGCAGAATCCGCTGTGTTCTGGCCAGGCATATCGGCCGACATCAGCACCACTCGGAAAAATTGCGAACACTGCCACCGGATGGCACCCTCACAGCCTGGAGCGATGCCCATCCCACTGATCCCAGTCATTTACCCCTTCCAGGCAGTGTGCTCGGACTTCTTCCTATACAGGGGCGTACATTACCTCGTGACGGTGGACAGATACTCAAACTGGCCAATCATATCGCAGTCGACAGGTGGCGCCACCGGCCTCATCGACCACTTACGTCGCGCCTTCGTGACGTACGGGACGCCAGAAGAGCTCGCATCGGACGGGGGTCCGGAGTTCACCTCTACCGAGACCAGGTCCTTCCTGCACAGATGGGGCGTACACCACCGCCTATCATCGGTGGCCTTCCCCACAACAACTGTCGTGCAGAGATTGGGGTGAAGACGATGAAACGACTCTTCACCGACAACACCGGTCCGAAGGGAGAACTGGACACTGACGCCGTGCAGATAGCGATACTACAATATCGCAACACACCCGACCCTGAAACAAAGATCTCCCCGGCGATGTGTGTCTTCGGCCGCCCGATACGCGATTTCATCCCGATTATCCCCGGGAAATACAGACCACATGAGACTTGGCGTGAGACACACAAAGCAAGGAAGGAAGCCCTCCGTAAACGCCACATCCGCACAGCTGAAACCTGGGCGGAGCACACTAAACGCCTTCCACCACTTGCGGTAGGGGACTTCGTCCGCGTACAGAACCAGACAGGACCTCACCCCAACAAATGTGACAAGACGGGCAATATCGTTGAGGTATGTCAGCACGACCAATACGCGATCAAGATTGACGGATCGGGCAGAGTCACACTTCGGAACAGGAAATTCCTGCGCAAGTTCAGCCCAGTTCACTACGACCGGCCGCCAACCCGATCGATCTATGACGACCTAGCAACCCGCGTCACCGTACCAACACCCGTTGTGACACCGCAACTACCTGACCTCAATAACGACCCTGCGACACCCGCGACGCAGACGGGGCACACACCGCCACCGACACTGACATCAGCGAGAATGCCCCAGCACAAGACACCGCCCGCTGCAGTCACGCCTACAACCCCAGGACGAGACACACCGAGGCGCGCGACCCTCCAGACGCCACCACCAGCCCCAGCGACCCCGAGAGCTCCACCCCCATCGGAGCCTGACGTGAAACTACCAGCACCAGCAATTGGTCAACGACGATCCACCAGAGCGACCAGCGTGCCTACCTGGCACAAGGACTACTCCATGGGATAGTCAATAAACATTTATCAGCCTTTATGGGCACGGACCACAGTCACTTTTCCCATAGACGACCATTATAACATTCTTGCGCCTACCTTGAAAATTTATCCTACAATTTTTTTTAAAAATTCACAGAAAATGACAGACCCACTAAGACACCTGGTGTGCGAAATTCGTGAAAATGACATACCTCCTTTTCGCACAAATTGCTTCAAAGCATGAGGCCCGTGCATTTCTGCCATGAAATTCCCCGGTTTCTCAAATATGAGTACATCCTGCCTAACAGCCACTGTGTCATTACGCAACCGGTATACCTACTGACAAATGGCATCATTTCAAAGCTTAGATGCTACTGTGCACAAAAACATCACTTCTACTCACTCATGCACACAATTTCTGCTCTCACAAATAAACCCTATCTGCACAATGAAGTTTTTCCTTGGGACTCTTTATGTATGTAATGGCGGATGGATTCTGACTGTGGTCCGTGCCCTAATTAATTTCCGACATATCACAAACCGTCACGAAAGTTATACCAAATCGAAGAAAAACCTTTATCTCGATAAATCACAGAAGGAAATCCACATCGCAATGCAACACATTAATTGATATGTCACCGAGACATGCCCCCGTATGTAAGGGGAAGAATTTCAAGTGGGCTGAGTTGCACATATGCACTTTAGTCATAAAGCCCACACTGCTTGCTGTGCCAGAGATATAGAAAATCTTACAAGTGTTTCACAAAATATGGGGTATTTTCATCAATACAACACTAAAATTGTCAACTAATTTTTTATTAAAATATTTTTTTAATTGTTTTTTAATATGCACTGTTTTTGGGCAAAAAGCAGGTATTTCTGTGTATTTCACAACATTGATAGATAATATTGAGCGTTCAAACTACAACGAATTATGGTATGTGTGAAAACAAGCTATATATCTGACAAGTTTTCATGTGAACATTTGGCATTTCTGACACGGGTGACCCAATTTCAAGTCAGTGAAGGTGCCAACTGCCTGTCAACGAGATAGAATGGAATGCTGCCTGTTTGGGGCTTTTGAGTGTCTCCTGTTGCAACTACAGTGACGATAAGCCTACTTTTTGCTCAGATTTCAACTACAGGGGGTTGTAAATTCTATTCAGAATCTACATTGGGGTATTTTCTCAGCCAATAGCTGTGCAGCATGACAGACAAGTGGTCTACCCCACTAAAATTATGGCCATTGCTTAAATGTCAGTTGGACAGATTGCTCCCAGATCAGTCAGATAGGAAAAGTTTTTGACTCTGATACAGATATCAGCATGGAGAGGAAAAGTGAAGGTGTGGCGAAGTTCCAGATAGCCAAACATGAGAGGAGATGTGGCTTTCAGAAGGGGCACACTGTGCCAGGATATTGTGGTTCTACACATACAGAATAAATTGTGCACCTTGGGGGCTTCATTTTGAAGGAGAGGATTTTATGTCACCTGTCCAGGGCATGATAACTGCACAGCAACATTGACATTGGATTGCTATGGAGGTGACTGCAAGATATGCAAGTACTCCTCTATAGCCTGCTCAGGTGGGAAAGGAAACTGGTGGAAAAAATCAATGTACCTGCAGACAGGTACTCTCCACTATCTCAACATGACCAGTAGAGACAGGATTACACTGAGAAAGATTCTGCATCTAAGATAATGGGGAAATGCACAAGCGTTAACAAAACTGTGTCTTAACACAAACCGAAATGATGGCCTGAACAGAGGGTTGAGTGCTTCTCTACCAAAAAATGTGAACTTCAGTCGCAATGTCAAGGGATGTGCCTGTGCAGCCATTGACAGGCTGAATTATGGAGCGGGGGACACTCTACTGTGGAAATTGGAGACAAGCAAAGCTTCTATTAGTAAAGGTGGAAGTGTGCCACACACTCCCCCCACATGTATGTGAGGGGAGTTCAAGAGAGGATTACCTCATATCCCTGCGAGCACAACGAAGCATGGACACACAGACAGACAGGCAAGCAGCTGAGCATGCAAAAACACACAAACTGGTGAGTAATGATAAGACTGGCTTAAATAATTCTTTGATTTGTCTCTCACCTGTTCAACTGCACAATTTCTAAATACGCTGAGGGTAATGACCATGACCAAAACAATGCTGCTCTCTCACACACTGTCTTCTATTGTTGTTTACATGCAGTGGCTCCAGTATCATATGCTGTGGATTAACACACAAGCTGACATTGCAAATATGGCTACAACTTAGATGTCTAGGAATCTTTGATAAATTACGGTGTAGCATATACATTAATCTATGTACAAGAACTGTCTTCCATTTCCCAGCTGGAAATTTCACACATATGACACCATACTGGGCTAGCTAGCCTATACAATATGCTTTAAAACACCCAGTCCATAACATGCAACTGTCATTTCTTGACAAGACAGTTTAAAACTTGATTCTCCACCTATATTTTCTCACAAAAAATGTCATCCATGCTTGTTTTACCACGATGCGTTGCCTTGGTAACAAGCCAGTCAAAATTTCATATTGGGCACGGACCACAGTCACTTTTCCCATAGACGACCATTATAACATTCTTGCGCCTACATTGAAAATTTATCCTACAATTTTTTTTAAAAATTCACAGAAAATGATAGACCCACTAAGACACCTGGTGTGCGAAATTCGTGAAAATGACATACCTCCTTTTCGCACAAATTGCTTCAAAGCATGAGGCCCGTGCATTTCTGCCATGAAATTCCCCGGTTTCTCAAATATGAGTACATCCTGCCTAACAGCCACTGTGTCATTACGCAACCGGTATACCTACTGACAAATGGCATCATTTCAAAGCTTAGATGCTACTGTGCACAAAAACATCACTTCTACTCACTCATGCACACAATTTCTGCTCTCACAAATAAACCCTATCTGCACAATGAAGTTTTTCCTTGGGACTCTTTATGTATGTAATGGCGGATGGATTCTGACTGTGGTCCGTGCCCTAATTAATTTCCGACATATCACAAACCGTCACGAAAGTTATACCAAATCGAAGAAAAACCTTTATCTCGATAAATCACAGAAGGAAATCCACATCGCAATGCAACACATTAATTGATATGTCACCGAGACATGCCCCCGTATGTAAGGGGAAGAATTTCAAGTGGGCTGAGTTGCACATATGCACTTTAGTCATAAAGCCCACACTGCTTGCTGTGCCAGAGATATAGAAAATCTTACAAGTGTTTCACAAAATATGGGGTATTTTCATCAATACAACACTAAAATTGTCAACTAATTTTTTATTAAAATATTTTTTAATTGTTTTTTAATATGCACTGTTTTTGGGCAAAAAGCAGGTATTTCTGTGTATTTCACAACATTGATAGATAATATTGAGCGTTCAAACTACAACGAATTATGGTATGTGTGAAAACAAGCTATATATCTGACAAGTTTTCATGTGAACATTTGGCATTTCTGACACGGGTGACCCAATTTCAAGTCAGTGAAGGTGCCAACTGCCTGTCAACGAGATAGAATGGAATGCTGCCTGTTTGGGGCTTTTGAGTGTCTCCTGTTGCAACTACAGTGACGATAAGCCTACTTTTTGCTCAGATTTCAACTACAGGGGGTTGTAAATTCTATTCAGAATCTACATTGGGGTATTTTCTCAGCCAATAGCTGTGCAGCATGACAGACAAGTGGTCTACCCCACTAAAATTATGGCCATTGCTTAAATGTCAGTTGGACAGATTGCTCCCAGATCAGTCAGATAGGAAAAGTTTTTGACTCTGATACAGATATCAGCATGGAGAGGAAAAGTGAAGGTGTGGCGAAGTTCCAGATAGCCAAACATGAGAGGAGATGTGGCTTTCAGAAGGGGCACACTGTGCCAGGATATTGTGGTTCTACACATACAGAATAAATTGTGCACCTTGGGGGCTTCATTTTGAAGGAGAGGATTTTATGTCACCTGTCCAGGGCATGATAACTGCACAGCAACATTGACATTGGATTGCTATGGAGGTGACTGCAAGATATGCAAGTACTCCTCTATAGCCTGCTCAGGTGGGAAAGGAAACTGGTGGAAAAAATCAATGTACCTGCAGACAGGTACTCTCCACTATCTCAACATGACCAGTAGAGACAGGATTACACTGAGAAAGATTCTGCATCTAAGATAATGGGGAAATGCACAAGCGTTAACAAAACTGTGTCTTAACACAAACCGAAATGATGGCCTGAACAGAGGGTTGAGTGCTTCTCTACCAAAAAATGTGAACTTCAGTCGCAATGTCAAGGGATGTGCCTGTGCAGCCATTGACAGGCTGAATTATGGAGCGGGGGACACTCTACTGTGGAAATTGGAGACAAGCAAAGCTTCTATTAGTAAAGGTGGAAGTGTGCCACACACTCCCCCACATGTATGTGAGGGGAGTTCAAGAGAGGATTACCTCATATCCCTGCGAGCACAACGAAGCATGGACACACAGACAGACAGGCAAGCAGCTGAGCATGCAAAAACACACAAACTGGTGAGTAATGATAAGACTGGCTTAAATAATTCTTTGATTTGTCTCTCACCTGTTCAACTGCACAATTTCTAAATACGCTGAGGGTAATGACCATGACCAAAACAATGCTGCTCTCTCACACACTGTCTTCTATTGTTGTTTACATGCAGTGGCTCCAGTATCATATGCTGTGGATTAACACACAAGCTGACATTGCAAATATGGCTACAACTTAGATGTCTAGGAATCTTTGATAAATTACGGTGTAGCATATACATTAATCTATGTACAAGAACTGTCTTCCATTTCCCAGCTGGAAATTTCACACATATGACACCATACTGGGCTAGCTAGCCTATACAATATGCTTTAAAACACCCAGTCCATAACATGCAACTGTCATTTCTTGACAAGACAGTTTAAAACTTGATTCTCCACCTATATTTTCTCACAAAAAATGTCATCCATGCTTGTTTTACCACGATGCGTTGCCTTGGTAACAAGCCAGTCAAAATTTCATATTGGGCACGGACCACAGTCACTTTTCCCATAGACGACCATTATAACATTCTTGCGCCTACATTGAAAATTTATCCTACAATTTTTTTTAAAAATTCACAGAAAATGACAGACCCACTAAGACACCTGGTGTGCGAAATTCGTGAAAATGACATACCTCCTTTTCGCACAAATTGCTTCAAAGCATGAGGCCCATGCATATCTGCCATGAAATTCCCCGGTTTCTCAAATATGAGTACATCCTGCCTAACAGCCACTGTGTCATTACGCAACCGGTATACCTACTGACAAATGGCATCATTTCAAAGCTTAGATGCTACTGTGCACAAAAACATCACTTCTACTCACTCATGCACACAATTTCTGCTCTCACAAATAAACCCTATCTGCACAATGAAGTTTTTCCTTGGGACTCTTTATGTATGTAATGGCGGATGGATTCTGACTGTGGTCCGTGCCCTAATTAATTTCCGACATATCACAAACCGTCACGAAAGTTATACCAAATCGAAGAAAAACCTTTATCTCGATAAATCACAGAAGGAAATCCACATCGCAATGCAACACATTAATTGATATGTCACCGAGACATGCCCCCGTATGTAAGGGGAAGAATTTCAAGTGGGCCGAGTTGCACATATGCACTTTAGTCATAAAGTCCACACTGCTTGCTGTGCCAGAGATATAGAAAATCTTACAAGTGTTTCACAAAACATGGGGTATTTTCATCAATACAACACTAAAATTGTCAACTAATTTTTTATTAAAATATTAAAAAAAAATTTTTTTAATATGCACTGTTTTTGGGCAAAAAGCAGGTATTTCTGTGTATTTCACAACATTGATAGATAATATTGAGCGTTCAAACTACAACGAATTATGGTATGTGTGAAAACAAGCTATATATCTGACAAGTTTTCATGTGAACATTTGGCATTTCTGACACGGGTGACCCAATTTCAAGTCAGTGAAGGTGCCAACTGCCTGTCAACGAGATAGAATGGAATGCTGCCTGTTTGGGGCTTTTGAGTGTCTCCTGTTGCAACAACAGTGACGATAAGCCTACTTTTTGCTCAGATTTCAACTACAGGGGGTTGTAAATTCTATTCAGAATCTACATTGGGGTATTTTCTCAGCCAATAGCTGTGCAGCATGACAGACAAGTGGTCTACCCCACTAAAATTATGGCCATTGCTTAAATGTCAGTTGGACAGATTGCTCCCAGATCAGTCAGATAGGAAAAGTTTTGACTCTGATACAGATATCAGCATGGAGAGGAAAAGTGAAGGTGTGGCGAAGTTCCAAATAGCCAAACATGAGAGGAGATGTGGCTTTCAGAAGGGGCACACTGTGCCAGGATATTGTGGTTCTACACATACAGAATAAATTGTGCACCTTGGGGGCTTCATTTTGAAGGAGAGGATTTTACGTCACCTGTCCAGGGCATGATAACTGCACAGCAACATTGACATTGGATTGCTATGGAGGTGACTGCAAGATATGCAGGTACTCCTCTATAGCCTGCTCAGGTGGGAAAGGAAACTGGTGGAAAAAATCAATGTACCTGCAAACAGGTACTCTCCACTATCTCAACATGACCAGTAGAGACAGGATTACACTGAGAAAGATTCTGCATCTAAGATAATGGGGAAATGCACAAGCGTTAACAAAACTGTGTCTTAACACAAACCGAAATGATGGCCTGAACAGAGGGTTGAGTGCTTCTCTACCAAAAAATGTGAACTTCAGTCGCAATGTCAAGGGATGTGCCTGTGCAGCCATTGACAGGCTGAATTATGGAGCGGGGGACACTCTACTGTGGAAATTGGAGACAAGCAAAGCTTCTATTAGTAAAGGTGGAAGTGTGCCACACACTCCCCCCACATGTATGTGAGGGGAGTTCAAGAGAGGATTACCTCATATCCCTGCGAGCACAACGAAGCATGGACACACAGACAGACAGGCAAGCAGCTGAGCATGCAAAAACACACAAACTGGTGAGTAATGATAAGACTGGCTTAAATAATTCTTTGATTTGTCTCTCACCTGTTCAACTGCACAATTTCTAAATACACTGAGGGTAATGACCATGACCAAAACAATGCTGCTCTCTCACACACTGTCTTCTATTGTTGTTTACATGCAGTGGCTCCAGTATCATATACTGTGGATTAACACACAAGCTGACATTGCAAATATGGCTACAACTTAGATGTCTAGGAATCTTTGATAAATTACGGTGTAGCATATACATTAATCTATGTACAAGAACTGTCTTCCATTTCCCAGCTGGAAATTTCACACATATGACACCATACTGGGCTAGCTAGCCTATACAATATGCTTTAAAACACCCAGTCCATAACATGCAACTGTCATTTCTTGACAAGACAGTTTAAAACTTGATTCTCCACCTATATTTTCTCACAAAAAATGTCATCCATGCTTGTTTTACCACGATGCGTTGCCTTGGTAACAAGCCAGTCAAAATTTCATATTGGGCACGGACCACAGTCACTTTTCCCATAGACGACCATTATAACATTCTTGCGCCTACATTGAAAATTTATCCTACAATTTTTTTTAAAAATTCACAGAAAATGACAGACCCACTAAGACACCTGGTGTGCGAAATTCGTGAAAATGACATACCTCCTTTTCGCACAAATTGCTTCAAAGCATGAGGCCCATGCATTTCTGCCATGAAATTCCCCGGTTTCTCAAATATGAGTACATCCTGCCTAACAGCCACTGTGTCATTACGCAACTGGTATACCTACTGACAAATGGCATCATTTCAAAGCTTAGATGCTACTGTGCACAAAAACATCACTTCTACTCACTCATGCACACAATTTCTGCTCTCACAAATAAACCCTATCTGCACAATGAAGTTTTTCCTTGGGACTCTTTATGTATGTAATGGCGGATGGATTCTGACTGTGGTCCGTGCCCTAATTAATTTCCGACATATCACAAACCGTCACGAAAGTTACACCAAATCGAAGAAAAACCTTTATCTCGATAAATCACAGAAGGAAATCCACATCGCAATGCAACACATTAATTGATATGTCACCGAGACATGCCCCCGTATGTAAGGGGAAGAATTTCAAGTGGGCTGAGTTGCACATATGCACTTTAGTCATAAAGCCCACACTGCTTGCTGTGCCAGAGATATAGAAAATCTTACAAATGTTTCACAAAACATGGGGTATTTTCATCAATACAACACTAAAATTGTCAACTAATTTTTTATTAAAATATTTAAAAAAAAATTTTTTAATATGCACTGTTTTTGGGCAAAAAGCAGGTATTTCTGTGTATTTCACAACATTGATAGATAATATTGAGCGTTCAAACTACAACGAATTATGGTATGTGTGAAAACAAGCTATATATCTGACAAGTTTTCATGTGAACATTTGGCATTTCTGACACGGATGACCCAATTTCAAGTCAGTGAAGGTGCCAACTGCCTGTCAACGAGATAGAATGGAATGCTGCCTGTTTGGGGCTTTTGAGTGTCTCCTGTTGCAACTACAGTGACGATAAGCCTACTTTTTGCTCAGATTTCAACTACAGGGGGTTGTAAATTCTATTCAGAATCTACATTGGGGTATTTTCTCAGCCAATAGCTGTGCAGCATGACAGACAAGTGGTCTACCACACTAAAATTATGGCCATTGCTTAAATGTCAGTTGGACAGATTGCTCCCAGATCAGTCAGATAGGAAAAGTGTTTGACTCTGATACAGATATCAGCATGGAGAGGAAAAGTGATGGTGTGGCGAAGTTCCAAATAGCCAAACATGAGAGGAGATGTGGCTTTCAGAAGGGGCACACTGTGCCAGGATATTGTGGTTCTACACATACAGAATAAATTGTGCACCTTGGGGGCTTCATTTTGAAGGAGAGGATTTTATGTCACCTGTCCAGGGCATGATAACTGCACAGCAACATTGACATTGGATTGCTATGGAGGTGAGCCTGGATAATCGAGGCTAAGCGAAGATGTGTGCGACAAATTGTGGCGCCACAGCGCGGAGCTTGGATAATCGAGTATGCAGATATAAAATGGCGGGGCTGTATATTAGCCGGAACGAGATTGAATTGCTAAATGCGTGGATTACGTGATCAGTATAATGATTTCACTTGAATGTGTAGTTAGATAACGTAATAATGCAACTTTTCACCAAGTGGAAAATAATTACACGTACATTAACATATGTTTTGGGCTCCCGGAACGATGACTTATTGACGATCGGCGGCCATGTTTTGGCTGTTCCGTCTATTGAACATCACCACTGACATTAATGGGTTACTCATGGTGATCTCGGCCTGTAGAGATCTCGGCCTGCATGTAATGGTTGCTCCGTTGGGGGGGGGGGTTGATTGATAGTATGTGTGTGTGTGGTCATCAATAGCCATTATTATATTTTAGTAATTTCCTTGTATATATGACATTTCCTTAATAATATTTAATGACTGCATAAGTTACCAGTTTAAAATAAAAACAATTTAAATGTGACTATTTAAACACAACCTAATTTGTATAAACGATAATGTAATATAACACCAATATTCAATACGTGGAATGAAAGTTTTATTGACCAATAGTGTATTGGAAAAGGGTTAACAGAAGAAGTGTAATATAACATAGTTACCTGTAATACATATTATAAAATAAATTATAATACAGTCATAGACATAATATACATAATGATGGTGTATAGAAGGGTGTAGTTAAACTGTATCATTTCAGATTTACTCCATTTTATTTAGATATAAATTATTTCACATCCCAATCAGTGATCACCAGTATTACTGCAGTAGATGGTGTGTGAACAGTAACCCACTAATGTAAGGCCGCCCACTAGGTGATGTTCAATAGACGGAACAGCCAAAACATGGCCGCCGATCGTCAATAAGTCATCGTTCCGGGAGCCCAAAACATATGTTAATGTACGTGTAATTATTTTCCACTTGGTGAAAAGTTGCATTATTACGTTATCTAACTACACATTCAAGTGAAATCATTATACAGATCACGTAATCCACGCATTTAGCAATTCAATCTCGTTCCGGCTCGTTCCGGCTAATATACAGGCCCTAAAATGGCAAAACATTGCTTAAACGGAAGTAAATTTTAGTTACTATAGCCGTTGCAACGCGGACAAAACCTCGCGAGAATTTCTAAGTTGCAATTTTCGTAGTTGCGTAAACTCACAAGTCGTTCGAGAATACGAATTTATCCGCCACATCTGCACCATATTTGCGCAACGTTTCGTGGTATATTTTCAAAAGGGTAATAAGCCGCCGGGTATGTAGTTAAAATAATGTTAAGTAAACGATTACCAAAACATTGTCAATGGTGAATCCAACAAAGTAATGGTACCATGTACTAAACTTCGTCTGTTGTCTCAGATCAGTGATTGTGCAGTGACACCGTACAAAACTTTGCCAAGCAAGCGAAGGCAAAACCAGTAACGCGTAACGGGACCACTGACCTATATAACTTGGCCGTCTCGCTTATCCGACTCTCGCTTGGCTTCGTGAATCCGCTGAGACGAGAGTCTGGCAGCAGAGCCAGAGGCGTAGTCTCGTTGTTAGTGTTACCCACTGGCACCACTCCATTTTGTGTACGCTTTCCCGTGAAGCGCCAGCAACCAATCGGCGTCATTATCGAGATGCTACACTAACAATTTGTTTTCGTGATTTAACTTTTCGCTCTTATTTTATGAATTAGTCAAATGATCGGATGACATCGTAATTAGTTAATTATGTATGCACACAGAATATGGGTCCATACATAATTTCCGTCACAATGAAAAGCACACTCTGCATCCAGGCGAAGATGTGTCCAACAAATGGTAGTGTCACAGCACGGAGCCTGGATAATCGAGGCTACCTTGCCCTGTTTAAGTAATGTGTAGACGGGGTCAAGTTGGCTCATTTCGCCCTTGTTGCCATGGCCCGGTAGCGAGGTCCATCCTTCAGGCTGGACTCCAATGGCGATGTCTTCTTCTTACTTTATTTCACTACCGTCACTAGGTGTACGACAACGTGAAAGGTGCTTGTGCACGCATGAGTGAATGTACAGGTGCAGGTGCGGGTGTGGTTAAAATGTTTGTAATACAATATGCTGGTGCAATTTAAAATCAAGGTCACGCATTAAATGGTAGTGTCAATGGCAGGAATACTGTGGATACAGTCTCCAGGGATACAGTGGGTCTGCAGTGGATCAGGGCTGGGCCTGGGTCCAAAATTACCTAAAATCAATTACAATTACTTTTCAATTATAATTACACTTCAACAAATTAATTACAACTACTTCAGTTGCAGATGCATTATAATATGGATCTCCCTACAAAAGGCTACATAATCCTGTAGAAATCACCCAGATTTTTTTTTAAAAGCAATTTTGTGTTTTAACATGACTAGTAGGGTTTCCTGGACTTGCAGAAAATAATCAAGCCTAGGGCACATTAATTTTTTTCAAAGACAAAATAAGTACTCTTTCTTAATCATATTTTCTTTTATTGGCTATCCATACCTAATTGCACACACAATGTGTAGCACTGGCCGGCAAAGTAACGCTTAGTATACTTGTTTTGATTGATCTTAAGAAACCTCTGCACAACGGGTCGCTATAGGTTCGGACATGGTGTAAAACGGCTAGTGGTCTCACTGGTCTGGCACTTCATGTGCATGCATGCATGCGCAATGAAAACCTAGTAAAAATAGCAGCAACTAAAATTCCATCACTGCTGGACAACATATGAATCGACTATGGTAGTATAGGTCCGGCACTAAAACATTGCAGCACTGACTGCATTGTGTAAGGCCTCGCTCGAAAGAGAGGTGGATGAGGTTTCTTAGGCGTTCGACCATTGACCGTCTGTATGGAGTAAGTGTTCGTGTAAGTGTGAAAAAGCTTGCTTCACACACTGCTGTTGAAGAACCAAATGTTTCAGCACATGAAAGAACTCTGTACAACAACGCCTCTTTCTACATAACAACTTTCTGCACCACAGCAATCTCATCATTCTCATATAGTAGAAAAATAGGCCTACATCTTGGTCTTCAAAAGGTTGAGGAATATGTTTATTGCAATATTAGAACATCATTGTTGTCTAATTAACAATCATGTATGTCAAAGCGCAGTTATGTTTGAAACCATACTTATTGTCAATCATCAAAGTACGAAGATATAACTGCCTGCCTAAAGTAAATACGTAATATATATTTCTGTATGATAGATTTCCACAAGTGGTAGCTCTGTGTTATAACAGTGTTTTTATAGGTGGATCAATGCCGACCGATAATTTTTTTTATCTTATTGTTGCTTTCCTCTTTATCCATGATGTTGATTTTTGTTTCCCCTAGTTTTTCGTCACTGATCCCATTTCACTGCTGTCTCCACGTCCCCCGTCCCTTGCTATCGTTTTGCACTCCCACCAAATCTCTCTTCACACAATCCTCCCATCTCAGTCTCGGTCTTCCGCTTCTACTCTCCATTCTAACTGCATCTGCAGTAGATTATACTAACACACGTATTTATATAAAAGAGGATTTGAAGAAGACTTCATTTCCAAGCTCATCAGTTGAACATGCACCAACATTTCTAGCCTAGAACAGGAAATTGGGATGTATTGCTACAGCAATCAATGACCATGCATTCACTTCCATTTCATTTGACTTGCTGACCAAGGTTTGACAATTTGTTTTATGATAATCTGACCTTTGGTAGTAGGGTATTGGTTCAACAATCAACAAAGCTGCGCCACTCCTTTCCCCCAACTTGTAAACTTGCAAATCAATCAATCAATCAGTAATTTATTTCCAACAAACAACAGTACAAATTCCATTATTATAAAATACAACACCATTTACAACTTGTACAACATAAAATAAACAACTGAGTGTTGATAGAAAGGGAGTGAACAGAAGTGTGATACTTATATACTTATCTATGGTTCACCCCCTGCCATTATAGTTATGTATGATATAAATACAATATCTTACAATAAATAAAAATTACAAATCCATAATTAATTAACTAATGCATACAGTGCCTACGGCATATAATGTTTTTATAAATGTTTTTGTATACCTAATACACAGATAGAAGATGTAACTTATAAGTTTAAAAAAATGTAAGTTTTTAAAAATGCTTGCATGCTTTTGCAGCTAGTGATGTTTTCATGCAACGAATACCATAGTTTTACTCCACACACAGAAATGCACATTGGTTTTAGGTTGGTACACGCAATGATTTTGAAGGTATCTCCCTGTTGAGTGCCATGTGTTGCAACATACAGTCTAAACATGTTTTGCAAATTATTCGGTGGTACATTGTGATATGCCTTATACATAATAATCGCTGTCTTAAATTTAACTAGGTCTACAAATTTCAAAATACACAGTTGCTCCAAACATTTTGCACCATAGACTAGACAAACTACTAATTTCTGCAGTACTGTTATATAACATAAGTGTTACCCCATATCTCATTACAATAGTTTATATATGGCAAAAACAGAGAACAATACAATATGTACATTCCATCATGATTAATTAGGTAACTTGCAAAATATATTCATATCATCAGCAAAAAGTATGAAATTTACTCATTTTGATACGTTGCAGATATCATTAACGTAGAGGAGAAATAATCTTGGACCTAAAATAGACACCTGCAGAACCCCATGTGACATCTAGTAGCTCCGAGACACACCCGTCAATATTTACAAATTGCTTCCAAGTGCCTAATGGCTTTAACCAAATTAAATTGTGAATTTGCTGTTGTGATATTCATTGACATTAATCCTGGTCATGTTGAGCTATTTGGCATGTGGTGATTCCCTGGCCCAAAACTCTCACCACGTTCGAGAAAAAGATATTCGCAACATTACAGTGTGGAGGAAGGTTTTGGTCAGGATATTAATACTTGCACCCAGAGAGATACCAAACAGCTCAAAATGACCAGAAGTAATGCCAGTGGATGTCACAGTAGCAAAAACCCAAAGTAATATGGTTAAATGGTTACAACATTATGTTAATAAGTTTAGTTTGACAAAATATGCATTTGCGACCTTACAGGTTGTGGTAGTGTTTTGGCTAAGAAATCAATAACTGCACTTATAGAGAGATGCCAAATGGCTAAAAAATTACAATTAACATCCCAAATTCTCCAATTAAATTAACGATTAATTTTAATTCAATTAACAGTTAAATCATGGGTTGGTTGAAATGTTTACACATTAAAAACAATTCTAAAACCACAAGATTTGTAACAGAAATGTGTTTTGTAACTTTGTTGGAAAGAGATTTGTTCATACAATATTTACATGCCAAGACATTTCTTCATGGGGCATTTGATCACATTTTAAAAGTTGTAGATACTTGTTAAAACATTTATGATTTTCTGAAAGGATTGAACAGTTGTGGCCGGCTTTGCAGGTGTGGGGTTTTCCTCCTCCAGATTAACATAAATAATTTCTATGCACCAAATTATTATTAATGCAGTGTTTTATATTAAATCATTAGGTTTCCCTTTACACACTAGCATTTAAGTATATGTACACTATTTTTTTATGCATCACCAGAAATTGCATGCTTTTGATTTAAGTTGGCACTGTAAAAGGATTCCAAACTGAAGTAAAAGGATCCCAAAGCTATATTACCTTTCTCTACACCTCCCCATTAATATGGGCTACGACAGTGTATATGTAGTATGTACACTTGAACAAGTTATAGATGCATAGGTCTACTGTCTAATGGCCCCATAAGTTCACTTACCTGCAAGTTGCCAGCCCCAGATGTTTACTTTATACAAAGATTTGTAGTAGCTACGATTGGTCATCAACTTAGCACCCTACCAGAGGACATTCTGTTGTCTAGGCCTTCCCTCCAATTCACAGATGCCTGAATGACCAATCCACCACAACTGATGCAGTGTCTATATATATGTGTTGCTCTCCTTCCCAATCACACGTCAATGAAACTGACCTCCCTCAGGCTAGTGACTGGAATAGTTACTGCAGCCCTTCTGGAAAACGCCGGCTGTGAACTATCCAGTTATATCAACTGTTAAATGAGCACTTAATTGATACATAATTGGTAATTTGTCAGTTAAATTACCTCCTTTTGGTATAAAGTTAATTAATTAAATAAAATTAGCCTTTCTGGAAAAGTGAATTAATTAAATTAACTTAATTGAGTTAATTCTATTAACAATTGAAATTAACCCATGCCTGCTGTGTACATCTGTACATTTTACAGCATTGCCATTGGATGATGTGATCAATGCCTGTGACTCTATCACACAAGTTCTGTGAACCAAGACAGTTTTGAATTGAGCAAACTACACACTGCCACTGGTTAAATGTTCTGCATTTTCACTAACTTCTTGGCAATTGTCTTTCCAGGACTGGTCATCACGGCACTTCAGCTGACATGAAGAAATCCTTGGCTGATCCCCATGTCACTCCAGTGAAGTTGTATATTTGAAGACGACACTGTGTAGGGAAAGCACATAATCACAGGAAGAAGTGGAGATGGCAACTCCACCAAAGAAACTATGTGTGCCAGACCAGAATAGTTCACCAGTTAAGAAATTAATGCTGACAAATGAGAGGGTGTCATTCTCCATTAAGTATGATACATTTCCAGAGGCAAGACCGGTCTTCATTGTAAAGAATTCATTCAGTGAACAAAGTGAATGTGATCCAGCAGTGGGCAGTGATGAAGGTTCAGAAGAACTTTGTATGGAGTGTAATGATGAACCTGTCCAAAATGAAAATGATGTAACCAAGGCTTGCAAGGAATACACACCCTTTGTTTATTCAAAGATGACAAAAAGTGACACATACAATGTTAGTGGACCTGTGAAGAGCCAACAGGAGCGAAGTGAGATGTCACCGACAGAAGGGAATAAGAACACATGCATAAAACCATTGCAGAGGCGATCAAATTATAGCAGTGTAAAGTTCTCAGAAAACAGCATGCCAAATAAACAGCCTGCAATTTTGCAACAGAGTGTCAATAAGAGCATACAGCCAGATATCTGCACACTTTACATGTTCCAGAAATCATCAACCCATGGTTGGGTGAATCTCATCCACAAGCACATTGGCAACACCGGATTCTATCAGTGCTCACAGTGCCCATACAAAGAGTTGTCCCCATGCAAAGTTGCAGCTCACTTCAATGAGTGCCACCCAAGTGTCTTGGATATTGAAGTCAAACGTCCATGTCTCTTCATGTTCTGTCGACACTGCGACTACATTGGCTATGACAAGCTGTCGATGTGGTACCACTTTGAGCAGTACCACAGCTTGACTAATATGATTAATGCAAACCTAATCAATCCAGCATCATTCAGTACACAGCTTGTTCAAATGCATCAGGTTGCATTACAAACAGAAAGAGTTATTTACCGCTGCAATGTGTGCGATTTCCTCAGTCAGTCAAATCATAATGTCATGCTGCACGTACTTGGGCAACACACAAAAGACTTGAAAGATAACCACTGCATCAACAATGGATTTGTGCAGATATCTCGACTTGATGCCACCCATGAACCACTACAGCAGCCGAATGTGTTGAGTCCCCCTAAGGAATGGTTAATGACTGACATCTTTGTGTGCACTCAGTGCCAGCATGTCACACATGAGCGCACATTGATGGATATGCACTGCATTGACAACCACGCCAACTTGTTCTTGCTGTTTGTCTGTTCCATATGTGGCAAACATTGTGACAAACCCAACAAGATGTCAAGCCATGTCTCTGAGGCACATGCTGGCTTCAACCAGCAGTCATGCAGTGTCACGTTGGTAGGCAGCAATGGCAAAGAAGACATGCAACTATGTGATTACACTAAATGGCAGAATGCTCATTTAGCGATCACAGCTGCAACAAGTACAAGACCTTCACAACAGCTGCAGTACCATGTCAGTCATGTTCCCATTACAAAGACAGCCTCCCAAAGTTACTCAGTTCCTCATTTGTCAGGGCAGACAAAGAGTAAGCCTGTTGCTGTGGTTACAGGTCTGTCTTCCAGTAGCACTGGGTCTGTGCAGAAGGCGATACCCACAGTGTCCCTACTCAAGCGAACACCCAGTACACATGTGCAGAAGGCGATACCCACAGTGTCCCTATTCAAGCGAACACCCAGTACACATGTGCAGAAGGCGATACCCACAGTGTCCCTACTCAAGCGAACACCCAGTACACATGTGCAGAAGGCGATACCGACAGTGTCCCTACTCAAGCGAACACCCAGTACACATGTGCAGAAGGCGATACCCACAGTGTCCCTACTCAAGCGAACACCTAGTACACATGTGCAGAAGGCGATACCCACAATGTCCCTACTCAAGCGAACACCCAGTACACATCTACCCCAGAAGCGCAATGTACAAGCACATTCACTCAAACCATTGCTTTCACTGGTGACAAACAGACCTGCCCAGCTACAGGTGATCTCTAGTCAACAACAATGCACTATGCAGTCCACTCAGCAGCAGTCACTGGTGAACCAGACAAATGTGTCAACATTGAGAAGCTTTGTTAACTTTGTCCAGGTTGTGCAGGAGCAAGAGAACACATTGGTCAAGCGACAGATGGCCACTGATCAGAAAGAGTTGGCACAGCCAGCTGCCAAATGCGTGAAATTACCTTGTGATGTACAGGTAGTTCATGGCAGTGTCCATCACGTCGACTTGACCAATGTCGACCACCCAGATGACACAGCCCAACACGCTCCCGTGCAGGTATGCGGTACCATGCAACAGCTGAACTCGCCAACCATGTGTAAGCAGCTGGCTAAAAATGAGAATGTGACTGAAAGTGAACAGCAAGCTGAAAATGACAATTTGACAAAAGTTGTGCTGCTGGCTGAAAGTGACCAGTTGACTGAAAATGAACAATCAGTTGAAAGTTCACAGGAAGTGCGATATGTACAGTTGCCTGATGGTAGTGTTCAACTGGAAATTGTATGGCATTTTGATGACAGAGAGTGAGAACTGATCTGAGGGCTTAATGCAGAGTAGTCTTCTCGGAGAACAATATCATGCATGACCAAATATTATTTGTTTATGGTACCACTGGTGACAGGCATGGGTTAATTTCAGTTGTTAATTGAATTAACTCTAGTTAATTTAATTCAGTTAGTTACCTTTTCCAGAAAGGCTAATTTAATTTTTTTTAATTATTAATTAACTTTACCAAAAGTGTGAATGGTTAGGCACATAGGCACTGTACCAACTGGGGTGGGCTTGTCACTCGGGCACCTGTGAGTACAAGTCTTGATTATAGAACCTATTTAAATATTAATGTAATTAAATTGACCTGATAAATATGAGGTTAATTTAATTTAATTGGAAAATTTCTGAGGCAATTGTATTTTTATTATTTAACAAGTTAATTGCCCCATGCCTGACTGGTGAGTAACTGATTTTAATTGTGTTTACATACTGTTAACTGCTACTGCTTTTATTGTATAACAATTATAAATATTTGAATTTATCAGTCCTATTTTAAAATTGCTAATGCATTCAGTATTATATGGTTTAATTTAGATCAATTTAGGTATGTTATTAGCAGATTGATTGTATTCAAAGCAAATTAAATATGCCGATTAAAATACCAACTAGTGATTTGAAGCGAGTTACCAGTAGTGTGCCTTGACTGTGAGTCTTGTTGGCACAGTAATTAGGCCTATATATTTTTCAACCCTGCACACTGTTGGGGCTGGTTGTGTACATCATTGATTTAGTGTGTGCGAGCGCGCACGCACGCACACACACACACACACACACAAGTCAACGGAGATTTTACCGGAATTTCCCACTTTTATAACAAATGCTGAAAAAAACATTATCGTGACTGTTTTGATTGTAGCTACAAATTATTAGTTTTTACTCATTCTTAGGTGCATAGTCCCAAAACCACGACTTTTGTTTCGTTTAAGTAACCAACTATATTAGTATGAAAACGCTATTTTTGTTCGGTAAAAAGTTAAACATAATAATCATCAGTCCTCTTCGCTCCCACTGGAGCATAAGGCACTAACAAATCTTCTCCAGTCAACACGTCTTGGGCGAGCCAGCCAAGTTCGTTCCATGTCTTCCCAGCCATCTTCATCTCTTCTTCAACAATCCTCCAAATGTTTGACCATCTAATGTCAAACGTGTAGTCCCACATAGTGCCATGTCTTGTAGTGGGCTACCTTAAGTATCTGACCATCTAATGTCAAACGTGTAGTCCCACAGAATGCCACGGCTGGTAATGGGCTACCATAAGTGTCTGACCATCTAATGTCAAACGTGTAGTCTTACAGAGTGCCACGTCTGGTACAAAATATCCAACATGTATCATTATTGTCATAGTTGAATAGGTCCTTGCGGCACGCGTCCTTCGCTTTGTCGTGCTGTTGCGGCCAAAAATGATGGTCATGATGGTGATGGTGCTTCTGCATGGCCACGCAACTACGGATCCAGAACGACAATTAATCGCCGAACCTTGACGAGCTTTGCTTCACCAGCGAACCGTGGAGATTGTTAACGCCGGACGGGTTGCGCTTGCGTGGTTTACAGTTCGCTTTTCCTTTCAATATGTTGCAATGACGTTTCGAGGCGCAGGTAAATTCACCCCAGTTGGTCTTATAGGTGGTGACGGCGGTCGGTTTCTGTAGAGTGTTTGACGTCAGCTGGCGGTGCGGCGACGGCGGTAGAAGGCGGTTCCGGTAAAGTGAGCCACCGAACAGCGGTCGTTGGCCCACAGAGTGCCACGTCTGGTAGGTGGACTACCATAAGTGTCTGACCATCTATTCTGTCAAATATATAGTCCCGCTGAGTGTCACTGTGTTCTTCTTCCTTGCTGTACAGGGGTGAGGGTCAGATAAAGAATTGTCGAGCCACTCGTTCTGTTCTTTCTTTCAATACTTATCTCTCGGCAGCTCCCTCTCCATCTTTCATCCTCCCCCAATCTTCTCATATCCCTCCTCATGCAGTCCTCCCATCTCAGCCGTTACCTTCCCCTTTTCCTGCGCCCTTGGTGTTTTTCTACCTCTGCCCTCTTTGCTAGTTTGCCTACATCCATCCACACCAAGTGGCCTGCCCACCTTATCCGGCTTCTCACCAATCTTCCTGTTAGGCCGCATTGCATCCCATCCTCTTTCCTGAGGTCGTTCATCCTTCTTCTGTCCACCCTCTTTGTTCTTGTTATTCGTCGAACCCAGTTGTTCTCACAAACTTGCAGCTTCTGTTTTTGTTGTTGTTGTTGTTGTTGTTGTTGTTGTTGTTCTGTCAACGCCACTGTCTCCAGACCATACAAGCTCTCAGGATTTTCCCTTTCAGCTTTTTCGAAATTTATCTGTCCAACATGACTCCCTCTACCTTTCTCCAGGCATTCTACCTCTGTATGCCCATCCTCCGTAACCATTCCTCCAAGGTACGCAAAGCCATCCACTTGCTTGATCTCCTTACCGCCCAACCTGATGTTCAACTCCTCTCTCTGGTGTCCAACCCACATCACTTCTATCATCTTCAGGTTCATTCTCAGTCCATGCTTCTTGAACACCCACTTCCATTCCTCCAACACTTCATGTAGTTCTTGTTTACTCTCTGCTGTTATGGCCAGATCGTCTGCATACATCATCTTCTTCAGAACATCCGTCGTACTGATCTTCCTATTGATTAGTTCCATCACCATGATAAACAGTAAAGGGCTAAGGGCACTCAGACCGATATTTGGAAACTCTTCGACAAGCCAGATCCAACCACCACTCTTCCTTTCGGGATACATCATATTCGTGACTGTGCCTGGGAAAACGGCTACTAGAAACGTGGATTTGTATTTCATCCCACTTGCAGTCTTAGTCGGCCTAGACACAGGAGATTAACTTCCCAACTGCAGACCAATAATTGTACCGTCCAACAAATAATAGGCACTTCCCGAAACGGCCCGTTCTAGATTCTCTCGTAATAGCATTAGTTAAGACAACAAATTGGGCAAAATACAAATATACATTTTATCGCGTCGATATACCTGGGCTGATGTAAAGCAGCCCGTCGATTCACGAGGATGGGACTAATTACACAAGAAAAGTACTTGTTAGTCCACCTCTACATTTTTTATTGCGCGCCGCGGGTACACTCGCGTGTACACACGCACGAGTTATGGTAGGCATGTACACACAATTCAGAGAGAAGGTATCACGATAAGCATACGCATAGTAGTTTTGTCGTGACTGTGTCAAACGGTAAACTGTCTGCTCTTTGCTTGCGTTTTATACTAATTTGTTATGAATTTTAAATATATCACATCGAATTTTCGGTCACCAAAGCACCACAAGGGTGCTGACCTTGTATTAAATACGTCATTCAGCAGACATCAACTAATTTCTCCCGGATGTGAAGGGAAAACGGACCTAGTCGACAGACTGGGCCTTTATATGTTCCAAGTAAAACAGTTATGACACCGAGGGCTATTACAACGTATGCAAGAACGTCATTACATTATGTTGTTGTAAGTCTATCGCTGTGTAATAAAAAATATGTGTCGCTATTATGTTAACACGTATTTTACTGCGACACAAATTTTACAAATGTGGAAAGTTGCTGATTCGAACATTTGCCGGTAAAATCATAAGTAGGAACAGCAGTACTCCCGGATCGTAAAAGTAATACGTTGCGTGTTTACGTTATGCACCGAAATTGTGCTTGTTGTGGACGACGCGTTCCTGACAACTACCTAAAACTCGCCAGTGTTGTCACACCTCGAGCGCCGAGCGCCACCTGACGTCGTTGAAAGATGCCGCAACTGCGGGCCACTCATCCGTACTCGGCCGTGCAACTATAGCCCGTCGCCGGTCGCTTACGGGATGAGCGGTGTCCCAGACGCTCGTCAAACACTTGCCGGGAAGACTCTGGCGTCGACGGCTCATGAGCGTGCATCGCACAGTGCTTCCAGTGGTTGTTGCAGCTCGACCTGTTCGACCAGGTATTGTCTTCGTCTGTGGTGTCGTCATTATCGTCATCGTTGACACCACCGTCGTTGAATTGGTTCTTGCGGCACGCGCCCTTCACTTTGTCCTGCTGTTGCGACCAAAACTGATGGTCATGATGGTGCTGGTGCTTCTGCATGGTCGCGCAACTACGGCTCCAGAACGACCATGGATCGCCGAACCTGGACGAGCTTTGTTTCACCAGCGAGCCGTTGAGATTGTTCACGCCGGACGGGTTGCGCTTGCGTGGTTTAGCGTTCGCTTTTCCCTTCAATGTGTTGCAGGGACGCTTGCGAGGCGCCGTTAAATTCACCCCAGTTGGTCTCATAGATGGTGACGGCGGTCGGCCATCGCGCCTGCTGCCGATTGGTTTCTGTAGAGTGTTTGACATCATATGGCGGTACGGCGACGGCGGTATAAGGCGGTTGCGGTGAAGTGAGCTACCGAACAGCGGTCGTTGACCGAATGGGCGCGGTCTCATCATGTCAGTATCTGGCTCGCTGTCGTCATTAGAATCGGCGTCCGAGCTAATCTCTTTCGGCGGTAAGTTGTCAACTTCGCCTGTGACGACCACATCGCCCTGGAAGAACGTGGCTACGAGGAACGCTAGAGCCGCCACGTGTCCGACCAATAGCTGTATGTCGCTGCGCACGTAGTGGTGTAGCTGATGCATGCCGCGCATGCCTAAACCAACCATCAATCCACCGATCACCTGCCAGATGATGCGTAGGCCGAATATCTTGGAGAGGCAGAGCACATTGCGGCCGTATTCAAAATCTGCCCATGCTGCTTCCACCTTTTGTGCCGACACGAGAAGCTTCGGGTAGACGACGTTTAGCATCGAAACGAAGATGAGCCAACTGGCGAAGTCGAAGAGGCGTTTCTTCTTTCCATTCTCGTACAGTACCCAACACCAGCAGCTGCCCGGACAAAGGAAGTGGAATATCCACTCGACAAGAAGAACCGAAGCAACCCGATAGCCCGTCCTCACCCATCGGCTACCGGTGTCAGTAGCTAACAGCAACGCGATCGACACCATTTTCTAACTACAACAATCCACTAACTCCGAGGAGACGACTTCCACGACGGCGAAGTCGGGATACGTTCTCCTCATTGTCTTGCGCGAATCGCCGTTGCCGTGACGTCAAATTTGTTTCGCATCGGATCACATAGTAGTATCTACCACGTTAACGTAGTTTTATGCCTCAATAGTATTAAAATTTTAAACAATCCTCCATATGTCCTTTTATAAATTTAAGTGCAATAAAACTAAGTTAAATCTTATGTAAATTAACAAATTACTGTGGTGCCACCGTGCGACCAAACTACGAACTATAGATTATTATTGCCATAATGAATTATCCCCGAGTGGAACAACTTCCGGTGAAGCTTTATAATAAAATGGCGGAAAGATGCTAACGTTGTTCGTAGAAAAGTGATCATCACTAAAGCTCGGCAGCAATTCACGTAGGTTATGCTGCCTATCCACTATATTCTTCGAAATGTAATGATTCTGTTTTTACCATTTACTCTGATGATACAAACTTATTAACGGCTTCAACAAGTTAAGTTCATCCTGCATTTTACGGGCAGCGTACTAACATTCAACGTTACATTGTAACAAGCTCCTGGCCCTGGGCTGGCTGTACTAGGCACGTCGACGTCGTCTTAGATTTGTTTGAATTTATTGCAAATGTAGTAATATTGTGTAAACCGGGTACTCTTTGAAGAAGAAGCTCAGAAATGCAATAATTTAAATTAATAACGCTAATATTAATAAAGGGAAACAGAAGTCATGGACATGGTTTGGGGCCTAATCACGTTTAAATTAGTAAGTCAAGCGTTTCTAAAAACGTAACCATTTGCATCTACATTATTATTAAGAATGTCACGCCAGTGGTTTATTAGGAAAAGGGGTATACTGGGAAAACCTTGTTGAACACAGCATCTTAATTTCATGGTCTGCACCATCCATACTGTTAGATAATCCTACGTCATGACTGTCATAGTCGAGAAAAAATTGGCTCGCCAAATGATAATATGTTCATATATATCTTTTCACTAGGCTAGCGCTACTGATCGCTATGGTGAAATGCTATTGCTGTCACTATTATCCCTCATGCAGATGGATAAAAACACTTACTCAACTAGATAGATAGTGCTCAAACAGTTGCTCACCAAGGAAATGAAAAAGCAGACAGTTGCTCACCCTTACAAAAATTCTGGCTGACTGGCTGGAGTGGTAGATTCAGCTTGCTCACCGGCTTCATTTGGGTGTAAAGCTTTTAATCATTGATATATATATATATATATATATATATATTATAACGATCAAAATAAAAAGCTACATTACGCTTTACGGCATTATGTGACATTGTCCATGTGAGCTGAGACGTCGCAATGTGCGAGCTTCACAAAAAGTATGAGGTGTCGCTCTGAAGGTACAAATAACCATCCTATTAAATACAACTTCGAGGCTTTAGGCAATATAGATAATGACAATAAATATAGAAAATGATAATAAATCAAATCGGACAAAATGTAGAGTTTACCCATTATATAATGCTAAAATTAATTAATGACAGTTGTAGTAGCAGCACTTATTACCGCGACGCCAAATGGACTTTCTGTGAAGCTGATATGTGTGTATTTTTAAATGTTGATTGTCATGGAACTGGAAGTGTCCTTTTGTAAATTATACCACAGGATGTACATATATATATATACCACATAATATATATGTAGATATATGAGGAGAAATTTGTCACTTATTTGATTTACTGTCATTTTGCAAGGGAAGGGAAATTACATTTTTATGTTGGTTCTATCAATAAACCCTGTTTCCGCAATTCCTACTTAATTAATTTTTGTACATCAAATAACATTAACTCAGGGTCAGCGTTTTCATTTTCTTGGTGAGCAACTGTCCGGTGAGCAACTATCTGTAATTCTGTAAAAGGTAACCATATGTTTGGGGTTCCCATTTGTTTGTAGGGGTAGGCATTCGTTTGTCTTCAGGTATAAAACATATATATATATATATATTGTGGTAAATCATAATTATATTGTATGGGTCTATGGAGAACTTCCCAACTATATAAAGTACGTTACAACTATTGGAAATATTTTTTCTAAAAGAAAAAATGCAACAAAATCTGTGACAGTGATTACTTTAAGATGATTCTAATTTGATTAATTAGATTAGACCATATCCACTGTGCAGACATGTGGTCCTGGGTGGGTTCAGTTACACATAATTATATCAATTACAATTACATTTAAATTTTTAGTACAATTACAATTACACTCATACTTTTTCAATTCAGTTACAATTACACTGTTTCAATTACATTATGCGAAACCAAATATATTCAGCATTTGTTAATTATATAGTTTTGCACTTTTGCTGAATTTCAATATTTTTTACACAATTGATAAACAAATATAACGGTATTGATTGTAAATTGTTGAAGAATTGTGGCTTGAATTTTGAACTGTACTAAATAAAAAGACAGCCGTTTAAACATATTTTTATTATATAAATATATATTTTAAATCTGGTATATAGACATTAATAAATTATATATATATATATATATATATATATATATATATATATATATATATATATATATATATATATATATATATATATATATAGTTGATGTATTTATAAACTCTTTCAAATCAATCTAGGTACTTGTCTTAACAGAGGGTACATGATTTTTGCTTATATAAAGACATTAGACAATGTCCACAAGGCTTCACCTCCTGTAGTTGCATAATCTATCTTGGAAAGGAAAGCATGCTGTGGGTCTGTGGCTGTAGCAGTGCTAATTATTGTTTGCTGAGAGGGTGGATTACCACCTGTCCAGGGCCCTGTGTACTCTAAGGGTCTCTAACCAGACTGCAAACTGGTACAGTATTAAACAATGGTAGCCCAGACTGTCTCACTTGAGTCAACATACTGAATTGTGAACAACTAGCACAAGCTCTAAGTGGACTTTAACTCAGGCTTCTGACTTGAAAAGATACTTCCTCTGGAAGACAACTTTGTGTAGCTTCACTGCATTCAAAAAGGGAATAGCTCAGACATACACAATGTCATAAAATATTTGACTGTCAGGCTATCTGGTGTCAGTACAGCTACACAAGTGTGCACACTTTGTGCTTTTGTATTAAAAGACATACAAAACTTGTAAACAATTATTTGTGCTAAATTTATATAAATTAGCGATTACAAAAATTGGAAGTAAAAAAATCATAAATCAATGATTTTTTTTAGTGATTTAAATCAATGATTTAAATAAAATGATTTATATCAAACAACCCTGAACCTGTATGAGACTTAAATTGTAGTTTATTGACAGTTTGTTCATTGCTGTATTTCTGGTCATATGCACCTGCCCTGTTCTTGTAGTCACATATAGCAATTTATTTTTCCAGATCAGCCCCATTGAACTAGTGATCGTTTGGGTAGTATGAAGCGGACAAAGCGGTCCCGGCCTGACAGCGAGGACTTGGGAGCTGTTACTCCGTCTGACACAAGTTGTACAGGGGCAGTTCTCCGTGTGTCACTTGAGAAAACAACCAGCATTGTGGGTAATGGCAATGCAGTTCTGTCTGGAGGCGAGATGCCAGTGAACCCACCAAAAAAACGAGGGAGACCTCCAAAACAAAAAAGTTCCCAGGATGACAAGGAATTGCTTGAGGGTGAGAAGGCATTGTTGCCTGATGGGTGTGAAGTGCCCACTGAAGTCACGCCGGTCTTACTCATAAAAAACGTATTTAATGCACAAGGTGAATGCTTAGCTGAGGAGGCCAAAGGTCAAGTTCTAGACGGCAACAGTCTTCAGCTGGTAGCTAGTGAAGAAACTGCCCTGAAGGCTAAAGTGACCCCACGAAGAGGTCGGCCATCATTAGTAAAAAAACGGGAAGAAGATATTGAAACCAGTAGTTCCAGCAAGAGCGAGGAAAAACCAAAGGATGCATCGCAGAAAGAGGTCAGGCGTGGTCGGCCTCCGAAGTACAAAACCAGAAAGGAAGCAGTTGATAGTTTGGAGAAAGACATCAATAATGTGACACTATTAAAGAATAAATCCAGCAGTTCATCATCTAAAAAGATGGACAGTGAAGATGAGAGTAAATTAGAAAAAGTCCAACCACTTGGAAATTCCCAGCCACTTCCTGCTAAACGGGGATGGCCACTGAAACGTGCACACAGTAGCCCCGACAGAAGAGATGAATCTGACGAAGTGTCCAACAGAAAGAACACAGAGGTGGACTCAGAGACTTCATCGCCAGTTAAGAAGCGTGGGAGAGGTCGTCCACCAAAAAAGAAGCTCACAGAAGAGACCAACAACCCAGCACAGAAGAAAGACAAGAAACAACCTATGAAGAAGTTAACTCCGCAGTGGGATAGCACCACTCCTGAAGACATCAAAAGCAGCGACGTGAAAAGGAAGGTTGGCAGGCCACGAAAGATCACAGAAAATGCTGAATCATCAAATGACACACTGGCCAGTGATCCAGAACACAAACCCAACATCATAGAAACTCCATTGCTGGATAGTGCAAGTGCACGCCGATCACGGCAGTTAAAAGCAAAGAAAATATTTGAGGATTATGAGGAATACACCCCTGGTAAGCCCAAACAGAGGGTTGTGCCATTGAACACAACACCATACATCAAGAAGTCAAAGAAGGTAGCATCGCAGGATAGTCCAGAAAAGCCTGTGTGTAATCAAGTCATTGTGTCTGTGAAGAACAAAGATCACTCAAATGATGATGATAAATGTAAAATTAATGAAAGCAAACTGGAAAAAAGTGAGATACCATCATCAGAATCGGGTGGTACTTCAGAAAAAGACTTTTCGAAAGCTTCCAAGGAAACAGAGGTGTTTTCAATAGATTCATTGACCAGTTCAGAGGACCATAAACCACCATCAGCTGCACAAGTAATCATCATAAAATCGAAACCAAAAGTAGAGAGCAGCCATGCTGATAACCCTGCTGTAGGTGGTAAGGAAGCCAATACAAAATCATGTGAAAAACCCAAACCTATCAGCAAGGGTGCTGTAGAAAACGTGTCAAAAAAACAAACAAAAGTGTTGCCATCGCAAAATCGGTTGCCACGTCAACAGCGCAGTACACGAACACCAGCAAAAAAGCAGCAAGTGACGTCATTCAAGACAGATATGTGTATGGCACCTGAGATTAAATTGGACTTGCCTGTAAGTGGTCTACTTGACAGTGTCAACATGAGCACTCAACCGGAAATCCGCACGCTCTACATGTTCCAGAATACATCCACCAACGGCTGGCTGAAGATCATCTGCAAGCGCATCTCTGGTGTGCAGTTCTACCAGTGTCCTCTGTGTCCGTACAAGGATCCGGTGCCACGCAAGGTTGCAGACCACCTTCATGAGGATCATCCAAGCCTCGTGAGCATTGCCGAGGGAAAGTGCACACGTATCTTTGCGACGTTTCTCTTCATGTTCTGTCGACACTGCGACTTCATTGCATATGAGAAGCTAGCACTGTGGTACCACTTTGAGCAGTACCACGGGCTCACAGATATGATCAATGTGAAACCGATTGACCCAGCATCAATTAACATGACCCAGTTTGCCCCAATGGGAGATCATGCGCTCAAGACAGCAAAAATAGTGCTGCGCTGTAACGAGTGCGACTTCCTCAGCCTGTCAAAGAGACAGGCAATGATGCATGTCCTCAAGGAGCACTCGGACGTTCGTCGCTGCCTTGGTAATGGATTTGTGATCATATCACAACTAGACGCCATGTCGCCACCTGGTGATGAGGCACTGCCTAGTGACGTTGCAAATCTGCCGGAAGAACTCAAGTCGATGGTTATGAAAGATTGCTTTATCTGCACCGAATGCATGTTCGTGACATACAAGCGCGCTCTCATGGAGATCCACTGCGTCAACAACCATGCCAAACGGCTGCTATTGCTTGTCTGCTCTGTGTGTGGCGACCAGTTTGATACAACCTATAAAATGTCGAGTCACATCGCGACGGCGCACTCCGAGTCAAAGCGCCAGTTTTGCACCGTCACGCTGGTGGACGCTGATGGCCGGGAAGACACACGACTGCGCGAACTTGCCAAGCAGCGGAAGGTTGAGGCAGCTGAAGCCGCTGCTTTACAGGAGCCAACTGAAACACCATCAGCAGATCAGTCAGAAGCAAAGCCTGCCACCACTGCACAGCAATCGCAACAAAGTTTCACTGATGCCAACATTCCCAAGTCGACTCAGTCTACTCACCATGTTTCAGCAGCAAACACGCTGCATCATGCGAGACCGGCAAAGACCCGACCTGTGGCCGTGGTTTCAGGCTCATCGTGTGGTCAGACGACCTCTGTACGGAAGGTGTGGCCCGGGCAGTCTGTGGTGAAGCACCAGCCACAGCAACACCGCAGTCTGCAAGCCAAATGGCCCACAGACCAGACAATGTCACTGAAGACTGTAACAACGACCACCTGTGCACCAGGGAGATCTCCCAACCAGAAGGTCACTCAACTGCAGGTTGACAGTGGCCAGCAGCACCTGCAGGTCACCACCGACAGTGTGGCAAAGCCATGTGACAGCGAGAAACAGCTGACTTACATACAGATGCCCGATGGTACCCACCACCAGGTGGAGCTGACTGAGGACGCGGACGGCCAGCTCCAGTATGTGCTCACCGAGAACCGAGAGAGTGGTGTGGAAGTGGCAGTCGACAGCACCCAGCAGATGTCCTATGTAAAGTTGCCTGATGGTAGCATACAACCGCTTTCTTCAGGAGCAGAAAGTGGGCAGTCAGCTGAAAGTGCTGAGGAGATACGCTATCTGCAGTTGCCTGATGGCAGCTTACAACAACTTCCAGCTGAGACTGGAGATGAGGTTCACTATGTGCAGATGGCCGATGGCAGTCTGCAGCTGCAGATATCTTCTGTTACTGAAAGTGGTCAATCAGCTGAAACTATGAATGAGGTGCACTACATGAAATTCCCGGATGGCAGCATTCAGCAAATAACTGAAGGTGGACAGGTAGCTGAAAATAACAAGAATGTTCGCTATGTTGCGCTAGAAGATGGCAGCACCCAGCACATGAATGAAAGTGGACTGGTTGAAAGTAGTGAGCAGGTTCATTATGGGAAACTGCCCGATGGTAGTATTCAGCAGGTAACTGAAGGTGGACAGGCTGCTGTACATTTGCCTCATAACGGTGTCCAAAAGGCAATGGAAAGTGATCAGGAAATGCATTATATAAAACTACCTGATGGTAGATTTCAGCAGGTGGCTAAAGGTGGACAGGAAGTGTGTTATGTCAAGATGCCAGATGGCAGCATTCAGCAGGTGGCTGAAAGTGTACAGTCGGTTGAAAATGGTGAGAGTTGTAAGTCATCTGAAAGTGTCTCGAGCTTTGCTCCGTTGAATGAGGGGACAGCTGAAGGGAAGACAGTGAGCGAGCAGATAGAGGATACTGAACAAACAACTTATGTACAATACATCATTCAGATGGACAATAATGAACAGTCTGACATGGCTAGCGAGCCACAGGTGGCACCATGTGTTGGGGGTGACGACAACAACAGATCACCAAAGTTTACCAGTGTGCAGACGTCTGGCGGTGGCAGCAACCATGTGGCAATGGATGACCAATCGGGTGGCAGCACTGTAGCAGAAAGTCGCTCGGAAGGCACGAAGATGGTATCACTGTTGTCGCAAGACGTCCTCGCTAACGTTCAGGCGCAGCAGACAACAGTTGCTGCTGCTGCAACACCATCAGAGTCTACCACACAGCCCATGGTCATGCAAGCATATAACGTCAATGGTGAGACCATCATTCTTTGTTGCGACCCTGACATGGTCATTTCTGATCAGCAGACAGCACAGGTCATGCCGGTGCAACCGGGTGAGGCAGAGCATGCAACGAACAACGGGCAACGGCTTGTGTACGCCGAGAACGAGTCAACAGTGGGAAACTTTGAAGATGCATTTCAGACGTTTGTGAACAGTAATTCTACACAACAGCAGTAGGCTTTGCGACTAGCAAGTGTGGTGTGTTTTATTAAATGTTTCCCTTTTGTGTTGAATGAAATGTTGACATGAACAATATTTTCCTGAAATAGTCTTCATTATATAATGATGTGTTTGTGTAAGCTTGGGGGTTGTTGTAGAATTACATTAGTTGATTGTTAGATAATCTGAGTACGATTGTAACTTTAAGGCTGATACCAGATAATTGAGCATTTTATATTATAGTTAGACAAAACTCACCTGTAAGTTTGTAACCTAGTCAGTGTTGTGGTGTTTAACATTTTATGCTGAACACTTAGTTTGTTGATGTATATATCTTTACCAGAAAACTTGTATTCAGTGGTAGTGTCTCCTAACAGTGTTTTTGTACATCCAGGAGTATTTCTTGTGCTTGAAGTGGGAAAACCAAAAGTATTTGTTATTCTTTATTAGTCCTTGTAAGGAGATAGACCTTGAATACTATGTACACTGTTATTTGTAGTTGGTGAACCCACTAGTATTGATACACATTTCTTATAATAGCGTGTAATGAGACAAGTATTTGAAATGCCTTTACTGGTATCTGCATTGAGACTAACCACAAGTATTTGACATGCTTTTATGGGTGTCTGTATTGAGACTAACCACGAATATCTTGCCAGACAGCATATTGGTGCTTGAAATGAGGTAAACCATATTTCATATGTCTAGTAATTGTATTGGGACAGACAAAATGTTGGTCTTTGTGTGTGGTAGAAAGTTAATGTTGATGTGACATCGTAGCATACATTTCATAGTTTTGCTGAATAACGTCCAACACATTTGTACAAACTTTCTGTTTGTGCTAATAATTGGCAGCAGAGTTCATAGATATGTAGTGCAAAATCCATCCTTTGATTTATAGATTCATAGTAGTGTAATAGGTTTTATTCTGAAGTAGTAGTTCTGACTGTTTGTTTGTGTTGAAAATGCAGTTTTATTCTTACATTGATGTCCTGTGTGCGTGTGTGTGTGTGTGTGTGTGTGTGTGCGTGTGTACCTCAGTGAAACAGCTGCATTCTGGTAATGTGCAGATATAACACCTGTATTCTTGCTCTAGTTTAGTTATCATCACCATTATAATTATATTCATCTATCTGAGATTATATTTCATTGCCGCCATAGATGACGAGATGAATTTGACATTAAAAATATACATTGCAAGGAAAACTATATTTTTTTGCACATTCTTACAAGAATGTCACCTTTTTGTAAAAAAAAACAGTAACTGCATGTTTTAAAATGTTTTTTAGTAATAATTTTCACCCATCCTTTTAAAGAGGCACGATACTTAGACTCCCAGGCTGATGTACTGCACATTGGACATTTATGAGGGACTACCAGATACACGAGGGAATATATTTGGAGGTGAACAAAATAGGCAAGGGTGGTCAAAAAGGTATTCAGCCATGCTTGTTTGTGACCGTGGGCATGATACGTTTCCACCATATACGTAGCATTTGTATTTTAGTGTTTCGATATTGTACTGTGGAAGGTAATTAAAACTAGAATTTATGACAATGTTGAGTGGGTTTTTTTTTATATTAAAATGCTATTAAGATTTCCTACTGACTAGTACGTAATACACAGATATTTTGGGATCATGACCGTGCACTTGACTACAAGCATTATCAACATAATATGATGTTGAATTGAACGTGTTAGCTACATCACTTGATTTGCATCCATACAGGAGATTGGAGGCATGCCATTTTGAACATATAAAAAATGCATCATCGTTATGACAGAAAACAAAATACACATCAGAAACATTCACATATTTATTTCAGCAATAAGCGACTTGTTTATAACGTTGGAAAACTGTGAAAAATATTTTTCATAAATACACTCAGAAAAATAGCAGGATGAAAAGCGACAAAATGCCTTCGAAAGCTTTACACTGCATTTTCGTAACAACTAGAGGAAAATATTCATCAGCTAACAGATGCAAAGAAACGATATATCATGATATATCATTATTGTAAATATTGATATGCAGCAATCTGGTTTTCATGCCAGTAGTCCAATTAGTTGAGTCACACATGATGGCAGCCAGTTTTTCGTGTCCAAGGTAAAACAATGGTTACCATCAGGTCATTTGTGAGCGAGGTAAAGATCAATGGCCTGGGCCAGGCTATCCACATAGCCATCAGGATTCACTGTTGGATGCGGTTCATCTTCTGGCCTGTCAATAAAAGCAAATTGTAGAACATAATTAGGACAAATAAAGTCAACATAAAATACATATGGTTACATTTTTTTAAATACATGATCCTATCTAGTTATTCCATATATCCCAATACGTGATCCCATCGAATTATCACCAAAATGCTGATCCCATCTAGTTGTCAAAATTCATGATCCCATCTAGTTATTGTCAAAATACACTATCCCATCTAGTTATTGTCAAAATACACGATCCCATCTAGTTATTGTTATGCATGATCCCATCTAGTTATTGTCAAAATACACGATCATAGATGCTGTTGTAACAAACAATGTAAAACAATGCAACAAACAAACTAATAAAGTGTATATATCACTTTTTATTTAAAACAGTGTTATTGTATCATTACTGATTCATTTTGCAACCAAATTTCAATTTTTTTTCACCTGTGTGGTAACTATAGTTTTTAAAATTAACAGAAACACTAATTATAATTGATCACCTTATAAAATATAAAACGGTCCCTTATTTAGTGCAGTGCACAGATGATCTTTTTGTATAATCTGACACCACATAAATCTCACCTGTACTTGCCAGTTCGCACCTGTACCGCCCGCAGACCGCATGCTTGGGCCCCACCCACATCATTGACAATATCATCACCGACCATCAATGCCTGCAGAGCACATAAATGTATATCTTCTATAAGACTGTTAATTGATTATGGTGTGGGGGTTGTCATATTCACAACATTATGGTGTGGGGGTTGTCATATTCACAACATTTGGCCTGAACATGTACTTCTACATCCCTGAAGTTGAAGTCAATTTGTTTTACACTTCCTGATATTGTTATGCAAATGTGTATGGGATAGACATGATGAAGTAATGATGTATGCTACATTTTGTAAAATAAATCATTCAAATTTAAAGCAGCTTGAATAATTAACTATGTCTAATATGTAAATCTGAAAAGAATGTCTGGTCAGGCAATCTGGCTGTGAATATCACTAGCCCGGGCAAGTATAATGTAGAGCTGGCAAGCTGGGTGACTATAGCACTTGCTCTGTGAAACATTGCCAAGGCGTTGACACCTTCCATCTGTGTACTAACACCTTCCATCTGTGTATTGTTGTTTGTTAGAAGTACATTAACATAGCAAACTGTCCCAATATCGCATTACAATGGTTGAAATTTAAATTGCTGTATTCTGTATTTTAAGGAATCATATCAGATATGGATAGCATCAATTACAAAATTGGTTAACTGTAGAATCTGTATTAATAAGCATTAGAGAAAAATTAAATGTCCAACCACATTATTTCATGTATTTGTACTTATTTTTGTTAAATAATTCCATTATTAAGTAACGTTTTTTAATTGTTCTGAATAAAACTAATGTTCCTGAAAATTTACAACTGTAGTGCAACATATTACAACATAACCAACACTGCAAGATATTTGCTAAATAGTGGTGAAATCCACATTTGTATCAAGACATTTGATTACTGTAGTATTACAATGATTTTAAGGCCTTCCTATTATTATTTACCTCACCAGCTGTAATGCCCATGTCACTGAGAGCGGTATCAAAGAACATCTTTGAAGGCTTGCCCACTACTTCTGCCTTCACATCGCACGCATACTAAAAAGTTATAGTGCAAAACATTTCTAGTGATAGTACCGGATAATCACAGAATTAACAAGGATAGCCATATATTAAAACAATCCATTTATTAGCATACACAGTGCAAAAGGTAAATAATTGGATTCTTATGTTTAACTGCTTTTTATTTTAATCAGCCAGAGAAATGCAAAACAGAGATGAATGTAAAATAAATATACTGTTATATCTCTGCCTATGTCACTAATCCAAGCTACAAAATTAAAATGTGTTAAATGTAAAATGTTTGCCTTATATTGATGATATGATCATGTGAATCTCAGGCGTGGTGTGTGCACTGTGCATGTATGGACTGTGTGTTAATGTAAGCGTGCTCTCCTCAATTATTCAGGCTTCGTGATGTGTCGTCAGCATTTGTAGCACTAACTGTTGCCTGGACGAGAGCTGGGATTCCCACTGTTATAAAAACCTGGATCCTTGCCTGGAATTTGATATTAGTTATGAGTAACATTTGATAAGCGTATACGATGCATTGAAAATAGTTTTGAAGTTTGATAATATATGACAAAACTCACACAAAATAAAAAAGAATTAATATTTAACACTGTTTGGTTTGTTTTCCATATATGGTCAGGGCCTTTTTAAGGCCCCTGATATAAACAAATTGCCTGTATGAGAGACCTACTCTGCCCGTATGAGAATTTTTTATCAATCTTCAATTTTTATATATAATATTAAAATTAAACTAAGAAAAGAACAACTTCATCTAGTAGTGCCGACCATTGCTTTTCAATGCTGGCATTCCACTACTTATAACCCAATCAGGTTCAAAACTCGAACAGAACAAGAGCTGATAATGTAAATGAAGCAACCAAGTGACGTCACCATTTTAACATAATAATTTTGGTGTCCCGCCCTGTTGTTGATCGTGGCATTATCTGCTGTCAGTTTCACCTTTTCTTTGCTTATTTCAATTGTACCTTGTTAGTACGATCATATTGCTAAGCATATTTTTTTGAAAGAGCTTCCAATATATCGGGTGTTGGTTTTATATAATTTTGAACTGAAACAAAAACATTATGGTCACAATTCACAAAACACAATTGGTAGCCATCACGAAAATTACAATGTTTATGTTTCCATGCAACAAAAATGTGCATAATAGTGAAAAGTAACCATCAGAATTGGATAATTTTAGTTAAACAAAACTAACATGTGGCTGGAAGTGAATGGTGCGATGAACAGAACAGAACAGAAGAGTGTCTTTGTTTGAGGGTCTTATCTCCAGTGCTTTAGTGAATGGAGCAATGATACAGAACAGAAGAGTGTCTTTGTTTGAGGGTCTTACCTCCAGTGCTTTAGTGAATGGATCAGTGACACAGAACACAAGACAGTGTCTTTGTGTGAGGGTCTTACCTCCAGTGCTTTAGTGAATGGACCAACGACACAGAATACAAGATAGTGTCTTTGTGTGAGGGTCTTACCTCTAGTGCTTTAGTGAATGGACCAACATCCAATTTCAAACCATCAGTCTCCTTGTAGTATTTCCTGCGAAGTGTAAGAACATGTATTTTTTTTACATTTGTTTACTTTTTCTTTACATGACTTGCTTGAGTTGTAATTTAATAACTTACTCATTATTTCAGAAAGGCACTAGTGCAAATATACATAGTTTGCATAACCTAATAATTAAAAGCAATCATTAAGTTGTAAATGAGAACAATACCTAAATATTCAGTTTGTTTTTATACGGAAAATTGTGCCTATGAGAATCCCCTCTGGTCTATGAAATTAATTGTTTGAGAAAATTTCTGCAAATGTGATTATGATTACAATATATGAACTCAGAGGAGATTAACTATAGCTTCATATAACAATTAGGCCTTTGTGTAATATTTTGTAACACCTATTTAAAAAGGATTTCATAGGAATTGTGTAGCTAATACTAGCTATATTTTGTATTGTAATATTGAGCACTACATCATTTGGTATTGAAAACAATGTTAAACAACACATGTAAACGGCCTGTGTTGTTTATATCAAGTAAACATGCTTCTCCTAGACATACATAATTTATAATAATGTATAAATAAATAGTTTATTTATTACAAATTATGTTAGGTATGACACAAGTGACTTTGAGTGGAATTGTAGACATAACAGGATATAAGTTGACATAAAAACATTTCACATATTTCAGCCATAATCCCATATGAATGTGGAGGGTTTTGTTTGAGTTCACACTACACATTTGTGTTTCGTCTTTAGCAAAATAAGAGTTGATCTGATCAAGTATATAATATACATGCATTCGGGCACTTTCACTTTGTCAATACATATTGACCAACATTCTCAGTTACTGTACACTCACAGATTTCTTTATTTTTTTATAACAGAGACAGCTATCAGCAATATCCCTTTAATCAGAAGCACATTATTTCATAAAGATTATATGTAAATTTTCTATTTTAGAAGTATTAATTTATTATTATACTGTATGGACCAACGAATGGGTTGGGATATGTGATGCAGTATGTTTGCATTTAATATTAAGGCATAAATGAGGCATGGCACACAAATGTGCATATCAGACCTGAGGCCGAGTACATTTTCATGAGTAAAGTACGAGTACAAGTACATTGGTGATGGCTGAGTACAAGTACGACTACATAGCTCAAAGCTGAGTATGAGTACGAGTACATTTCCACGAGTACGAGTTCATCTTGTATGATATTATAGTAACTCTGTATAGTAATAATAACGTATTTTAAAATTAAACATTGTGAATTAATTGATATAATTCGAGAAGAGTTGACTATGCAATGCCAGTTGATCAGACTTTTTTATGAGGAAAACTGTAAAAACCTCTATGTTTGGGACCAAACTGGGGGTTGCATTCCATTCAAAGGTGTGATTCACATTAAAATGTAAATGTTCCGAGTACCCCCTGGTATGTTCCGAGTACCCCACTGGTATGCATTCTAATATGGGTTCAAATGTATTTAAATTGAAAATACTTTTCAAAATACATTTCATAGCACAACATAACAAGAGGAAAAGAACTAAAGAAATATAACCATTAAATATATATAATATATGAATCAATGAACACTTTTACGCATGTTGTTGCTGGTGAATGTAGGAAAGAAACAGGAAAAAAGGAAACAGGAAAAAATTAAATGGAAAGAAGGAAACAGGAAAAAAAGAAAAGGATAGAAAGAAACAGATTTTTCAGATTTTATTTCAGTGAAAATACACCAATAATTCACATGAAAAATATGTATACTTATTTATTATATCACAATATAACACAAATTGATTAAAAATTATCACAGTTCACAGATCACACATATAAGGGATCACAGTTCGTGAAATGACAGTTTTGCCTCAATGGCGCTTATTGACACGGATGTTATGGCCCACACCTTCTAGGAATTCTGGAATGGACTTGGAACCCTGAACACGGTCCTCACACAAGGTTTTCAGTCTCTTCTGGAGACGAGCCAACCCCTTGTTGACACGTTTCCTGGGAGGGTTACCGACGGCATCCTGCTGAAGGATCATCTGCACAGTTGATTCCTCTCGCTGAAACCACTGATCACCTTCCAGATGGAGGGATGATGGTGGCCAACCCTGCTGAAGAACTTGTTGTTCCAGCCTTCACACACATTGTTCGTTCAGTGTGAATCAGTCAGTGTGGCATCATGAACATTCCATATGGCGTGTGGATATAATGGTGGTGTGCGGTGAACTCGGAGGTTTGTGTGGTCGTCATCTTGGGAGCCCATCATGCGAAAACTCCCACTCATGTAATTCTTGTCGAAGTAGGCGATGAGATCTGCTGCTTCTGGAGGAGCTGTGTCCTTCAGGTGGGCCATACCTTTTGGAGGAGCTGTGTCCTTCAGGTGGGTCATACCTTCTGGAGGAGCTGTGGCCTTCAGGTGGGCCATACCTTCTGGAGGAGCTGTGTCCTTCAGGTGGGCCATACCTTCTGGAGGAGCCGTGTCCTTCAGGTAGGCCATACCTTCTGGAGGAGCCGTGTCCTTCAGGTGGGCCATACCTTCTGGAGGAGCTGTGTCCTTCAGGTGGGCCATACCTTCTGGAGGAGCTGTGTCCTTCAGGTGGGCTGTACCTTCTGGAGGAGCTGTGTCCTTCAGGTGGGCCGTACCTTCTGGAGGAGGTGTGTCCTTCAGGTGGGCCATACCTTCTGGAGGAGCTGTGTCCTTCAGGTGGGTCATACCTTCTGGAACCTCATCAATGGGTAGGAATGCGAGTCCATCCAGCTTACCACAGAACTTATGAAAGTCCTCATCGTCGTTGTAGTGATTCACTAGTCCAAGCTGCTGGATCTTAAGCCAGGTGCTTTGCGCCAGATGGTAAAAGCATCCCTTGCTTTGCACCTCTCTACCAAACACACCAGCCACTGCATGTAGTACACCCTCCTCAAAGTCGGTAAGCACAGTCTGGACATCCATCTCAAGTCCGAACTCTTCACACTTATCAACTACGGCTTGGAACAGTTCATCGTACACAGCACGTGACTTGTTATGTAGAAGTGCGTACACACATGTCATGGCCACATCACGAAAGGGAACACGGAGAATGTAGACCTGGGAAAACTGAGTCGAAGCCATGGCGAAGTTACCATCCATGAAGATGGAGTCCGACTTCTGTCCCAAAAGGTGATGATCCGGCTGTTGGAGTCTGGGCCATTGTCGTACAGCAGGAAAGGCTCTGGATGTGAACCGGCGGTTTGTCGCCACTCTTCTGGTAGTGTGAAATCAGAGAGGCGTTGTGGTACAGGTGGAGTTTTACGCTGGTGGCACAAGCTACGCTTAGTGTTCTCTGCAAGTGGTAGGCATGCCTGTACCTCTGTTCCTACCTCAGCCATGACCTGAGTGAAGATTTGTCCGGGCTTATCCAGTGCGTTGACAGCTTGATCACGCATGGCATTAAAGATATATAAGATATCTCAGTAGCATCTGGAGGATGGTTATGGGGCCGGTTAGGTTCAGGATCAGTCAGTTCCAAGGTAGTACTCAGAGTTGCTAAACAGCCTGGAAAGACAGAAGAATACAATAATTAGTGATATGTATTATATGGAGAAATATATTTAGTTATTGTACAGTTATTTGTGACTAATACTCAGTTCAGACAAGATCAATGTTCAGACATGTTCAGCACAATTAAACAGAAATTCAGAGAAAAAACATCACGAGGGTTGATTATATCAGAAATTATTTAAATTGCCAATGATTGGTAAACATAGGTGAAAAAGCTTAAACATATCCAAACTGACTTTCTTGGAACATTTCCACCAGATTTTGTTCTGCCAGATGGCTAACTTCGTATAGATGTGGCCGTGGTGACAAATCTTTGAGCCACCCTTCTGGTTCTTGATGATCTCCATGGTATTATTAGTAGTAGAATGATTACAACATGTACAATAGTAACTGGTTGTTCTGAGGAATAGTGCCACCATCAGTGCTTTTATCCTGTTTTTTTGGGAGGCATTTAAAAGGGAAGCCACCAATTTGGCATCTAATGTCAGTTTGAATTAAGCAAATCATCCAAGAAACAATTGGTCAATTGGGATCAAGGAAATGGCTTCATGGTTCAATTGGAATAAAAGGGGTCATCCAACATACAATTATGGGGATCAAGAAAATGGCTGCATGGCTCAATTGGGCATCAAGGGTAAGTTGGGAATGGCTTCCGGAGTTTATTTGTGGATCAGTGGACTATGAATTGCAATTATGAAAACTGAAAATATTTAATATCTTTATGCCGTTAGCTTGTAAACCTCAACTGGTCATGCTAATATTTGAAACTTTTCCTTTCGAGACATTTAACATAATTTAACATCATTTCTTTCCATTTCTTTTTTTCCTGTTTCTTTCTTTCCGTTTACCGAATGGAGGAAAGAAACAGGAAAAAAGGAAACAGGTAGTGACCACAAGTCCACAACTAATGTTTGCTGAGAGGGTGGATTAGCCAAGGCTCAATAACCCATTTGTACTTTAACCACACCACAAACTGACACCAGGCAATACTGGTGCATGCTGTCTGACTTAGTCACCAAACTTCTTCTGAAGAAGACTCAGCTAGAAGTCCTAAGCACTGCCACTTGTGAGAGCAACAAAGGCATTTTATAGCTAACTGATGAATGACCCTTTCCTTATGGGCTTACTGGACTTCCTGGCTTAATCAAACAAACACAAGGATTATGGACCTGGCCTGGACTGGTAACTAGGACAATTATAGATATGAATTAGAGGATTCTGACTGGGAAAAGAATCAAAAGATGCTGCCTCTTGAAGCAAAGCCTTTGTGTCTTCAGTGCATTCAATGTGCAGAAAAGTGATCCACAGTGTGAATTTGTGAAAACTTATCAATACCAAGTAAAATGAAACCACACCTACTAAATGTAACAATAATAATTATTACAAATCAGGGGTTATGACATTGCAGTTAATATCATGGCTATTGCAATATAATTGACATAATAAAAGTACTTTTAATGATCCTGTATTAGAAAACATATATAACTCAGCTGAGATGCATGCAAGGACATAAAAAAGGTATTAATTTGATTCATATGGAGTTAAAACAATTTGCTACCATACTTTTTCAAATTATTGTACTCATAATGTACTCGTAAAATCTGAGTACATTGAACACGCGTATGAGTACAAGTACATGACCATAATTACTGAGTAATTCAAAAATGTACTTGAGTACATGAGTACCTAGTACTTCCGCCCCAGGTCTGGTGTATATATGTTGTAAATATACCTGACTAAAATTATATTATTATTTTGAAAAGAAGAATTTCTTGCAAAGCATAAAATAGATTATTATTGTCAAAAACCTAAAAACCTGTCCCAACTTTGGAATGTGGAAGGTACAAAATTCATGCTTATTTACTTACCCAATTCCCATGGAGATGAGTAAAGGTTTATCAAGACCGGTCAATATTTGAAAGGCACGATTCATGTTTTCATATGAGAATGCCTCTGCTGCGTCACCAACAACAACACAGTTTGGCATCCCTTGGGACACATCAGTGAATTCTGGAAGGACACCTGTATGGACATCAACAAGCGATAGCCATCAATGAGTCACAGCCATATGGACAGTGTTACATTATTATCTTGTTATCTTGATCAGGCTGCCAACAGAGTCAAGTAGTTTAGTTTGACACATAAATTATAAACAACTTTTCTCAAACATCAGTCTTATGGCATAGATGAGGGACATGTCTATGTCTCCTCGTTGACAGTGTGTGTGTCTCCTTGTTGACAGTGTCTGTGTGTCTCCTCACTGACAGTGTCTGTGTCTCCTCTTTGACAATGTCTGTGTGTCTCCTCATTGACAGTGTCTGTGTATCTCCTCGTCGACAGTGTCTGTGTCTCCTCGTTGACAATGTCTGTGTGTCTCCTCGTCGACAGTGTCTGTGTATCACCTCGTTGACAGTGTTTGTGTGTCTCCTCGTTGACAATGTCTGTGTGTCTCCTCATTGACAGTGTCTGTGTGTCTCCTTGTCGACAGTGTCTGTGTGTCTCCTCGTTGACAGTGTCTGTGTATCTCCTCGTCGACAGTGTCTGTCTATCTCCTCGTTGACAGTGTCTGTGTCTCCTCATTGACAATGTCTGTGTATCTCCTCGTCGACAGTGTCTGTGTATCTCCTCGTCGACAGTGTCTGTGTGTCTCCTCGTCGACAGTGTCTGTGTCTCCTCGTTGACAATGTCTGTGTATCTCCTCATCGACAGTGTCTGTGTATCTCCTCGTTGACAGTGTTTGTGTGTCTCCTCGTTGACAATGTCTGTTTGTCTCCTCGTTGACAGTGTCTGTGTGTCTCCTCGTCGACAGTGTCTGTGTGTCTCCTCGTGGACAGTGTCTGTGTATCTCCTCGTCAACAGTGTCTGTGTGTCTCCTCGTTGACAGTGTCTGTGTGTCTCCTCGTTGACAGTGTTTGCGTGTCTCCTCGTTGACAGTGTTTGTGTGTCTCCTCGTGGACAGTGTCTGTGTATCTCCTCGTCGACAGTGTCTGTGTGTCTCCTCGTGGACAGTGTCTGTGTATCTCCTCGTCAACAGTGTCTGTGTGTCTCCTCGTTGACAGTGTCTGTGTGTCTCCTCGTTGACAGTGTTTGTGTGTCTCCTCGTGGACAGTGTCTGTGTATCTCCTCATTGACAGTGTCTGTACGTCTCCTCGTTGACAGTGTTTGTGTGTCTCCTCAGTGTCTGTCCACATTTAAGTTGTCTGCCTACCAGCACATTCATGGTTTTAATATCTCTCTACCCTAACCACCCTGTATTTATACCACATAGATTAATTGTCATGAGGATCCAAGCAGAGATAGCTGAAGGAGTACCTTATTAAGTCCTACATAACCCAACCAAGTAGCAGTGTAGCATCATAATTGCTTTGTGTATAAGTTAATATACTGGACATGTGTATTCCAAAATGTCACTATCACAGAATGTAATGGGCAGTAAGGTCTATTGAATATGCTCCCTACAGCACAGACAGACAACAGATAAATAGCTGAAGAATGGAAGTTAACTAACAAGGATGCACAAGCAGGTATGGTCGAAGCCCTCGCTGCTTTGCAATTAGCCGTACTGCTGGGGCAGGAGGAAAGATGCTGTCTGCATCCAGACTAAAGCCCAGGCGGTTCAGTTTGCCAGCTATCTCATCCTTCATACACTGTGTCTCGTTCGTACAAAACCGCACTGGAATGCCTGCCTTGTTCAATCTAAAAATCAGAAAAAACATTGCCTATTTAGTCTTCTGAAACTTCATACATTTCATTGTTTCTACTACGAGCCATACAGTGACACTCTGGAACACTTTGAAGACCTGATAATGCTCTTGTCATTTACTGTTAATAGCACTCCCAACCCAAATCTCAGGAGAATCATTAACATTGTAGTGATTATTACATTATGTCCTTGTCATTTCCTGGAATCATAGAGAATCCTGACACACCTAGCTAGGTTTGACAGGTGGCCATGGGGTCTCATGTTGTAGTTCATCTCAGATCATATGCAGTCAAGTTGACTGGCCAAGTTCTTGCCAAAATGCTAGACAATATATCAGTTGGGAAATCTGAATTCTGTAGAATGTTTTAAAACTGTTTTTAAAACATGTCAAGAAATATCTATATAATTGTGAATATTTTGAACTTTACAGGCCTAAATGAATGTTGATGTTTTAGAAAATGTAAATTTATGGCTTTTACTCAATGGTTTTAAATGAATTAATTAATTTATATATTTATTTATAATTTATTAGAATTTTGTTTTGCAATTGTAATGACACATTTTACATATTTATGTTTTATTTTGTTTATATATTATTTTGACGTGTATATTTTGTCTTAGTTATATAACTGTGTATGTAAGAGTAGATGTGATTGATGGCCCATTGAAAATCAAGTGATAAATGTGACATGGTCACCATCGTGAAATAAAGCTTTTACTACTACTACTACTACTACTATTACTACTACTACTACTACTACTATGTGAAGGCCTTCACAAAATCTTGTATAACTTATTATGTTGTCTAACAAATGGAAGTTATGTTTTGACATAGTTCAAGGTACAGAGTACTAAATTTTGGCTAAAACAATAATTTGTATAATTGTACAGGGGTATGATACTATGTAGAATTAAACAATTATAATTTAATAAGAATAGAAGAAAATGAAGAGAAACATTTAGTTGCAATGTTTGAATAAAAAAATTCAAAGTTTAACAAACACAACATAAACCATTGTAAATAAAGTCTTAGGGCTTATAAAGTATTTGAATGATTACATCACATCATGACATGTATGACATTCAAACATAACTCATCAAACATTTCAGACCAAAGGTCAGGGATTGGCTGCTACGTTTCCTCAACAACTGCATCAATAGCAACAAAATCCCCAAGCTCTGGTGGAAAGCAAATGTAATAGCCCTCCTGAAACCAGGGAATGACCCATCAGAGACGAGGAGTTTCAGACCCATCTCCCTGCTGTGTCACACAGTCGCTCAAACAGTTGTTTGAGCGACTGATTTTAAACTGGCTCTTAGTTAACAGCATTGACAGCAAAGTCATCCCAGAGCAGGCTGGATTCCGTCCAGGAAAATCGTGCACGGGACAGCTGCTCAATCACATGAAAGTGGCTCATGTGACTGAGTTATTACTGTATACCATAGCATCCTCTATCTCAACACATGAAAGATGGCATTGAAAGAGAATTAATCACCGGAGCTGTCTTTGTCGACCTATTGGCAGTATATGACACTGTCAACCACTGATGCCTCCTCGCCAAAGTGCTAGAGATGACTGGTGACCTCTATCTAACCGACCTAGTATGCAACATGCTTGAAAACCGGCGATTTTTCGTAGTACTGGATGGAAAAAAAGAGCAGATGGTGTACTGGCGCCAATGTTGTTCAACATATACATGCTGATGACTTGTGTACAACATCCCAGGGCAAAGACTTCAACAACATCGAAGCAACATTTACATCAGCGCTAGGAACCATGACAACATACAACAAGCTGAATCAAGACCCAGGTGTGTGCTTTCCATCTGAGGAACAGAGATGCTAAGCACGAACTAAACGTCACCTGGAACGGTAACGGTCTGGACAACACATAAACACCAGTATACCTTGGTGTCCATCTTGACAGAACACTATTATACAAAACACACATCTGTAACACCAAACAGAAGGTGAATGCACGAAACAACATCATCCACAAACTTGCCAACTCTAAAAAAGTTCTTATATAGTCCTTAGGACTGCTTAAAGCGCTTTACACTTTACCCCCTGGCAGCATTCAGCCATGCTGCAATTATTGCGCGAAGGCTATTCGTTCACATATCCACCACTGTCTGTATTGCAAGGTACTCAGTTATACAGCTGAGTGAACTGTGGCAATGTGGGGTGATCAAACTTGCCAAAGGTTCGAAGCATTTTTGTTCTAGTACTTCTACAAAGATTAGAGACTGTGGCAAAGACCAGAGGCATGTAATATTACCAACTGTTACATCTGCGGAACAGTTTATGAATACTTTCAGTGACTTTTACATGAAGAAAGTTGCTACTATCCAAAGCCAACCCATGCAATATCGCCAACCAATGAGACTTCAGCAAAGCTGCATTGGACACCGACATCAAGTATGACGGAATCCCACTTGAGAAGTTTTCATCAGCCACGCACAATGAGGTGAAGTGAATCATCACAAATGCGCCCAAACAAGTCATGTGATTTCGACCTGATTCCCACATGGCTTTTGAGGCAGTGTCTTGATCATTTTATGCCTTTGATTATAGCCTTAATTAACAAATCATTGGCTACTTCAGTGGTACAGGAATATTTCAAACGAGCAGTTGTAAAGCCATTGTTTAAAAGGCCAGGTTTCAACACAGAAGAGTTTAACAATTACCGGCCTGTTTCCAACCTACCATACACGTCAAAGCTTCTCGAGAAAGTAGTTGAACACTGTATGCCAGACCATTTACTGGTATTACTACTGAAGCCTTGGATTGGATGCGGTCAAACATCAGCAGTAGAACATGTGTCAGCACCGGAATGTCGGCTGATGCACATCTATGTTGTGGCGTCCCATAAGGATCGGTGCTGGGCCCGAAGCTTCACTGTATATACACCAATCCAATTGGTGGAATTGGTACACCAATCCAATTGGTGGCATAGTAAAGAAGCATAATTTTAACTACTATTGCTATGCAGACAACACATAGATATATTTCTCCATCAACTGGGACGATGTATCGACAGACATTGAAGCGTGTGTGTGGCGGATGTTGGTGCGTGGATGAGCAGGAATATGCTACAACTGAACCAAGAAAAAATTAACTGATTGTATTCTCATCCAAGCACCAACTACCCAAGATGAGCAACATGTCCCTCATGATCGGAAGCAGACAAGTCAATACGGTACCATTTGTGGCAAGGGCATATCTTTGCATCACATGACGAAAGGATACACTTCAAACAATTAACTGTTATTATCTGATTTGAGCAAATCTGAAATGAGTCCTTGTGTCCCTACAATACTGGCTGGCATAAATAATTTTTAATGTTTTATATATATATATATATATATATATATATATATATATATATATATATATATATATATACACACACACATACATACATACATAGGTGTATTATCATTTTTGTTTTATTAATTTTTTTTATAAAATTAAAATGTGTTTTAACCAGCTTGTCTGTTACAGTTTATTTTCTAAATTACATATTTAACTTATGCAATTTTATGTAAAGCGCCCAAGAGCATTTTATTTTAAATGGATTCAGGCGCTATATAAATTCATATTAATTGTATAACTAAAAATTTAATAGACGTAGCAAACGTTCAGAAACTAGTTTTCAAAGTGCAAAAATCCTAGAAAGAAGGTACCGTATCAAAATCACAGGCACTGCATTCATATGCCATGGACCTGGAAGTGAAACAGTGATCTAATCCTAAGTCCAAGACCAAGTATCCAGAACTGTACTGACTACTGGGTACCATTTCACTAACATTCTTATGAGCTCTTAATCACAATTTCGCTCTTAAAAATTTATTTCGCTCTTTAGCTATGATCGAAACTGAAAATTGTGGTTCACTAAGAATAAATCATAAAAACGCTCACAGAAAAGCTCTTAAAAACGCTCCTAACTTACGACGAGGTTAGACTGCTCATAATTTTCAACATAAAGCAAAACATATCCATCATAAAAAATCAAATTTACATAACTGCATATTATCTTGACTCCACTTTTACGTAGAGATCCAGTTTTTCAGTCAAATAATTTTTTTAAATGTGAGTGATGAACAGCTCATAAATTATAGGTTTTGTCTACAGCGTCTAATTTACAGCACTGACGTTGACAAGTCGTCATATTCGCTGTTTTACAGTGAAGGTCAAGGTTATTTGGGAAACGTTTGTTATGCAATGTTAAGCAATTGTTTAGCTGTGTCTAACCAAAATATGTACACCCCTAACCTTCATATTGGTATACTCAATGACACAACTTCGGTTGAGGTAGCTGGCACTCTTCGCGAACTTTATTATTGAAAACTCTCAAAAGTTCATGACTTTTAGTTGTCAAGTTCAAGTTTTATTCTCTAATTCCATACAATTGTGTATGAGATAAATATACAATACCAAAAGTATATGAAAGTACTCAAAATATTTAAAAATAATAAGAACAGTCAATGTTAGTTAAACTTATCCATTATTACTTTTATTAATTTACAAATTATTATTAGTTAATTTAAACTATGAATATTAAACAACACGGTCACAGCCAGAGGCAGAGGACTTGAAAGAATTAGGGTGATTAATAAAATATCTTTTTAGAAATCTATTTCTTTGGTCTCTTAAAGTGTCACATTGAAACAATAGATGAAATTCATCCCCAATCTCATTTCTATTACACAAAGTACAGTACCTTTTGTTTCTACCTATTTCAATAGGCAGTTTTTTGTTACCCAGCCGAAGTTGTCAAAACAACACGTCGCCAGTGTGTTACAGAAATACTGTCCTCTGCGACGCGGCGTCTTCTTTTTCTATTACATTTGTTCTCTTCACCCAGTGAGCAAATAAGTCAAATGTAGTTGAAACGTGTTCTATTTATTTTGTCCAATTGTGCACGCTGTGGAACTTATGATGGAAACTTCGATTCACTTTTGATATAATAAAATTATTTTATGAGCATCTTAGTGAAACACATTTTTAACACTCTTAAAAATCTATGATGGATTCTATTGATGGGTTTTCCCTATGAGCTCTTAGCTTTAGTGAAAAGCCACAACCTTCTACAAAATTCTAAATAACATTACTGAGATCACCCCCCCCTCCAGGCCTACTAACCCGCTCTCGAACCCGTGGACATTACGTAGCCCCCAGATGTTTTATAAGTGCAATGGTCTTTTCATTTTATCCCTGAGCCATTCGCATATGGAATATGATTCCACCAAAAATTACCAGCATAAAAAACCCAAAATAATTTCAAGAAGCTATCATGGAACTCCCTTTCACCACACCTCCTCACCTAAATTGCCTTTAAAATACAGTGCTCAGTGTAAACTTATCCATGGAGTGGGTATGGAGACTGTCTATGTATATGTGTGCATGTTGCAAGACAGCGCCAGTATCCATACACATTACCAACCTATTAAAAATTGTCATCTAACATCCTATACATAAAATAAATAAAACTATCAGATAAAAACTCTTTCAGCAACATTAAAGATACTAGTCTTGTCTTGTAGTAATACTGGCCAACACTCATATGGAGTCAAACGGTCTTTTCTAGTCTTTTAGTTGTATGTACCACCCACAGCGCATGCGCACAGTCCACCACAAACTGCTGCGTTAGCCCAAGTTTGGGCTGTTTGGAGCATAGGGGTAAGACCACAGTTGGCCTTCCTGTTTATTGTTTCACACGAATGTAGGGCATATGAAATTGTAAAATGGTAACTTAATAAATTAATATTATGTGACATTAGTGCCTTTGAGCAGGAATATTCACAAGTTTGTTTGTAGAAGCTATTGGCTGTGAAACAGTGCGTTTTTTAAAGAGTTTAACTGGCAGAGGGATTTCTGGGAATTTTTCTGCTATGGGCCACGTGGGTGCATGAATACATGGTTTTTTTGTCAAAATTGATAGGCATCGCACGTCGGGGCGATTTAAAAGAGCTGGAGGTATGTGATTTTGATAACATTTGGTCAGTATATCAATGAGATGATGGCACTTGGTGTGGACAATTTTAAGAATTTTTGATGGTCACGTTATCTTATAATCAGACAAAACGTTAACATGGCCACCATTGCAATTCTCAACTGTGGTATGACTCCTATAACCACTTGAGACTTTAGAAACGCTCCCTGATCAGTACCAGTGGCAGTGGTGATGTGGTACTTCAAATCACACCGTTTATTTATCGTCCAACAAAGATCGTGCACTTATTAAATATTCACCTAGCGATTGCATCAATAGACCCTTCTATTGGAACACCGCCACCTTCTCCACTATTATACAGGACGCCCGATATATCTAGCAAAATGCCCTTAATTGTACTGCTGCTTAAATACCACTCGCGCGTTCCCATCTTAACAAAAATTACTGGTGATTCCGGTATCGTAATTGCTGCCGTGCCCAATTCCGGAATTGCGTGCCCAAAATCGGAATGCTGCGCGGACAGCCGAGATCGATACATTTGTGCGCGCCACTTTTAAACACTGCAGCGTTTTGGTGTACAGATGGGTGATCAAAGAAGCTCATTTTATGAGCATGTACGGGGGGGGTACTGCCATACCAAAACGGTGGGGGTATCACCACAGCCCCATGGCGCACATGGAGAGAGAGAGAGAGAGAGAGAGAGAGAGAGAGAGAGAGAAATCAAGAAATTTAGGGTCACCAAAGAGATAATTATTGAACAATTTATCTAATATCTAGAAGCGTAAGGTAAGCCCGGGCGGAACGTTTTCATTGGGAAGTTTCCTCTTCTGTGAAAGAGAGAATTATCAGATTTAAATGGGGCACAAAGAGAAAAAATTTACATTTTTTCTTCGGGCAGAGAAAGAAAACTGGCAAAAACAGGGGCATTTGCGCAGCACATACATGTATACCTCAGTATAGGGAGTACCCCCCCTGGACAACCTCCAAACTGATAACGCAATCCAAAGTACATCGCGAGGATTAAGAATCTTTGCGATGGCTTACCATGTGAAGTTACGGATAAGCCTTCGGGTCCAAGAAACGCTATATAATATGTTCTAAGTACTTCGACAGGAAAATGACAAATTCCAATGTGGGACAGCGCAAAATCGGAATTCTATTATACATATTCCGATTTCGGGTTTCCGTCTCAGAATTCCGATTTTGCGCAGCGACCCGCCACCCAATTCCGGTATTGGACACGTTTCATACTGGAATCGGACGGATTCCGATTCGGGACGTAACAACTGCACGACCGGCGTAGGAATGTCGAGCCACCCGACCCAACTCAGTCCGTACTAAACTTGGTTAATCGCCAGCTCACGCCAGACTCAGTTTTGTATTAGCTGTATTAATATATTTAAGCTACACATCATGTACCGGCAGCATGATTTCGTAACTTAACTTCCTTTAAACTGTTATTTTGACAGCGTCGTTTCACAGACAATTATCACTTCTGAGTATATTTTCTTAACGGAGTTGATAGGTTGGCGATGAAGCCGATGCACCTTTGACGAATTGCCACTGATGAGTTTTGTACCGACGTGTCACTACTGAATTGGCTTTCCTGGCTAGGATGGATGTGAAAAAGACAACCAAAACCAATCTATATTTCGGTGGAATCGATGGGTATATAATTTTCATTTTGGATGATATTAATTTAATGTTGGTAAAACTGTTGGCTGTCGTGGCGAAAATTGTATGCCTCAACTCAAACTCAGTCGGGAGTACTCAGGAAGGCATGACATTGTCATCGCCCAGGGCCAGGCATTGCCATGCATTGCCATTGGCCCATGAGTCACATGGTTTACATATATGATTTAATTCACTATATACATAGTACAGTGTCAGTGCCAGGCCCAGGGCAATATTTCACAGTCGAACCTGCTCTTCCCAAATCCTAGACCTAGTCCTAGATTTGAGATGAGTGTGTGGCAATGCCAGTGCCAGTGGTCTCAACCTCCCATCTCCCTCCTGTTTTTTGGGCCAACCTCCCACCATTTTTAGATCCCACCTCTCGTCAATCCCACATCGGGCCACCTATACGGACACTGATTTTCCGTTAAAAAATTCCATTTCAATTCCATTTCAGAATTTGATTCAGAAAAGGGTAAATTCTGTTTAATTTTCCGTTTCTTAAAAAGATTAACTCTGTTTAAAATTTTCTGTTTGAAAAAAAATTTTTTTTTCACTTGCTTTTAGAAAAGGCATGTTTTCTTTTAATAAAAGGCACATTTTATTCAAAAAATTATTGTTTTCAACCATGATGTGGTACAGTTAAAATTAATACCTTTTGTGTTAATTTTATTGTGAATGTTTCACTTTAATCAGATAATTAATGCATTAATTAATTTACTTAGCCAGTGAACTGAGCAACTAATTCATGGTCTAGTTGCACCTAGCAGACAACCGGACAATGAACCGGAGGCAGTTTTTGTTGTGCCCATGTCAATTGTTAACGGCTGCGCACCAATAATTAAATGACAAGATATGATCGCACAAAATGTTCTTTCCACACTTGTAAATATTATTTAAATGTCAAAATTATTGATGATACACTCATACTCATTTACCGTTGCACATTTAGAATTTTCCGCATCGCTTTCTCCTCGCGGTGAAAAGGGAAACTTGTCGAAGCTGCATTTTAGCCTGCATGTTTTGTAAAATCATCATAAAAATAAATGTATGACTTTGCTAAGTTTTATATCAGTATAAAAAAACATTGTATCACTGTTTCATTGATATTCAGCTTCCAACTGTTTAGGAACCATAATTCATCCTTTATCTAGTGCAGAATAAACCTGTAGATTTTTAATGTTATTAAGCATAATTACCTCTCAAGAAACTTAGTGTTCGTTCTGTATATTTCAACTGCATCTCGCAGTCTTCTTCAGCAGACTGAAGTTACAGATGTGTCACATGACCAATGTCATGTGACACAAGCTGGAGTAGGACTGGTGGGAGCTCCTGGCCAACGTCTCGGTTCAGCGTAGGTTTCTCTCTGTGGATGTTAATCACCTCCTTTATTTTTCTCCTGTGCCAGTTTTCTTTGTGGTCTAGAATATTAATGTCCTTCACAGAGCACTGATGGCATGTGTTCAGTTTGTGTTCACTTATAGCTGATAGAGGTTGATGACAAAATAGATGTTCTTTGATTCTTGTGCCAAGTGTTGTGGCTGTTTCTCCTATATAGTGTTGGTCACATTTTGGGCATTGTATGTCATATACTACCCCACACTTTGCTGCCTTTGCTGTTCTGTCTTTTGGGTGTACCAACAGTGACCTCATCTATGTGGTAAACCGGGATGTTATACAACTTGAAAATCCTTGCTACTTGTTCTGATAGTTTACTAATGTAGGGCAGACCTGGCATGTTGTCTTCTGCTGGTTTCTGTGGTGGTGTTCTCCTTCCTTCTCATTGGTTGCTGGTGTTAAACATCCAAGTTTTGTAACCGTTTGCTTTCCGCACTTTCTTGATGTGGTCCACCTCTGTGTTCTTGTACTCCTCTTCTGTTATCATGTTTTCTGCCCTTTAGAGGAGTGTCCTGACCACTGATCGTTTGTGTTCTAGGTGGTGATTAGAATCCCAGTTCAAATATTGGTCCGTGTGGGTTGCTTTCCAATAGTCCTACTCCAGCTTGTGTCACATGACATTGGTCATGTGACACATCCATAACTTCAGTCTGCTGAAGAAGACTGCGAGATGCAGTTGAAATATACAGAACGAATACTAAGTTTCTTGAGAGGTAATTATGCTTAATATTAATAACCAAGAAACCGGATCATCTATCCAAGGATTTTTAATGTTGTTTATGCAACTTGGAATTTCCGTTTTAGAAGTTCAATCCTGTTTCAAAACTTAAATTTTGTGGATTCTGCCCATTTAAATCCTGGCCTGGTCCTCTCTATTTAGAGTACAATGCTCTAATCACTGTTCTACTGCACTCAACGGCATCCATGCATGATAAAGTATAAGGCATGAAATCACTGATTACAGGGGTTCTACAAAAACCACTATTGTCCTGATGAGTGAAGATGGTGCAGTTGTAGCAGAAGACTCTGGTCCACCCACCAACCAGTGGGTAGGTGATGTTCTGTCAAACCCATGCAAATTAGACAACATTAGGCCAGCACAAATATGTCAGTATATGTTTGATGGACAAGTGTTGTGAAATGCCAAGGGTAACAAACATGGACAATTCTCTCCAGAAAATTAAGTAATTTCACAAAAAAATTTGATTTGAGGACGAGTACAACTTGAATGTTTCTATTAATTTCATACCCTGTAGATGAGAAAGCTGAAGCAAAATACACTGTACATAATCACTTTGATTTTACCATGTTGATGTTCTCGTACCTAATAAATGAGAAAGATGTTGGCAAAATAAAATGTAAACTGAACTGTCTGAAAGGAAGATGGTTTTCGAAAAGAAAGTGAAAAGAAAGAAAATGAGTCACTGGCAGTGACTTGTAACACCGACACACGTGTCATGTGTCCTGGCAGTGACTTATAACACTGAGACACCTGTCATGTGTCCTGGCAGTGACTTATAACACTGAGACACCTGTCATGTGACCTGGCAGTGACTTATAACACTGAGACACCTGTCATGTGTCCTGGTAGTGACTTATAACACCGAGACACCTGTCATGTGTCTTGGCAGTGACTTATAACACCGAGACGCCTGTCATGTGTCCTGGCTGTGACTTATAACACAGAGACACCTGTCATGTGTCCTGGCTGTGACTTATAACACAGAGACACCTGTCGTGTGTCCTGGCTGTGACTTATAACACAGAGACACCTGTCGTGTGTCCTGGCTGTGACTTATAACACCGAGGCACCTGTCATGTGTCCTGGTAGTGACTTATAACACCGAGACACCTGTCATGTGTCCTGGCAGTGACTTATAACACTGAGACACCTGTCGTGTCCTGGCAGTGACTTATAACACTGAGACACCTGTCATGTGTCCTGACATTGACTTGTAACACTGAGACACCTGTCATGTGTCCTGGTAGTGACTTATAACACCGAGACACCTGTCATATGTCCTGGCAGTGACTTATAACACCGAGACACCTGTCATGTGTCCTGGCTGTGACTTATAACACAGAGACACCTGTCATGTGTCCTGGCAGTGACTTATAACACCGAGGCACCTGTCATGCTTCCTGGCTGTGACTTATAACACAGAGACACCTGTCATGTGTCCTGGCTGTGACTTATAACACAGAGACACCTGTCATGTGTCCTGGCAGTGATTTATAACACCGAGACACCTGTCATGTGTCTTGCAGTCCACATACATCAGAAGATGTTCATTTCATCCTACCAACAACGTTATTTCTCTTATGTTTTGTTATACACATCATAGTGAACCTTTGGGACAAGTTGATAATCTGAAAAACATATTTCCTGGTGGACAAGTTAAGTTTTGTCCAGTGAAACATGAAAGTTTCTGTTAATTTGGCTACTTAGGTATGTTATTATGTCCCAATACAGTGTGATGTTACAATTAAAATAATAAGTTAATATTGATATAAGATGTGGCCTTATGCACCAACTAAAGTGTGAAGAAAATAAGTAAGTCATATTTTTATGGTTTTTCTCTGAAATTACAAGCCACTTTAGTATTCGTAAATAAGTCCATTTGAATTATTACTGATAATTATTGTTAGTTTCTTATGCTAACATTCATATTTATGCTTTTCATATTTATCCTTTATATTACAATTTCTATAGTTGTGGTAGGTTTACCGCTGTTTTATTAAACGTACTTAATAATATGTATTTTCATTTCTAGCAAATTGGGATAGACGATTGCTTGAAGAGATTGAATGACCTTGTGACCAGTGCTAAAAAGAAAGCTGGAATCCCTACAAACCAACCACTCAAAGCATTGGTCAGTTTTCTTCTGCTTCCTATAATCAGATTAAATTATTTCACAATTCTGTTTAATGATAGTTTTGTTTATATATGTGTGTGTGTGTGTGTGTGCGCTCATGCGTGCATGTGTGTGTTATCGTCTGTAAAGCAACCAGTAAAATAACAGGACCACCCTGGTTATCATTATAAGTGCAGGGGCATAGCTAGGTATAAATTCATGTGGAAACACACATCTAACATCTGGGTTTCCATTTTTGTTAGAGCAAACTGTAATCATTTGCAATCATTGAAGTCAAAATAAAATTTTAAAAAGAATGCCCCTCCCGGGTCCTCCGGCTATGGAGAAAAACATAACTCACCTACTCGACACCCATCCCTGGTAAAATGTGGATGTGAACCTTCAGTATATCATATATATATAATACAAGGACTTAAACTTTTAATGTGCTAGGATGTTGTAGTTTATTAAGATTGTTTACATGCTTGCAATACATGTACATGTGCTACAATATCATATTAATCAACAAACTGAAACCCTTTGCAATGATAACAGCCATTTAATTGTAAGCCAAGAAGACATATGTAGGCAATGATAATGCTTCAGTAGTAAGTGTTTACAAGTGTATCATATCTACAGGAAGGATTCGGGTAGCCACCCTCTCCTTCATAGGGGTGGAATGTTAGCGCTGAATGACTGAACTGGTGGATGATGAGTTCTGCATCCAATGTCTTGTCCTTGTGGGCATACTTAAGGACCAATCCCGACAAGCACTCAGTTCTCATCGTGGCATCGCATGACACTAAATGACTACTCCGGTGTGGCAGTTCGGCAGTTGAGACAGGCATCACCAGCAGTATCACGAATGCTGTATACATGTTAGGGCACAGGATAGGATTTATTATTATTATCCTGTATCATGTCATCGAGTGTGTTGGGTCTCTCAACGACATTCACCATCTCCCATCTTGCTGTCCAGTGACCCACTTTATTTTTTAGCTGACCAGATCACCTAGCATGTTATCTTAAAACACCTCGTACAGCTGGACAATTATCTTTGGTGTCAGATTCACCGGCTGTTGTGGTATTGATTCTGAGCTCCTAATAAACGGGTTGGCTTTGCCTTCCACATCTTCTTCCAGACATTCCTGGGCAGTGACTACAACAGTGAATGTAGACTTTAATGCCTACAGAGCGTTCACACAACTGAACCATCTTACCTCACAGAGTGATTGCAACTTTGTTATGTTGTTCATACCTCTCCTAACTCGAGCTCAGGCTGAAAGACATGCTGCCTCTGGGCTGAGTAGTTGAAGGACAAGGCGATCTGCTAGACTGTGTCCATCATACATCTAACTAGTGGCTCTTTGCTGGCATGCACAATAGCCACATTAACAGTGTATCCTTTACAGTGAGTGTAGTTGGCGCCAGGAAGGCCTTATCAACTTTCCAATTCGTGCTTGCACTCCACAATGAATGCCAGCCAAATTAGGGATGAACTATTAAATTTCTGGGGGTGGGTTGAATTTTTAGAAAGTATTTGTTTGTCATATTGATGTGGAAGCACGTGTATACGGCTATCTACACGCCTGGAGTGTTACCCATATGTAAAGAGGTGAAGTGCAGTAAGTGAGACCCAGGTTGTGGTTGAAGCAGTTTAATTCCCATCCTTCAGTGCTATAATACACATGCACCATGGTTTATGCATTTCTTTTACTTACTAGCAAGCTTCTATTTTCTCGGGAGTCAGTAACTCCTTGTTTCTTCCTCGGGACCCTATATACAGCCCTTGCTAGGAGCCTGTGTGACTCCCTTCTTTAGAAGATGATAAATCCACTAAATGTTAAACTGGCCGATTTAAACGACAAATCAACATTCGTGCACTGTACTGGTAACAACAGTAAGTTGCCATCATGAATCGACTCGCGATTTCTGTTTGTTTGAGAATACCTGTGAGCAGGCACAGTAGTGCTGCTTTCAGAGCCAACATTCTTCAAGTAATATAGTTCAGTGCTAACTAACCAAAACATTAAGTAACTAATCCATGGTTTGGCCTGTAATCTTAGGTTACTGCCCGAACAGAGGCACTCGCTTCTGATTGGTAGACAGTCCACGTATAGTGAATCGGGAACCAGATTATTGAGCGTAGAGAGTAACATTTGAAATATCCAAGTTCCCATGAAAATCAATGCCTGACTAGTATTCACCACTGATATGTAGCCATACGTTTAGTGTGTTTGAACTGTCATTTTGTGAATTCTTACTTTATGACATTCCTACAGACATGTTTTTGAGAGGGCTGAAAGCTGTGATTGCCATACATGGTGAATCTTGTTGTCTGCAGGGAATGTGTCTCAGTGGAGCAGACAGTCGACAGTCACGAGAGAGGTTGAGAAATGGCATAATGACACGATACAAGGACATGTGTTACCATTGTGTCGTCACGTGTGACACTACAGGCCCAGTTGCAACTGTTACCCATGAAAGTGAGTGTAATATGACTGTGCTTTAAAAACTCCCTCCTCAGTTGATTTAACCCATCATTAATCAGTTCGTTGATGTTCAAGTCTGTAGTTAAGCAATACATTTGTTTGAAAGAATTTACTTTGATCATTAGATAGGGTAACTTACAAAAGTGTAAATGGGATTATATTATAGTATATAGAGCCAGACCACAATTTTAACCAGACCCGGTCAATAACAATTTAATAACAGCATGTATGTTGGTGCCAGAATTAAATAAAGATAGGCAGATACCTGTCATAGTCCAACTTGTAACTCAACGGAGCTTTGGAACTTTTTCAGTTCAATTACAATTACACTTCTAAAATTTCTGAATCAATTACAATTACACCATTTCAATTACAATCACAGTTACATTTGTATTATGCAGAACCATTTGTTAATTATGTAGTGTGTGTGTTGCTGATTGTGTGTACGAATAATATGATTGATAAACAAATATAATGAACTTGGTGATGTTTGTACATTTTGTTGAACCGTGACTTCATGATTTCATATACAATTAGCTAGATCAATATTATTATTCCTTACAAATATAACGTAATGTTTGCCTGGTTCATTAATTAATGTTTAATCACACAGAAAACAGTACAACTATAAACAAAGGCCACAACCATTTGAAATCCGAATGAGTCTCTCCAATCTACTAAGCCATTTCAAAGCAATTCTACTCATAAAATGTAACCACAAATAATTTATACCACTACATTAGCAATGTTCGTATCAAGATATGTCCCAGAGGGTTTTGTCTATATCCCCTTGGTGTACATCCATTCCCTTGGTGTACATCCATTCTGTCTACTGTGATATACCTAAATTGGTTTACTCTGCAGTTGCGTTTTGATGTTGTACCCTAGTTTGCCCGCCATGAGTCTCTTGGCTTCAAGCCCAGTCAGTATTCTTACATAATAAACCTGTGGGCTTTAGCTCACTCTCAATTAACCACCACCTGACCCTTCACTATGTACACAAAGAATATTACAGAATCACAGAAAAGGCAGACCAATAACCAGTTGGGGTATATCTTGATAACAACTAATTGTGATGCATTTTGGCATATTTGAAGACCCTTTGGAAGCCAGGTGTGAAATGTCTGGTAGATTGCAATTAAATATTGCTTAGTAAGGCCAGAGTTATTTTGTTGATGCACATGTTATATCTGAATATTCCTTTGATTATATAAGCAGGTCCTGCAGGTGTTTTCATTAAGATCTTGATTTTCAGTTTTTTCAACAAGAGTTTTATGGTAGTTTATTGTGATTGATTGTAATTGATGCAATTACACAACATTACAATTACAACAGAATTTCAAAACCAGAGTCAATTACAATTACAGCATTTTGCAGTAATCAATTACATAATTGGACCCAGCCCTGCTTTAGAAACATTCATCAGAATCACATTGAATCACTCTTTGGTGTCATTTGTGGGGTGATATATGAAGTAACATGTATGGACTCATCAAACCTACATGGGCAAAACTAACAGGTCACAGTTGGCCAGGTTCAAAGAGCATGCCAGCATGAGACCCTGTAGGAACATAGAGTCAACAAGGACCACAACATCACGACCAAAGATGTGACAGCGCTTGGCCAGAGAAGACACCTTCTGGTGCAGAAAGATCAGTATGGCGATATAGAGATATGGGAGAGGCATCCAGCGATCAACTGAGACAGGGATTACAACCTTCCTTGATTTTCTCAGAACTGCTGACAACCACGAATATGGTCTTTATTCAATGTTTTAATAGATTGTCCGATGATTTCACCAAAACTAAATAACAAATTTGTACAAATGAGCTAGCAATGTCATAGTCGATATTAGGTATAGCTTTGATTTTTCACGAAATGAGTCTGAAATGAGACATAAGAATATAATAATATGTTGTAAGACTAACTGCCAGTATTGTAGACATTGTACAACAACTTGTGTACAACTATGCTGCTAGTGTAGCTTTAAATTATCTATGCTTCTTACAGGTGGTGTGGTTCTTCTTACAGGTGGTGTGGTTCTCATCGCTGGAACAGGGTCAAACTGTGAATTCATCAACCGTGAAGGACAGAACTTCCGTGTTGGAGGTTGGGGTCACATGCTTGGTGACGAAGCCTCAGGCAAGTGTCACATTACTTTAATAAGCAACTAGTTCATTCTTCATTATCATATAACCGCATCTGCCTGTCTACTGTGATAGACAGATGGCTGCGTTCGATGGTCTACTACATTTCATTATTTGTTTTGAATTGTCTAGACTCTAGAGGGATGCCACTATCTATGCATGTGTCCTATCATGCCTTGCATGTTCCGATTGTTTGACAATCATAACAAATCCTTGTTGACACCTTACACAGTATGAAACACTTCAAACAGACATTCTATTTCTGGTCTTGTGTTTTTCATGTAATATTTACCTGTGGGTGTCTGTCAATGCTTGAATCTCTTCGAAGCAGAGATGAAAACCTAACACTTCCATTGCCACTCATTGACACAGACCACTGTGGAAACCAGAATGATTACAGAGCAATGCATCCCGTTCTTCCATAATTTGTTTTCAACAACAGAGTAGCTACCATGAATGGTACTGGACAGAATGCTGACACAAGTAGATTACCAGGTGGCATTCTCCTGATCATTGGCTGTGCTTGACACTCGTTCTGCTGGATGTTACTGTGGCTGTGCTTGACACTTGTTCTGCTGGATGTTACTGTGGCTGTGCTTGACACCGTTACATCCAGCAGAACAAGTGAACCTATCTGTTTTCATTGTTCCTCTTGCAACTCTAGCAAGTTAGTTATTTGGATTCATTTAAAACACAAGTTTTCAATCCATTTGACAAATTTGTTTTAGATTATCTTGTAAATTAATGTTGTTTATCTGTATCACATTTAACCTTTGTAAACACCTCATTCACAAATTTTACTTTACTTGTTTTATTATCTCCGAAGTCATTCTAGTGATGTGATGTTACAATCTATTACACTGAGTTTAATGGTAGGCATACACATATAATCTTGTGTTTTGTTGTCAACTGTTCATTTGGTTCTGATTGCAGCATTCTGGATCACTCATTACTGCATAAAGTGTTATTTTGACACTGATGATAACCTAAATCCATCGCAACACGACACAACCTTTGTCAAAGATACAATGTTCAAACATTTCAATGTAAGTACACTTTGAGGGCATGATTTATGGTAAGACAGCTGAACAGCCTTGTCAGACAACCAGTATTTAGCAAGATTGTCATCCAAAGCAACAAGTTTCATTTAATGATACCAAATAAAGAACACCCACCAAATTTAATTAATGTTTTAGGTATTTGTCATAAATCTGAATGAACTGACCATGTGGCAAGTTGATAGGAAGATATAGACTCGATAACAATAATAATTTATTTAATGGGACAGTGTTTGTAACTTGTTAAAATTATCAGTTATCATGTGGTTTGTGAATGAATTGGTCATACTGCATATTGTCTATTACAATGCAAATGTCTTATTTGTTTTATGTATGTGCAGGTGAAGGACAAAATGGACATGCTGGAACATTTATACAGCAATTTCAGCAAGCCTTTTTATTCCATGATGTGCGTCGAACTGGCTAGAGGCAAGTGGATCGCATACAGGCCAATTTATGTAATCATATTAAGTCGGTCACATTTGATCATGTACCACATGAGCTATATGTGATCAATCATAGTGATATACAGACACTCATATGATTAGATAATGTTATTTATTTTGTAGACATGCCCTTTGTGACATCACAATTATTCCTAGTTTTTCCAGAATGCCATCTATATTAAACTACCTTACCTTACAGAACAGAAGGAAAGACTTTAAGGTCATTTCCAAAGCATTGCACCATATAATCGTTCTTAGAGTGCCAAACGTTTGTTACACCAGATCAAGCTGCTATCACCTTAATTCCCCAACATTTAACTTTGATGTCTTCAAATATAGATTGTTGTGTGTACACAGTTGCTGGATTGAAAAAATTCATCTCTAAATATAGTAGACAGTAGTGCCATTGACTGGCCACATGTTACATAGAAACAGGCACAATGTCCTACCATCTGGTTCATTAGTGAATGCTATCAGTGAATACAATGTCCTACCATCTGGTTCATGAGTGAATGCTATTAGTGAATACAATGTTTGTGTGCATATATATTCACTCAGCATTCACTCATGATGGTGGGACATTTTTTATACATGCACGCGCACGCGCGCGCGCACACACACCTTGCTTCTCTTTTATAAAATATAAATATCCAAGACAACATGCAAACGTTATGCTAACGTGAATGTAATGTTAGTCTAAACGTTAGTTTAGCGTTTAATGATACCATTACTTGAACATTATTTTGCTTGTTTGTTTAATGTAAATCTAACGTTTACTTTTAAACAAATTTCTAACCACAATGTAACGGAAATCAAACCATCCCTATAGTACATCCACATTTGAAATATTGTGAAATAACACTGTCATTCTTGCTACACATGCACACGAAGGGTTACAACTGAAGAAAACACTTTATTTTTTAACAGGGTACAACAACTTTCATGGCTCGGACGAGTTCCGTCAGTCTCAGCCCTTGTCAATGAATGATCACAAACATTTTGAATTAGAACACACAACTCCACATTGAATAAAGTGCACAACCTCACTGGAAAGATAACCCACCAATTTTAATATTATAATTCCATACTAGGCAGAGGTTTGGGGTCAACCAACCCTACAAGATGGAAAGGAATAAAATAATAATTTACATGATTTCCAAGAAATGTGTCGTATGGTCGTTTAATCTAATAAATATTTCAAAACAGAAGCGGGAGTTGTGTAACCATTTTTGCCATTTGAAATCGAAACACCAAATTACGTTCCCGGAATGTTACAGATAACCAAAATGTAGAGCTCTAGATGTAGTGTTAATTCTGTTCCACTTCCACTGCCAAATAGTGCAATTAAACGTTGTTTGCAGTATGCGCCTTAATTTGAATAAGAAGCGGGAGTTGGAAAACCAGAACGTTACATTAATGTTTCAGGAACGTTTGTTATTTAACGTTTTAAATTCAAACTAAAAAATAACATTCCAGGAACATTAACTGTAACCAAAATCTAACAGTTCTAACCAAATGCAAACATTACATTAACATTTGCATGCTATGTGGGATACACTCGGCAACAAAGTCTGATGCCAAATTCTTGAAGGAACATGCATTGATGCGATGGATCATTAGTAACCCCTTGTGCCTACAGTATTATAAGCCATGTAACATTCTGGTGAGGGCCTTATATCTGATATGTTGTTGTTGGAGTTGATAGGGGCATCACAGCTGAAAGATCCCCTGTGTTGTGAGGCTTTCTATAAAGCTGGCCAGTTTCTAGCTCAACATATAACAGCACTGCTTCCAAAGATTACCAAGGTAAACATTCTTAGTTATCGTAGGATTAAAAAAGAATATATGTTTGTGAAGCATGTACCTGAAACATGTACATGAACGCATCTTTTTCTAGGAACCCACAAAACTTAGTTATTTATTTAACAACTGAATTTTATAAATGTCATGTCGATGTGTTCTGAGATGCAGTAAATCAGTAGTGATGTATTTCTTTAGACAAATAGTGCTTCATAGTAGAATATGTAGTTTAGATATGTGTGGCTACAGTGACATGACTATTAGGCACTTAAATAAACTTTTCCTTTTCTCATGAATAGTTTGAATGTGCTTAATATCTCTAAATTAAGTAATGATTTCACTAGGGGAACCAGAATTTGCCTTAGTAAGAGTAGGTATATATTAATGTGATTTTTGTTGCAACTGCAGGCACAACTTGATGGCGAGGGCGGGCTCAAAATCGTGTGTGTTGGTTCTGTCTGGAAGAGCTGGGAACTGCTGAAAGAAGGTCAGTGTTCTGTGAGATGGAATATAATCAACTTGCTGGTTCTATTCTCATCTTAAGTACTGTGAAGTTAAGCAAAGTTTTTTATAGCACACCAAATGTATTAGCATATCGGTCAATGACATTTCACAAGATGAAGTACTTTCAGATGTGGTGCTCTGCCTTGTATTAAGGTAGGTAAAGTCATCCCCCAGGCATTACGCCTTAGGAAGCCATGAAGGCTTATATGGCCAGTGCTTAAACCTGGTTTCTATAGTGCGAAGCAACTTAGAGTGCAGTTATACTGACTCTCCTGGACGGGACACTAGTCCATCGCAGGTACCTTCCAAACAGTGTTTGTACTCATTTACAGCTGAGTAGACTGAGGCAAAGTAGGGTAAACGAAATTGCCTAAGCTTCGAAAACGAACCGTGACCAGTGTGGGTCTTGAACTCACAACCCTTGAATTTATAGTCCAATACCTTAACCACTAGACCACGGCTGCCCCCTGTCTGCCTTGTATTATTGACGTGTAATCAATGACGTACTGACGCGGTTGGCAGCTGGTTTGGTGTTCACATCCAGGACATAAACAATGAGGGCCATTCTCATCGTGGTGGTCCAGTCACCAGCAAATTTCCTTATGGTGCAATGACCATACCTTTTTATTTTGTTATGTTCATCATTGGAAAATTAAACATGAAGATGTTTAAGAATGTTTTTAAGAAGTTACAAACCGTTAACTTAAAAAACAAATTCCAAACCTGCTTCACTGTTACTGTATTATCAAAGTCGTACTACTGTTATTGCATATTCATTTATATTTTGTCAGGTTCACAAGTTTTCTTGTAGCACAGACTTCTGTCTGACTATTTTATTAATCATCAAGAAACACTACAGGGCTACAAATAATACCTCAAAGTGAAACATATTAATATTAAAAATATATAATACTAGCCGAGTTGCCCGGTGATGTACGGGAGAAAAAGCAAGAGCTTATCACTCCTTGTACTACCAAGTCACGTTTTGATACTTGCCTTGGCAGTGCGCTCCAAAAATCATGTACAACTACAAGTGTTAGGTGGATGTTTGACGTAGATTAATAATAATAATAATAATTAACCGATAATTAACAAAACACGGTACCCTGATATAGAGATAACAATAATAATTTATTAAATTCTATGGCGCCTATATCTTCAGGAACCTGAGCTCAGAGGTGCAACAAAACAGAATCATTAAGTATAATCGTGAACAGGGATGTGCAAAAGTCATTATCAGAATGAGGGGCAACCGAAGATTTATGGTGGAAATGCAATTTAGAATAAATATGTCTTGAGAGGTTTTTTGGAATATGGCTATAGTCCTGATGTTTTCAAAGTGATGGGGAGTTCATTCCAGACCTTAGGCGTAGCGACAGAGAAGTTGTGGAATTGATGATCTGAGCTGCTTAGGGATATTTGAAAGATGCAGGAGACTAGCCAAGTATTGTGGTTGTGTATACAGAGCACAATATGTAAGAGTAGACAGCTTACATTTGATTCGATAATTAACAGGAAGTCATTGTAACTGTATAAGAAATGGTAGTGATGGTGAAAACCGAGGCGCCCTGAGTACACCTGCCAGACAATTTTTTAGCAATGCTATTTAGTAGCGAATTACAATAGTCAAGGCGGCTACTAATTATTGCTGTTGATATTGTTTTAGCAGTAAATAATGTAGATATGTGACGCCAAATTCTACAGATATCACGTACATGATAGAAACATGTAACAATGGCAGACACACGCATTGCGGTGCTCACAATTGTATGTAACTGTTGTTCTGAGTTATGTCATTTACGTCAAATGTCCACATTGGTTCCTTTGATGTAATACCTGACCCCTCGGAAGAATTTCAAATATTTTTATTGTACAAAAATTTCATCCCCATACATGAATGACGTTCATGAATGACATTGAACCTGACACATATATGAGGGAACATACGTACAGTCATACACACACACAGAGTCACAAACTACTTTATGTTAAAGAAATTGTAAGCGTCAACTAAAACCCTTTAATTTCTGATAACTGGGATAATTAAATATGCTATGTTTCAGGTACACTGTCAAAAAGGAATAGAAACAACTTGTTCATGTACTGTTTTTATTTTCAGGATTCCTGCAGACTCTGAAAAAGAATCATAACAGTGAAGAGCGAAGTAAGCTGAAGAAAATCACGCTGTTATGGCCCACGAAACCTTGCACGTATGGAGCGGCTTACCTTGGGGCAGAAGCAGCTGACTGCCAACTACAGATGAACTTCGATGAAAATGCGACCACCTTCTTTCAGCACGTGTTTTGAAGGCGGGAAACTTGCACAGACCTCTGGCGTGGCACATTGAGGCTTCATCGTGATGAAGAATAATTAATTCCAGATCGTGGCAGGTGTATCGATCAACAATCTGTGTATCATAGTTATTTTACAATGCTTTTAGTTGTGTTATGGTATGTATGTGGTTACTAACGTAGTCTGTAACATTGTAGTGATGAGGGGGTGCCAGGAAGTGGGAGGTTGGTCCTGAAAATTGGTGGAAGGTTGGCTTCAAAAATAGGTGGGAGGTGTTAACACAAATTATATAAATAACACTACCACACCAGAATTTGGTCAAACATCCAGGGAGTCCCATTCTAACTCGTCTGTTATGAGTAACATTTTTATTAGCATAATAAAATTAAGCAAAATTAATATTTAACACTTGTTTGTTCAGTAAACGAACTGAACTATAGGCATAGCACAATCATGAATCAATCAGATCAGTGATGCCACCTGATGGTAACAGTCAAAATACGGGTTCGCAGCCAGACTCTGTTTTGGGGAGTTCATCACTAGGCGAGCCAGAATTGACTGAACGAAACTATCTTGCATGTAGTGTGTGGGTTTGGGAACCAGATTATTAATTTTACAGCCCCTTCTAAATTTAATTCACATATAATTAAAGCTTGCCATTGTAAAGTTATGATCTTCTTCATAGTCTTCAGCCCACAGTATCGAGGATGGCATAATCGACTGGATAGAAAAATGGCTGACTGACAGAAGACAGTATGTTGTAGTAGACAGGGACTTTTCAAACTGGAAATCAGTTTTGAGTGGGGTACCACAAGGATTCAGTATTATGACATTTATTATTCTTACTATATATCAATGACCTGGACGATAATATAACAAGCAACATACTAATATTTGTGGATGACACAAAAGTGATTATAAAGATTAAATATGATGGTGATAAACAACATTTATAAAACGATTTAGATAAATTAGTTAAATGATCTGAAAAATGACAGATGTTATTAAATTTTGGGAAATGTAAATGCTTACACGCGGGACACAGGAACTTGGATGTAAACTTTAAAATGGGAGATACTGTTTTAGGTGCTACCGTAAAACAAAAGGACAAAGGAGTAACAAAAAGTGCTGAAATGAGTTTCTGAGCAGTGTGGCATTGCAGTTTCAAAGGGTAATCAAATTCTTGGGTTGATTAGGATAAATATAACATATAAGGAAAAAGAACTAATTATTTACGTCAGCATCAAGCAATATTGAGGCCTCATTTAGAATATTGTAAACAAGCTTGGAGACGATATCGTAAGAAGGATATAGATACGCTTGAACGAATACAGAGGAGAGCAACTAAAATGAGACACCTTAGTTAAGAATAACACCTAAAAGAATGTGGTTTAAAAACCATAGAAACAAGGAGATCAAACTGAAGTTTTAAATATAGTAAATGGGTATGAAAATATTGATAAAAAAAATGTTTTCACCCTAGAAAGAGAACTAGAGGATGTGAGGTAGCATTAGTAAAGGATCATTGTAGATTGGATACCAGGAAGTACTCGTGTGTTTTATTACGATGTCCGTGTGTAGACGTTTTAGACTGTTTTACTATGACGTCCGTGAGCGGACGTTTTGTCACTCGCACGGGAACATTTCGTTGCAGTTTACTAAGACGCCCGTGCGCGAACGTTTTGGTGGCATTTTACTATGACGGACGTCGTAGTAACATGCGCGTGACGCAGTATCGCGTTCGACACACCCACGTGTTCCTGGAAAGAAACCATAACGTACTGCGAGAACACTTGATCGCGCTAATGAGGAGGGGTGGTGGATGGTGGGAGGTTGGCACCGAAAACAGATGGGAGGTTGACCCCCAAAACATGTGGGAGCTGGGATGTTGACCCCCAAAACATTTGGGAGCTAAAAAGTTGAGACCCTGCCACACCCCTCCATTGGTGTCGCCATGTATTATAAACGGTTACAAGTTAGGTGCGTGTTTGTGTGACGTTCCTTATTTTTAAATACATACAAAATGTGCAAATTATTATGTCTAGTGACACAGCGAAACTCATGCACGTTTAAATTATGTTTACTTTGATATTTAGTGAGTTTAATTTAACATGTTTCATAAATGCATCCTAACCAAGTTAGGTTAGTGACATACAGTTGTATCCATAACAGACAAATTATGAATATATAATTTTATAGAACATTTGCTTTGAACGTACGATTTTATACTGCATATAGTTTCAAGACATTCCATTTGCAATCAATACTCTATATAGAACAAACATGGTTGCTATTTCCAAGATCGCTATATAAAGCCTTGTTCCGTATCCTGTGTCAGGCATTTAAAGGTAACCCACCGCTGTCACAGCAAGCATAGAGTTCGACTTAGAGAGATGGCGTGGTCTGTGGGGGAGGGGACTGATTGCAATATTTAAATATGTCTCCAGAGCATTTCTGTCGCAGTATTCGTCATACTGTCTGTGACACACATTGCACCGATCTGAATCCATTCCTACTCCAATCGCAGTTTCGTTGCTACACAGTATCTACTCAAAATGTTTGAACACGCAACTTTTGATAAGAAACACGATGAAAAAAAACAATATAAATAACGTGCTAGGGCTTATAAAGTGTTGGTTTGACTAACAAAAATGTCCATCCTGCTGACGGGAAAACTTGGTAGTTCGTGTTAAAAAAAAATTCGTGACACAACTGTTATGTCGCCACACGGATTCTGACGTTCGCCGTGGTGCGTTTAACAGGAACAGGCGACCATTTGGGTGTACTAACGAAGTTCACGCCCATACTGCATCACCCACATATAATACGATTGTCCAAGGCAGGATATAATCGCGGCGTTTCGTCGTAAGAATTTCTTGTCTATTGAGTGAGTGTTTGCACAGTATGTTCTGCCAGTCCTTTGCTTGTCTGGCTGTATGGCGCACTGCGAATGTTTTTGATACCATTATTTCTGCAGAACGTCTGGAATTCCTTGCTAGTGAATACAGTTCCATTGTCAGAAACCAAGGACAGTCCGTGTGTTGCAAACGTTTGACAAAGTCTTACTATAGTGGCAGCTGTAGTCGAAGATGTCATGACTTCGACCGAGTGTCTACAATGGTGAGAATCATAATTTTTCCTCTTCAACTGGATTTGTGTCGTTAATGACCAGTCTGGTGTAGACAAGACACTGCCTGGGTCCCATGGGTACAAGTTTACGTTCGGTAGCAACTTGTATTATCGGCACACCACGCAACTACAAACCTTTACCTCAATTTCTGCATTTCGCACTATACCAGGATGACGTTCGTCCAGTGGCGTTTCTCGATCCTGTGTTGGAATAACAAACAACAACAACCTCGCTGTACATACATATACATATACACATACATATATATATATATATATATATATATATATATATATATATATATATATATATATATATATATATATATATATATATATATATATATATATATATATATTATATATATATATGCTTGCAAAACTTGGTGTACCGCTACCGTCGCGGCATCTCGACGTGTTGCTGCGTGGCTGTGGTGTTGAATCGAAGTGCTGTGAAGAGATCGGAGAACGGTTGTGATGGCAATTGCAGTAGCGGCTCGGTTTATATAGCCTGTCGCTAATGCTGATGGTGCCCTTTTTTCCTGGGTTTTTCCCGGTTTGATCCGGTTTGATCCGGTTTGAACCGGTTTGATCCTCTTCGTTCGAACGTTCCAGAAAGCGGCGGTGTTTTTTTGTTGACCTTGAGCTTTTGACCTCGTGATGTTCTAGCAGACTCGTGTCATTATAGGCGGTATTTAGGTGTCGACGCGAAACGACATACGTCGAACAGTTCTCGATATTATGCAATGATGCGATATGTGTCGCATAGCTTACATGCACTGCTACGTTTTTCCCGCAGCATGCACGAACTTTCGTCTGCTAGGTTTCAGTCTGGTAGCAGGGTGAAAATGTGGGATCGTGTTTCTTTTCGTGAGCATGGAAAATTCCATGACGTCGTTCGAACGTTCCAGAAAGGAAAAAAAAACTACATGAAACCGGTTCGAACCGGTTCTGTACCCAGACACGTCTCGAAAAGCGCGCCATAACCGTCAGTATTAAACCGAACCGCCACTGTTCTTCCTGCATGTTTAGGGTTGGGTCAGGGTTCGTATTAGGGTTCACTACAGACGACAGTATTAGGTTTACTAACCCTAACTGGTAATCGTATAAGTACAAAAGGTCGGTGACCTTTGACCTTTCATTAGGGTTACTAACCCTAACTGACAATTATTCCTACAGTTTACCAGTTTTTTCTCGAATTTTCCATTAGGGTTACTAACCATAACCCTAATTGACAATTGTATAAATGCAAAAGGTTGTGACGTCATAAGTCACGTGACTGCATAATTGACCCGTAGCAGCGCCCTCTGGTGACTGTATCATCGCAAAACATGGCAGCAAAACAAGACGGCAGCCTCCATAGAGAGGTAACGTGGTATGCATATGAGGAGGTGTGACGTCGTAGGTCACGTAACTGCTCTCGACCAATCAGAACCGTCGACACAATTGAACCGTAGCGCCCCTGGCGGTGAAACTACTTTCGACCAATCAGAAAGTGCTCCAAAATCTGTATATTTGAACGATAATAGAGGGATTTCCCCGTGGCGCCCCGGTGGTGAAATCTCTCGACCAATCAGAACGCTCCATTACAAATTCTGACCAATCAGAATGAGCTCCAAAATATGCTCATTTTTGAGGATTGAAAAACACCAACATACTACTGTTGTGTATGAAATATATAGGGTGCACTGTTATGAAAGGATCGATTGATATACGATGACTACACATGAGAAGTACAGTGACCTTAGCTTGCGAGCGTTTACCGCTGCGCCAGAGGCTTGTAGGGTGGAGTTGAATTGCGGGTTTTATATCTCGCTAGAGGTCATGTGATGACATGACGATGATGAAATATATATAAGTCGTTCTTTCATAACGAGAGGAGCCTATATATTTCATACTAACATACACGTTGTCTGTTCATTCAATGTAATCACAGGTTCTCACACTCAGACGTATTCCACGTTCCTAGGGGCGCCACTGTTTTTGAGTATTCGTTTCCTACAGATGTAAGATTTTTATCTGCTAGAGGCGCTACTATTTCGAGTACTACGGGTTCTCTTTCGACTGTGTCTATAGGGGTGTCACTTGAGTCTCTAGGAATACTACAATAACAACACGTGCCATTCCTTTTGTCACTTTTATTAAATATAATACATATGTTGTGTTATGTAAAGTTCATCTTCTAATAAAGTTAAACTTAATTAAACTATTGTGTGTGTGTGTTTGTGCGTGCGTGCATGTGTGTGCGTTTGTGTGCGTGTTTCTAACATCCATGGATTAATGAATATGATTCTTTGTTTCATATATTTGTGCCATTCGTCCGTCATCATACTAACTACTTGACTACTGATGTTGCGTGTTGCTTCAGTTAATGTTAGCAGTGTGTCGCGGCAAACCAACAAGATTAGGTTGATCAGCGATTCCTCTATCATAATAGAGCACTCTGTCACCGTTAACATTGGCATGGTCACTGGCGGTGGTGGCGGAGCATCGGTCCTCAACGTAGTAGGCGATGCCAGAGGTGATGTTGGTGTGAAGTAGGCGTCACGTTGTGACATGGACGGTGACGGTGACGGTGACGACGGTCGTGGTGGTGATGATGGTGGTAGTGGAGGTGTTGGCGACGTTCGTGATGTCGACTGCCTTCTCTTGTTGAGTACCAACCGCATATATATATCTCATACATATATATATATATATATATATATATATATATATATATATATATATATATATATATATATATATATATATATATATATATATATATATATGAGATATATATATATGCGGCTGGTACTCAACAAGAGAGAGAGAGAGAGAGAGAGAGAGAGAGAGAGAGAGAAAGAGAGAAAGGAAAAGAAAAGATATTTGTTTTATATATATATGTTTATATATATATATATATATATATATATATATATGTCATTTGGTGAGAGCGTTTGACTCTGCGCTGGGTCATATATATATATATATATATATATATATATATATATATATATATATATATATATATATATATATATATATATATATATATGTATATATCATATATATATATATATATATATATATATATATATATATATATATATATATATATATATGACCCAGCGCAGATTCAAACGGCTCCAACCAAATGATATATATATATATATATATAAACATATATATATATATATATATATATATAAAACAAATATCTTTTCCTTTCTCTCTCTCTCTCTCTCTCTCTCTCTCTCTCTCTCTCTCTCTCTCTCTCTATATATATATATATATATATATATATATATATATATATATATATATATATAAAAATCTCTCTCTCTCTCTCTCTCTCTATATATATATATATATAGAGAGAGAGAGAGAGAGAGAGAGAGAGAGAGAGAAAGGAAAAAAAGATATTTGTTTTGTTACTGTCACCAACATCATCTCCACCTTATTGTATGCATCGACTGTGTAGCGTCTTTTTCACTTTCTCCACCACATCGAGCCGCCACTGCAATGACGCGCATTTATCGGTCAAAGACTCAACCGTCCAGTCCAGTAGGTGTATGCTAAAACCGACGGATGGCGAGGAATACTCCTCTTCTGACAGATACAATAGGCGACACATCAAGGGTTGTTTGATTTAAATCATTTGATTTAAATCATTGATTTAAATCATGATTTAAATCGTGCAAAAAAAAATAATTGATTTACGATTTTTTCAATTTTTTTGACTTCCGGTTTTTTTAATCGCTGATTTATATGAATTTAACACAAATAATCAAATAATTGTTTACAAGCATCGAGATCAATAAAGTTGTGTGTGTTTTTTAATACAAAAGCACAATGTGCGCACACTTGTATTGACACCAGACAGCCTGATAGCCAAATATTTTATGACATTGTGTATACCAGATTTTAAAAAAATATTAAAAAAATTAAAAACTGCCGCCGCCGCCGCCGCCGCCGCCGCCGCCGCCGCCGCCGCCGCCGCCGCCGCCGCCGCCGCCGCCGCCGCCGCCGCCGCCGCCGCCGCCGCCGCCGCCGCCGCCGCCGCCGCCGCCGCCGCCGCCGCCGCCGCCGCCGCCGCCGCCGCCGCCGCCGCCGCCGCCGCCGCCGCCGCCGCCGCCGCCGCCGCCGCCGCCGCCGCCGCCGCCGCCGCCGCCGCCGCCGCCGCCGCCGCCGCCGCCGCCGCCGCCGCCGCCGCCGCCGCCGCCGCCGCCGCCGCCGCCGCCGCCGCCGCCGCCGCTCTCCGATCTTTGCACATCTATTTCGGCGCATCACCAGCAACGATGAAATACACATGTTCAAAATGCAACAAAGTGTTTGGAAAAAAATACACTATGCTAAGGCATATAAGAACGGTGTGTAATTCCACCACCGTTTCTCCACCATCAGTATGTATAAAATGTGGTAAGGTGTGTGCAAGAAATTACAACTTACAAAGGCATGAAAGAACGACATGTGTCGATTCACGACCATTGCAAAAAAGAGCGAAAAGGGAAGATACTACACTCCGCCACCCGTTCATTAGCGAAGATCCCATCGACCCGCCGCCCGATCGATTTCCCTTCTCCGACGCTCTGTCATCAGATTTGTTAGAGGTCGTCCGCAACAATTGGTCCTACATTAGGACACGCGTATCCAGAGGCCCTCTTCAGACAAGGGTAAATTTTTACGTATCATCACTAAACACATCCACTCTAGAAACTCCATTGAACACCATGTTCGAACAACAGACCAAAGCTTTCAAAATCAACTTCAGTTATGGATTTGTTTTGAAAAACAAAAACACAGGGTGTTATAGGTACTATCATTCTTCCTGCAAATGCTGCGGTCGATACCTGGACGAACCCAGTCTCATCACCAATCGGGAGGAGTTCAACATATTTCTGGAAACCATCAAACGAACAGATGTTTTACAATGGGCAATAAGCCAGAGGCCCGACTCTGCGTGGGTTTGTGAACTCATGACAAATGTGACCTTTTTATAAACCGCATCATCAATCACCCAATAGGATGTGTAGCCATGACTCCTCTGCCGACATACATCAAGAAGAACAAAGCCGTCATCGGTCTGGAGAGAGAACCTATCCATCAGATAAGTTACAACGATAAGTTGTGCCTCTTTAGATGCATAGCTCTTCATCGGGGTGGTGACGTCCGTTGTTTGGAATCTACCGTTGAGAAACTCTACGAGACGTACAAACAGGATGACGATGTACCCATGGAAGAATTTGCTGGAATTACACTCGATGACCTCTATCGCGTAGAGACCACTTTCCAAATGAACGTTTGCGTTTATAAACTCGTCGAGTCTGATGATGATGATGACGGAAAGAAGACCGCAGAACTCGTCCGGCGATCGTTGTGCCATTATTCTGACACGATGTATCTCAATCTTCACGAAACACACTTTTCGTATATACAAAACATTCAAATGTACTGCCACACCTATCGCTGCAGAAAGTGTGAGCACAGTCTATTTAAAGATGTGTGGCAGCTGAACAGACACGAGCGCACGTGCACGGGAGGTTGCGTCGGGTATATCCCGGCGGGGTGTACCATTCGACTCCGTCGGTATTCAAACGTCTGGACGACGAGAACATTCGAGTCCCTGAATCGTTGCGGTACTATCCGTACCGAGCCACCTTTGACTTCGAGTGTTGGTTCGACACCGCACGACTTCCGTCGGACAGCGACAAGAGCGTTGAACGTCAGCGTGGCATCCAACGTGCCGGGACACGAACAAGTGCAATGTTTCGTCACGGATGGAGGCACCAACAAGTTGGTGAGCGCCATGATGGACATCTTGCAATCGATGAGTGACGCCGCCTACGAAAACATAAAAAATTCTTACGAAGACGTGCTAGCTCGACTGGTAAAAGCACGATCGAATTGGGACGAAACATTGCGCAATGCACAATCACCTGACGACGAGGAATCTTGTCAACCGAGCAACCCGTACACAACGCTGATGAAACAACTTTATGACTGGCTTCATAAATTACCAGTCATCGGGTTTAATTATGGGAAATACGATCTCAATGCCGTCAAACAATTCCTCGTTCCCTACTTCCTGTCAAAGAAAGAGGAAGAAGAAATGGAACAGGACGACAAAGAGAAAGAAGAAGAAGAGAACGATGACGTCGGGTCGTATTTCGTCATCAAACGCGACAACACATTCATGTATCTATCGACGGATAAGTTAAAATTCCTAGACATGACCAATTGCATAGCCCCGGGATTCATCTACGACAAATATCTGAAAGCGTACGGTTGTAAAATAACAAAAGGTTTTTTTCCATATGAATATATGGACTGTTTGGAGAGACTCGACGATACCGCACTTCCAGCAAAAGAAGCCTTCTTCAGTCAATTGAAGAACGAGGGTATTTCCGACGAGGATTACGTCGGTTGTCAAGTGGACTGGCGCGATAACGGCATGACGACCTTGCGAGACGTTCTTGTCTGGTACAACAATAGAGACGTAGTTCCCTTTCTACAAGCCATCGACAGACAGTTCGCCTTCTACCAACAACGCGGCATAGACATGTTCAAGCAGGGCATCAGCGTACCCGGTCTGACCTTGCTCTACCTGTTCAACGATCTTCCGGAGAAGACGTACTTTACGGTCTTCAAAGAGAAGAATAAAGATCTTCATCATCTCGTCAAAGATCACGTGGTTGGTGGACCATGGCTCGTTTTCGCCGCTATCACGAGAAAGGAGTCACTACGCTACGTCAGAACGAGTACAGAGAAGCCGCTCGTTCGTGTCGAACGATCGGTGGCTACGATGCCAACGCTCTGTACCTGTGGTCTCTCATACAAGACAACTACACGGTCAGATGGCTGTAGAATGGCTTATATGTGAAGCCACAAGAACGGGACGCGCCACACGACATCAAGTCAACGGTCGAGAGAAGAGGATCGGTAAACTTCCGGTGGACGGGTAGTGCAGTGAGACGAACACGGCGTATCAGTTCCACGGATGTTTCTACCACGGTCACCCGTGCTTGGGTCTAGAAACGAACGCCGTCAACAGGAAACCAATGACCCAACTGCTCGCCGAGACCCGAACGAACACCGCCTACCTACGTAACTCTGTCAAGGTCGTCGAATTGTGGGAATGCGAGTGGAAAGAGACGAGAAGAGATCCGGTCGTGAAAAAGTGTCTGGATACTGCTTTTCCACGACGACGCCACGTGCGGTGGACGATGACGTCGCAACAGACCCTGAGAGGCGTGCGTGACGGAACCATATTCGGATTGATCGAATGTGATGTTTCGGTGCCGATAACATTACACGCGCATTTTTCCGAAATGCCGCTGGTGTTTAAAAACATCCATCTGACCCGCGACGATCTTGGACCTTTCATGCGCCGATACGCCGAAGAACACGACATCATGACGACCCCGCGGCGTATGCTCGTGGGCAGTTTCCACGGCGACAAGAAAGAAGAAAACCGTCACGTACGCCCTGCCCGTACACGTGGGGTTCTTCGTTTTGCAGTACGCCAAGTTGCGCATGTTGCAGTTCTATTACGACTTTATCAACAGGTATATGGAGCGTCCTCTTTTTTAGTACTGCGAGATGAATACAGATTCCGCCTATATGGCCTTGGCCGGCGAGTCCGTCGACGACCTCGTGACCCCGGAACTTTATTTCCGACATCGATCCGAATGGTTGCCGCCCGAATGTTGCGACGAACACCAGAACGAGTACGTGCGCTGTCGACTCGCTGATCGTCCGAGGCATGCTGTAAGGCGCGCAAGGCATACGACAAGAGGATACCGGGTCTATTCAAGGTCGAGTGGTCCGGTGACGGGTTCGTGGAGTTGTGCAGCAAGACGTACTATTGTTTCGGAGCCACCGACAAGTACAGCACCAAAGGACTGAGCAAGCGTCACAACGCCATCAACAAGGACGCGTTTCTAGAGGTGCTCGCCAACCGTCGGAGCGGAAGTGGAAAGAACCGCGGGTTCCGGGTGCATCACTCGTCCGTGTTGACGTACGTGCAGGAAAGAGCGGCTCTCACCTACTTCTATGCCAAACGCGTGGTGCACGAGGACGGAGTGAGCACGGGTCCGGTGGACGTATAGAAAAGACGCACGCCGGTCGTACGGCCTGTTGACATAGTGCTAGGAGATGTGTTCATACTCGTTATAATCACCCTCGTAGGTTTGGTGTTCGCAAGCGTTATAGACGGCGAATTTCTTATAAGAGGAGACGTTCATTGCTGGTGCAGGAGAGTGGACTTGCTTTAATTCGAAGTTCTCGTTTGAGGAGTTTCGGTACCAACTTCGTGCTCGCTGGTATGATAACTTTGATCAGGTTAAGGTACTGTCTGTTACGTACAAGATATGGATCCCTGATGTTAGTCCTGACTAATCAGTGTCTCAGGTGATGCTTTGGTTCCTGTCATGAGAATTCATGAATTCCGCTGGAGTTACGATCCCGAACTTTCAAAGAACATTTTCACATGCTGTGTTGTCTATGCATTGTACATCTAAAACGTTTGTTCTAGTCAGAAACGCGTCATCAGTAGTAGCGACAGACTATATAAACAGGACGTGTAGAAAAGGCGATGCACACTGGTCGTCTTTCATAAGTGACCATGGACGTACGTTGGAAACATCCTTTCACGTGCATCGTCGCCGGACCGACGGGATGTGGTAAAAGTACTTTCGTGACGCGTATGCTGCATCACGCTGCTACGATGATCGATCCACCTCCCGAACGGATCACGTGGTGTTACGGAGAATGGCAAGAGGCCTACGCAACGATGGACTACGCCCTATGAACCTCATCATCATAGACGATCTCATGGCGGAAACGAACTAACGGGTCACGACTTTGTTCACTAAAAAAAGTCATCACAGGAACACGTCCGTGCTGTATCTTGTACAGAACTTGTTCCCTAAAAACAAGGAAAGTCGTACCATCAGTCCGAACTCTCAGTACATGGTGGTGTTCAAGAATCCTCGTGACGCATCGCAGATGTCGCACTTGGCTCGTCAGATGTATCCGGGGCGCGCGAAGTTCGTACAAGAGGCTTTTAAAGACGCCATGTCGGTACCGTACGATTATCTATTGGTCGATCTCAAACAGGACACACCCGAAGACATGCGTCTGCGCACGGCCATCTTTCCAGACGACAGTGTTCAGCACGTGTACTTACCGAAGGTATAAAAAGACCGAGTGCGTGGGCCGTCTCTTCATTCGCACCATGTCTGACCTGGTGAAGAGACGCATTTTGTGCATACAGGCTTTGAACAGATACAAGAGCACCAAATGGAAAAGAGCCATCATCGCTAACGCCGACGCCGATCTGCTGTGTGCACTGGTCGAGTGTGCCTACAACATATTAAAAAAAAATAACATTCCATTGTCCGATTCACAGAGGCAACGTTTGAGTAAATATAGAACGAAATTATGCGAGTTGTCTCAGAGACGAACGCCAGCTGCCAGGAGAAGACGCATCTTACTACAACGACAGGTCGGCGAGGGACAGAGCGGGGGCTTCCTATCGGCCTTTCTAGCACCGTTGGCAAGTTCGGTCTTTCTACCCTTGCTCCAAGAGGTGCTGTTCAAGAAGTAGAGAGAGAGAGAGAGGGAGAGAGAGAGAGAGAGAGAGAGAGAGAGAGAGAGAGAGATGGAACACGCACGAAAGATGGTCTTGGTGGATCCGCGACTGTTGGACACACTTCGCTCACCATCACCATCGGCAGACACCCTAGGTAAGAAAGTACAAGCCCTCGACGACGAGATGATGACCATCCTCGATAGAAAGGACCTCGACGATAGGACCAAGGTAACATTGTATAGTCAGGTGTTGCAGCGTTACAACGCCTTGTCCGATAAATACGTCAAGGAACCGGTACGCGTGGTCTCGTTGAACGAGTCGATATCAGCAGCAGCATCGGGGGTGAGTCAGGAACGGGGGTGGGGCTGGGACCTGTGGTGCAAGGAACAGTAGGAGCTCCTAGTAGCGGAATAGAGGCCACCGTCGTGGACACCGTTCCCAAGACCATGCAGGTCAAAGCCAGACGTTTGATGGAACATCTCAAACGAGATATCGCGTGGACCGCACGTGGCGAACTTATTCACGAGGGTGTGCCGGTTTTCGGAAGTAACGTGGTGGATCTCGTGAATGATCTGTTGCGTAAGAGAAAGACCGATCCGATAGGATGGCAGCCATTCGCACGACAACTCCGTACCATCAACCTACCCATGGAGTTGATCGGTAATGCCTCCAGGAGAGCCTACATACGTCAGGCGACGACGACGACGACGACGACGGCCACTCCGCCTCGTCGAACTCGTTCTGGTGCGAGTAGTGCACGGAGATCACTCAGTTGGACACCCCTCGCTCGTCGACGTAGTCGAATGGAACATTCCATGCCCACCCCACCCTCAGAACGACGACAACGACACAAGACTTTGACGTCATTGGCTAGTTGGGAAGACTTTTAAGGTGGTGTGATACGTGTCCATAGCACAGTGTGCGCTGCGATGTGCGATCCACAGGACACGTACCGTTCCGTCGTCGTTGCGCTACTTTGCGGTGGACTTTACTTGCTCGCCGATGCTATCGCTCAACGTCTGATACTGGTAGGGTCACTATTCGGGATATGGTCTCAATACTAGACAATCGATCCATCACCGTCGTTGTGGTCGTGGTAGTGTCTGTTCTGCTTTACGTCAAGACCCGTGCTACGCAGTCAACGTCACCATCATCACCACTGTCAACCCATATATTTTAATGGCGTCGAGGAATAAACAACTGAAGAGGGTCTACTTCGATTCGAAAAGGGTTTCAAGTTACGGAGGTGTCGACGCCTTGCGACGCGTCACGCGCGTGCCGAGGAAAATCGTCGAAGAATGGTAGTCGGAACATGGCGCCTATACCCTACACAAACTGGCGAGATGTCATTTCAGGAGACGACGCGTCGTCGTAGGAGGTCCACATCAGCAGTGGCAGGCGATCTCGTCGACCTGTCGAATTTGAAAACCGACAACGACGGTACGACCTTTCTCCTCACGGTGATCGACGTCTTCATGAAAGTGGCTTGGTGCGTTCCGCTGAAGAACAAGTCCGCAGCATCGTTGGTGACGGCGCTGAAAAGCCCGTTCACCGAAGGCTGGCCAAAGACGTTGCAGACAGATAAATGACTCGAATTTATGAATCGGTCCGTTCAGACTCTGTTGAAAAGTACGGCATCCATCACTTCTCCACTCACAACGCGGAAACGAAAGCGAGCATCGTCGAAAGATTCAATAGAACGTTGAAGACGCGTATGTGGCGATACTTCACGAAACACCAGACGTGGCGATTCATCGACGTCCTTCAGGACTTTGTGCAGTCGTACAATAACACCCACCACCGCAGCATCGGCATGACTCCGTCACAGGTGAATGCAAATAATCAAGAAGAGGTGTGGCAGCGTCTGTACGGTCACGACGGTAATGGCGTGCCCAAGTTCCGTGTGTCGGATCGCGTGCGCATTAGTAAGTTCAAGAGACTGTTCAAAAAAGGCTACATGGCGAATTGGAGCGATGAGATGTTCACCATACACGAGGTTCACCCCTCTGATCCACCCGTGTACCGATTGATCGACGATCTCGGCGAAGTGCTGGACGGCACTTTCTAAGAACCAGAGATGCAGAAGGTGTCGGTGCCCCTCAATAAAGTGTACCGCGTGGAATCAGTACTGCAGCGCCGTAAGGTGGGTAGACGAACGGAGACTTTGGTGAAATGGTACGTCTACCCCTCCAAGTTCAACAGCTGGGTCGATGCCAAGGCCCTCGTTCGCTATAAAGTCTAGCCGCGCGTCTGCATCACTTCATTCGAACGATGACAGACGAGTCGATAACAGAGAACTTCACCGCCGCCGCCAGCACCGTCATAGAAGAAGAGGACAGTACTGACGCACAGAGCGAGAAAGACAGCACTCTTTGGCATCTGTTCGGTACTTGCCTCAACGTATCGATCTGACCGGCGAGTGGGAGTGTGGGTTGGCAGAGATACAGTACCCTCATACTTGGTACAACATCGGAGTGGACGACAGCTGGTTCTTCCTCAACGAGCACGAACATATGGGTCAAATGCCGAGTGCAAAGATAAGTGCTGGATATTACAAAGGTCATGTGACATTGATGAATCATGTTGTATGTGGACGGATAAGAAACGGGCAAAATTGAGCTACAGTTCCATCACTCAAAAAATGACGTTGCACATGACACCGAGCACCGAGTACACTGTACCTCACCACAGCGCGCTGGTAAGAATGTTAGAATTCGAACCTTCTTTGGTCAGCAGTCCACCAGCAGCAGCAGCACATATGACACGCACGCACGTTCACCCGAGACTAGGTGGAACGGACATCGGTCTCACGCCGTCGACTAGCGTGGTTTTGCCACTCAAAGAGACACACGACGGTTTGTACACCTATCGTAAAGAGGCCGAAAACGTGGTGCACATGGATCAAGGGTTCGATACCATCTACGTCTATACAGATGTCGTGGAGTCTCGCATAGTTGGTAACAGTCTCACCCCTTTGTTGCGAGCCCTCTCGGTTAGCGGAAGTCACGGCGCCACGGTATCTGATCGATTCACTAACATTCACTACGTACCTGTGTTGTACTGACACTTCCACTCGATCTAGATGGATATAATAAACGACACCGGACGACGCGTACCATTCGAGTACGGTAGAGTGACGGTGACGCTTCATTTTCGACGGCGTAGGACCGGACTGTTCTGAAGATGAATTACAACGACTATTACGCGCGTCAGGAGGGTGGTGCTCTAACCTACTTCGCTGGTGCCCCGTACCAAAGGGGGCCACGGACTAGGTAGTCTGTTCGGAGGCCACTCATAAAGAGAGGTGCAGTGGCTTTGGGAAAGGGAGCGTTGAAGACCGGCGTGCGCATCGCCGACGACGTCTTGTCCGGACAGAGCATAAAACGTGCTGCCAAACGACGCGTTATGGATACCGGTAAGCCTATGCTGCGTGATCTGTTGATACCTGGTGTGCGACCTCGTAAACGTATAAAACACACGTCTGCAAAGAAAGGAGACACTATAACGACGAGACAGCGCAAGAGACAGACGTTCAAGAAACGTGAAACCGACATATTCGACGACGACGACGACAATGGCTTTCGTACATAGACAGTCGTGCGAGGGGGTCATGAGCGAACTGGATCTGGTTACCGTACCCCCGACTCAGAACAGCATCGTCGACAGTCGCATTTGTGAACATCAGCCCATGGCTTCTCTGGACTCGGGTGGACCGATAGAATTCCTGATACCCGGATCGGGAGACGATTACCTAGATCTCGCTAACACGATGCTACACTGCAGGTGAAGGTGACGCGATCCGACGGGGACGATCTTCTCTTGGCCCTTCCCGTTGGACCAGTGAATAACTGGCTGCATTCGCTGTTCAGTCAAGTCGACGTCTACCTGAACGGTACGCTCGTGACCCCTTCGACCAACACGTACGCGTATCGTGCCTACATAGAGACGCTGCTGAGTTACGGCACCGATGCCAAGGACACTCAGCTAACGGGTCAACTGTGGCACAAGGACACGACTACTCGCATGGATGCCGTCGACATAGACGACGGACCCGTGGCTAACGCAGGGTTCGTGGCTCGACGAGCGAACATCGTACGGAGTCGGATCGTCGACATGATGGGTCGTCTACACGTGGATCTGTTTCTGCAAGATAAATTCCTGATCAACGGTGTCGATGTCAAGATATGTCTGGTGAGCAGTAAGCCTGCGTTTGCACTCATGGCTGGTGGAGTCAACCCCGGTTACAAGATCACCATCGTCAATGCCACCTTGTTCGCAAAGAAGGCCACCCTGAATCCGACCGTGCAGTTGGCCCACATCAAGGCTCTCGAGAAGAGCACGGTCAAGTATCCGATGCGATCCGTCGACTGTAAGGTGTACTTCATTCCCGCGGGTGCTCGGTCGCACACGCACGAGAACCTGTTCCTCGGCACCCTGCCGAAACGTCTGTGCTGCATCAATAACGATGCGTACAACGGTGCGTACGACAAGAATCCGTTTCACGCTAAGAACAACGCCATTAACTTCCTCGCAGTGTACGTAGACGGACGACATATACCCTCCAAACCTTTCCAGCCCAATTTCGAAGACGACCTCTTCGTCAGGGGCTACACGAGCCTGTTCACCTCGACCGGCAAGATTTGGCAGGACGAGGGGAACGGTCTGACTCGCAGTGACTTCCGGCACGGCTACACCTTCTTCGGTTTTGACCTAACCCCTGAACAGTGCGATGGTCCCTGCTTCCATCTGGTACAAAAGGGTAACTTGCGCACAGATCTGCATTTCCGTAACGCGCTGCCGACCACCGTGAACGTCGTCGCCTACGCCGAATTCGAGTCCGTGCTGGAAATCGACAAGAACCGCAACGTCATCTACGACTACTGAGATGGACACTCTGCAGATCGACAGACTACTGGCGATGGACCCGCGCACCAAATCGATATTTCGCGGTGTCGTAACCAAAGACGGATTGTCTACGACGACGATGGACGGTGTTATACCTGCGGCCTTCGTGTGCAACACCGACGACGGTGACGAACCGGGCGAACATTGGATATCGCTGTATCTAGACGCTGACGGACGCGGCGATTACTTCTGCTCGTACGGTCTGCCGCCACGACACACTGCATTCCGCACCTTCATGAACGAACATTGTTCCGAGTTGACTCATAATAGCAAGAGACTTCAGAGTCCTCTTTCTAACGTTTGTGGACAATATTGCATAGCTTAATTGTTTCGTTGTAACGGTTTTCCGACGAGAACTTTTATCAACCTGTTCGGCACAGATTTAGTAGCTAACGATTGCCGCGTGTTTGATTGGCTTAAACAGTTGCGGCGAGGTAGACTGTACTATCGCACATCGTACATCGATTGAGCCTCTGGCGCGGTGGAGACACTCCTAAGCTCGCGACCTCTGGCGTGATGGTAAACATCCACAAGTCGTCTCATTATCATTATCAACACCCTCGGGCCTCTAGCGAAGTGGAAACACTCCTAAACTCGCGACCTCTGGCGTGATAGTAAATATCCGCAAGTCGCCTCATCATCATCATCATTCATAGTTGTAGTCTTAGCGATATTACACGCTAACCTCGTTGTATCGTCATGCCGATCGTGTCGTTCAATAAAATACGTGTGCACTCGTACGATATCGTGTTGTGTTCGTTTCCTCGTTAGCATCTTTGAACCCTATTAACGACACTGTTAATGACCACTGCTGCTGCCGTCGCTGTTGCTAACAGACTCTTCGTTCCCTCCCGAAACCCCTTTCCGACAATCGTATCACTCAGGAGAGTACCACTTGGTGACCGTATCACTCAGGTTCACCCAAAACGTGCATGTCTTTTTAGGGTTAGGGTCAGGGTTCGTATCAGGGTTTACTACAGACGATAGAATTAGGGTCAGATAAGTCACGTGATACGCAAATGAAGAGCTGTGATGTCATAGGTCACGTGACGCTCTCGACCAATCAGAACCGTCGAAACAATTGACCCGTAGCAGCGCTTTCTGGTGACTGTATCATCGCAAAACAACATGGCAGCAAAAAAAGATGGCAGCCTCCATAGAGAGGTCACGTGATATGCAAATTAGGAGATGTAAGTCACGTGACTGCTCTCGAGCAATAAGAACCGTCGACACAATTGAACCGTAGCGCCCCCTGGTGGTGAAACTGCTTTCGACCAATCAGAAAGTGCTCCAAAATCTGCAAATTTGAGCGATAATAGGGATTACCCCGTGGCGCCCCTGGTGGTGAAATGCTCTCGACCAATCAGAACGCTCCATTTAAAATTTCGACCAATCAATATGAACACCAAAATCTGCTCATTTTTTAGGATTGAAAAAAACCAACATACTACTCACAACACAATATATATATATGTATTATATTTAAAGCTGACAAAAGGAATGGCATGTGTTGCTACTGTAGTATTCCTAGAAACTCCAGTGACACCCTTCTATAGACACAGTCGAAAGAGAACCCATAGTATTCGAAATAGTGCCATCTTTAGTAGATAAAAAGAAAGTCTTACACCTATGGGAAACGAATATTCGAAAAGAGTGGGACCCTAGTGGATAAGAGGAATGTGTAAACATTACCGGCTGAATAAACATGTTTGATGACCATGTCATCTAAAGACATCTATGCCGCCACTGCGGTGCCGTTCTGGACACGTATGCAGAGCTACGACGTCGCGTGGAAAGTCACGCAACACCATCTCTCGGTCACAGCACGTGCTCGTTGGTGCCACCAGTAGCGCCATCTAGCGTTCATACAAATAAGAAGGTGAAATATCTATCTACAATCTACACCGTCACGTAAGTGCTGTATGTAGTAGTAGTAGTAGTAGTAGTAGTAGTAGTAGTAGTAGTAGTAGTAGTAGTAGTAGTAGTAGTTGTAGTAGTAGTAGTAGTAGTAGTAGTAGTAGTAGTAGTAGTAGTTTCGATACATGTAAGTACTTCATCAGACACGCATGAACCGCCTGTGCCGACGTCATCGGGCCGTCATTACCAAAAATAGATCGAAATGGGAAGGCACAACAGTAGTATACGTATGGGAATGGGACATCAAAAGATCAGCCCAGTAAAGATCATCCCATTCACTTCCGGTATAGAGGCTTCTGGGTAGCCCCAGCGCCCCCTAGCGGTAACCTACATCCACCACGAGCGCCCCTAGCGACTGGAGTTAACCCTAACGGTCATAACCCCAACATGTTGACATGATCCTAACCTGTTGATCTCATGTGTGGTGACCCTTGACCTCAGTAGTGACCGCTACCCTAACGTAGTGACCGCTATCCTATAACGTGAGTGCTACCCCGATCCTTGAGGAGTAATTTTATTCCAAGACATATAATCTGTGGTTCGATGTAGTCTGCGATACCCTAACTGTTGGTTCGTTGTGACCCGCGTTACCCTGTTGCTATCAGACACAACACCTCATTGAATGAAATCACCAAGAAACTTTAATATTTAATAACGATACATCATATTAAAGCACATAAAATCATATATATATAGTAATAGAATTATTTTAAAATAGTTATATATCAAAAATCATATTAAAGCACATAAAATCATATAAATATAGTAATATCATTATTTAAAAAATAACCATATATATCAAATCATATTAAAACACATAAAATCATATTAATTATTTAAAAAATAGCCATATATTTAATCATATTAAAGCATATAAATATCCTTAATTATTTCATTTAAAAATAGCCATATATTAAAGCATATAAAGTCCTATAAATATCTTTCATTAGTTCATTTAAAAATAGCCATATTAAAGCATATAAAGTCATATATTGTTGTATCTTGTTTTCCATTTCAATACAAGTTCAGTTGCGGCAGTGATTTCCCTCGTCTATCGATCAGTTTTGTAGGTCGTTGTACTGGCCGTTTTACTATGTTGCCTTGATCATTGTACCCCCCACACGACTTTTCCATTTCTTGCATGACAGCAGACCATAATTTTCTATGATCTAGAAATGCGGCGTATTCATTGCATTCATTGTCCCAGTTTTCTTCAGAAGTATACCCGTCATCGCTGTTCTCGTCTATGCGTGGCGTACGAGCACATAGCTCCTGCATCACGAACGGCCAGTGGTTTCTATGGAAGCTGAAAAACCAGAGTGAAAGACACATTGAGCCATTGGTAAAGGACTGTGTTAAAAGTATCGTATATACATTAAATAGCACATGCACATCTGTTAATAATAAACTATGAGTAGACCTGCTGTGAGCGGTGTACTTTGGATCCACCACGGCGTATGTAATGCTACACCGACAGCAGCAGAAGCGCTTTGAAACTAGGTCGCGTAAAACTGATAAGACTGACCTGGCGACCTCGCTCGGCCGACGCGGCGCGCGTGCTATTTATAATCAGACTACCAGCCGCTTAGCAAGAGGCATTGTAACTAGGTCACAGACGCATAAAAGATGTCTCTTAAAGTTAAACTGTGTGTGTTATGAAGACGCTTTTAAAACCTTTTAAAAACACAGGAGTACGTATCAGCAAACAACCACGGACAATATGTACTTACGATCGATACAGTATCAGACTCAACGCAACGCCAATCTCGATATAGACTTGCATCAAGTCGGAAAACAAAGCAACGCTAGACAGCATGGTGATGACGTCAGAGGCAACGGCAGTGGCAGCAGCAGAACGACGGTTGCAGAATGGCGGTAAGTGTATAAAGAAATACCTTGTCTGAGGACGGCTTTATATAGGAAACGCTAAACAATGCAGACAGCTGACATAAGCTGCTATAACACAATAACAAATCCATCAAAGTCAGAAAGTTATGTTAGAAAACACCCATAATAAAAATTATTATTAAACTGGAATACTAATAATCAACTCCCAAACCCACTAGAACAATAAGTCATCCTTCACAACGAAAAACATGTTCGATAAGCCTGTCACAGAAGTGTCAGAGAATCGATGTTGAAACCAAAATCTCATTTATCACGTGTAAAAAACAAAGTCAACCAGTTCTCAGCCAACGTTGTATCGATTCCAGACATTCTGCATGAAACAGTAAACAACTCCTGTCAACTAACTAACGCTGAATCCGAAAACTCATTTATCACGCATAAAAACACCATGCACTTATGGAAGTTATTGCTGCATGGAAACTGGTGGACATATATGCATATGCATTAATTTATATGCATGCATTAATTTATACATGCATGCATTAATTTATGTATACATGCATTTATGTATATAAATACAGTGCATGTAACATTAAACAGCATAAAATCAGAATGACTCCTCCTATATACTTCCGTGGAGGAAACTCGTTTCTATCCAACTTCTACGCATGTAGGGTACATGCATGGGGCCATGTTTTTAACACAGTTGAAGCTGCATACCAGTACAGGAAATGCATCTTTTATGGAGATGTCGAGACGGCGCAGAAAATGCTTGCCACAAGAACCGGACTACAGGCGAAATACCTAAGCAAGACCATCCGAGAGAAACAGGAGTTACGCGTGCAGTGGAACAAACAGAGACGATCTGTAATGAGAGCGTTAGTTGCTATTAAATTTCGCGACACGACATTACGCAAACTATTATTAGAAACATATCCAGCGCCGTTAATGGAAAGTGTGAGAAGTAGGGAGGGATACTGGAGCATTTCCACTTACACTGGACAGCGTGGACAGAACGTGTTGGGTCAGATACTCGTGAATTGTCGCGAGTTCATTCGAAAAAACCAGGCGCCATAAAGTCTGGCGCGCACAGCGATAGGAATGCGCGGTGATTGCGCAATACATACCAGAGGGCCAGCTGGTAAATATAACACAGACGCGCCATGCAACCGGCCCGCTATATAAGGGACCCGTAGCTGCAACTGTCATAATACGATTCTCGCAGCGACTCACTCGACAGTCTCTCTCTCTCTCTAGCGAAGCAACATGATGGCCGCCGCCGCGCAGCAGCTCTTCGATGACGACCACATGATGAATCTGACGCGTTTACAGAGCCAGGTAAGCGATGGAACGTACAAGTTTCCAACACCGTTAACCATAGTGTCTACCGCACGGCAGGAGAAATATGTAGTATATCTGGCATGCTCACAGTGTTCCGTTGGAGTCCAGCGTAGTACTAGTAAGGGGTACTATTGTCCAACACACAAATGGGAGCGATCTCAACCTGCGTGTCCTCCTGAGAGACAGTATAGGAAGTGAATGTTGGGCTAGCGTATTTGATACGCTGGCAGTTAAAATCCTTGGCTTCACCGCGAACCAGTACGTCGCAATGAAGTCAGAAGACGAACGGGTGACTGCCCTGTCTGTGTTGAGGGGGGTCCGTGTCAGAGCGACCATTAAAAAGCGCGTCAACAAGGACTACGTAAACTACATTGCGTCAGAGCTGGAAGTACTTGACGAGGCATTCTCTTTGTAGGAGGAAGACAAAGAGAATGCCGTCGCCGCCAGCGCTGACAACAGCAATGAAAGCACAGGTCCTCCTGTTGATGAAATAAGCACGAATCAAAAGGTACGGGACTGGGAAAATACCATGAATAAAAAGGTACAGCAGTGGTTAGACTCGTATGAAGAACGTAATCTGTTACCATCCACACCATCCATCACTTCCTCTACCGAACCGACTCTGTGTATAGCAGACGAGGAAAATAACGATGCGGTTATTACTGTAAGCAGCAGCGAAGCAGCTATGGTCATAAGCTGTAGTAGCAGCAGCAGCAGCAGCGGTAGTAACCATGGCAACGATATGCAGGCGACAGCAATGAGCATAGACAGAATATGGAATCGTACAGAAGCCATGATGAACCAGAACACCTTCAACGCGTTGATAGACGCAGCCTGTGTTCGTTATGCATGTAACGAGATTGAGCGTATATTAGATTTATCGGAAGGTGAATATTACGTACCGTCTTCCGGTCTGATCAATCACATCATGCGCTGGGTTGTCATAGCGGTGGAGGAGAGGGTTGGTAAAAGGCAATGGTGTGTCGATATGGCAGACACCATCAGAGCGACCATAGCCAGTCTATATACAGGTAAGAACGAAGTTCCTGACATTGATTAAACAGGTGTGTCTTTTGTTGTCTCTATAGATCCATAACGGTCTGAGACAGCTCAGAGAAGTGTACGAGAAAGATAACGTCGATGATGATGATGATGACAAGATAGCAACACCACCACAGCAGCAGCGCAAACGCCGGATGTCATCGTTGCCTGCAAACGATCTGCGGTTGGTGCTCAACAGAAAACGTCGGTTTGCAGCACCAACCGCAGCGGCAGCAGCAGCAACGACAACCCCAGCAGCAGCGGCGGTGACAGCAGCAGCAGCAGCAGCGCCAATGACACCGCCACCCCCACCGCCGCCGTTTCTACTAGATGCACAGGGCACCTTCGAATTTACTCCGGCGTCACCGCTGCCGTCATCATCATCGTCGCCATCATTCGAAGTCATGAACAATCGATTGTTGACACCACCACCCTCCGACACACAGCAGCCAGCAACATTGTCATCACCGTGCACATGTGATCGCTGCTGCGAAAAGATTACCAATGAACCATCATCCCCAAGCAATCCGAACATTTTAAATCCACAAGTTGCGAACATTATGATCACAGAGGCAATCACACACTTAATCATGCATAAATCATACCATACACCTCTGACAGTAGCCGAAGCTACTGTCAACGTATGTGCAGAAGGGTGCACTCGACTACTGTCAGAGGAGATGCAATCATACCTCATACACGAAGTGGCGTGTTTCCATGCTTGGATGTTGTAAACAAAGGATTGAAACATGAAACACGCCACACACACACACACACACACACACACACACACACACACACACACACACACACACACACACACACACACACACACACACACACACACACACACACACACACACACACACACACACACACACACACACAGTAATTGATGTGAATCATATATTGTTTAGTGTCTTTAGTAATTGTTAATGAATTTAATCTTATATATCATTAGTGTCTTTAGTAATTGTTATTGACTTTAATCTTATGTATTTAGTTGTTATATATCATTAGTGTCACACACAGAGTAATTGATTTGAATCGTATATTGTTATTGACTTTATTCTTATGTATTTAGTTTTTATATATCATTAGTGTCTTTAGTAAATGTTATTGACTTTAATCTATGTATGTAGTTGTTATATATCATTAGTGTCTTTATTCTTTTGCGTGTATTTGTTGTCTATGAAATACATATAGTAATCTTTATGCATGAAGAGATCGACTTCTATATATACAATTATTCACACACGTGACCTCTGTCGTGGTGTAAAAACCCACAAGTCAGCCATTATTCACACACGTGACCTCTGTCGTGGTGTAAAAACCCACAAGTCGGCCATTATTCACACACGTGACCTCTGTCGTGGTGTAAAAACCCACGAGTCAGCCATTATTCGCACACGTGACCTCTGTCGTGGTGTAAAAACCCACAAGTCAGTCATCATAGTAAAACACCCACAAGTCGACGTCATATCATCATCAACTTATATATAGAGAAGCCTATCTTTTCATATCAGTACAGTATATATATATCTATTTCATAGACAATGTATTCTATTGAATAAAATAGTCAAAATGGAATGGAACGTGTTGTACCTTCTTTATTCGCACGACTGACACCCCTCTTCACGAAAGGGAAACCCGTAGCCGATTATGATGGACATAGTGGACAATACTAAGTGACCAAAAGTAGCCAAGTTAGGAACGCCTGTGATTGGTCAATAGTACCCATGTTAGGAACGTCTCTTATTCGTGATTGGTCAATAGTACCCATGTTAGGAACGCCCCTTTTAAGTAATTGACCAATAGGATTCAAGGTAGGAACGTCTCTTATTGGTGATTGGACAATTGTACCCATGTTAATTAGTAATTGACCAATAGGAATCAAGGTAGGAACGTCTCCTATTAATGATTGACATCTTATCCACCTCGCACCTACTATATAGATGTACTGAGAGTCCATTCCCTCTCAGTTGTAGATGCAGTCATGAAAAGACACCAATGTCGTCACTGCGAGGTCGCCTTCGACACGTGCGCAGAACTACAACGTCACGTGCAGAGTACTCACTCGACGCCATCATGCGACTTACATTCATACTCGGTGGCACCGCCTATGGTGGCGCCACGCAGCGACTATGCAAAGAGAGCGAAATACGCATGCGAGAAGTGCGGCGCCACATTCGGTATATATAACAACCTACAACGTCACGTAAGGTCTGTATGTAGAGGTAGTAGTAGTAGTAGTAGTAGAAGTAGAAGCATCGTCTACGCATGTAAGAAATGCGGACGGAAGTTCGAAAGACGTTACAATCTGACCATGCACGCACGAACCGCGTGTGCCGACGTCACCGAGCCACCAGCACCAAAGAGATCAATAAGAGAAGACACTACCCCATCCCACAACCATCCACTCGTTACCGAGGAAGATCCGTTAGACCCGCCTGATCGACTTCCCTTCGCCGATACTCTATCGACGGAGTTGCTAGATGTCGTTCGTGCGCACTGGTCTGCTAAACGGACCCACGTGTTCAGAGGTCCACTTCAATGCAGGTACGATTACAGATTAATCACGCTAGACACGACCGACTTCGAACCGTCTTTGAAGATCATGTTCCAGGAACAGACCAATGCGTTCAAGATTAACCTCAGTTACGGTTCATTCTGAGAAACAAGAACACGGGTCAATACAAGTACTATCATACCTCTTGTAATTGCTGTGGACGCTACCTGGACGAACCCAGTCTCGTCACCAACAGCAAGGACTTTGATAAATTTCTCCAACGCATCCGAGAACCCGACCTCTTGCAATGGGCCATCAATCAAAGACCGGATTCTGCGTGGGTATGCGAACTCGTGACGAATGTCACTTTTTTCGTTAATCGCATCATCGATCATCCTATAGGATGTGTAGGCATGATCTCTCTACCATCCTACATCAAAAGGAAGAAAAGCATCATCGGATTGGAAACGGATCCCATCCATATGAAGAGGTACAAAGATAACCTGTGTCTGTTCCGATGTCTGGCCCTGCATCGAGGATGTGATCTATATCGATTGGAACCGGCGTTGAAGACGCTCTACGAGACATACGACCGAGATCACGTACCCATGGAAGAATTTACAGGGGTCACGCTGGATGACCTCTATCGCGTAGAGAACACGTTCCAAACGAATGTGTACTTGTACCGCCTTGTCAGTGAGGAGGACGGTAAGTCGACTGCCGAACTGGTTCGTCGATCGTTATGCAACTACCCCGAAACAATGTATATCAACCTTCACGGGACACATTTTTCATTCATCCAAGATGTCTCTATGTACTGCAACTCGTATCGATGTCGGAAGTGCGGTGACTCGTTATGGAAAGAGGCATGGTTGCTGTATCGCCACGAGCGCACGTGTACGGGAGGTGTGCGTCGAGTCTATCCTGGTGGCATGTACCATTCCACACCATCGGTGTTCGAACGTCTGGACGACGAGAACATTCGCGTGGCTGAATCGTTGCGCTACTATCCGTATCGAGCCACTTTTGATTTCGAGTGTTGGTTCGATACGGAACAACTTCCGTCGGACAGTGACAAGGTCCACTGGGTGGCGCGTCACGTTCCACTGAGCGTCAGCGTAGCATCCAATGTCCCCGGCCACGAGCGAGTGCAATGTCTCGTCACGGACGGAGACACCAACAAGTTGGTAAGTAGAATGATGAATATCTTACAAGCGATGAGTGACGCCGCGTACGACAAGATCAAACACTCGTACGAAGATGTCTTGGATCAACTCGCAGAGGAACTGACGAAATGGGACGAAACTGAGAAGGCTGCACGATCAGCCGTCGATAAGAAGAAATCTCGTCCGACGACCAATCCATACAAAAAGCTGATGGGACAACTCTATGGATGGATGCATCAGTTACCTGTCATCGGGTTCAATTCGGGTAAGTATGATCTCAATGCCATCAAACAGTTTCTCATACCCTACTTCTTATCCACCGGATCAAAGGAACAAGAAGAACAAGAACAACAAGAAGAACAAGACGACAAAGATGAAGAGAATGAGGGTGTCGGTACTTTTTTCGTCATCAAACGCAACAACACTTTCATGTGTCTTTCGACGGATCAGCTGAAATTCCTAGACATGACCAACTACATAGCTCCCGGGTTCAGTTACGACAAGTATCTGAAGGCGTACGGATGCGAGGTGACAAAAGGTCATTTCCCGTACGAGTACATGGACCGTCTGGAGAGACTCGACGACACTGCACTTCCATCGAAAGAGGCCTTCTTCAGTTGACTGAAGAACGAAGGTATTTCCGACGAGGATTATGCCAGTTGTCAAGAGGCCTGGCGCGACAATTCCATGACGACTTTGCGAGACTTTCTCGTCTGGTACAACAACAGAGACGTGGTTCCCTTTCTGCAGGCCATCGACAGACAGTTTGCCTTCTATGAACAACGTGGCATAGACATGTTCAAGCAAGGCATCAGCGTACCTGGTCTGACCTTGCTCTACCTGTTCAACGACCTTCCCGAGAAGACCTACTTTACCATCTTCAACGAGAAGAATAAAGATCTTCATCATCTCGTCAAAGATCACGTGGTTGGCGGGGCTTCGCTTTTTTTTAATCGCTATCACGAGAAAGGGGTCACCACGCTACGTCAGAACGAGTACGGAGAGGCCGCTCGTCCTTGTAGGTCCATCGTTGGATACGATGCCAATGCCCTGTACTTGTGGTCACTCATGCAAGACATGCCTATGGGATGGTACACGTGACGACGGGAAGAGAAAGATTTCCGACCGGAATCGGCGCAGCTGTACGGTCAGATGGCCGTGGAATGGTTGACTTGGGAATCCGAACGCACGGGACACGTCATACGACACCAGATCAACGGTAGAGAGAAGAGAATAGGCAAACTGCTGGTGGACGGGTGGTGCAGCGAGACGAAAACGGCTGATCAGTTCCACGGATGTTTTTTCCATGGTCACTCGTGCACTGGCAAAGAGGTCAACGAGGTCAACGGGAAACCCATGGCTGAACTGTTCGAAGAGACCCGAAAGAACACCGTCTACCTCCGTCACTTTGTCAAAGTCGTAGAGATGTGGGAATGCGAGTGGAAAGAGACGAGACGAAATCCTGTCGTGAAAAAGCTTCTGGATGCTGCATTTCCGCGACGACGTCACGCACGATGGACGATGACGTCACAACATATCCTGAGCGGCGTGCGTGCCGGAACCGTGTTCGGTCGGTTCGAGTGTGACCTTCGCGTACCGGAAGCATTGCGAGAACACTTTGCCGAGATGCAGCCCGTGTTCAAGAACATCCGACTGACACGCGACGATCTCGGACCGTTCATGCGCCGATACGCCGAGGAGCACAACATCATGACGACACCGAGACGCATGCTCGTGGGTAGTTATCGAGGGGATAAGATCCTGCTTGCCACGCCTCTGCTGCGATGGTACATGGACCACGTTCTCGAGGTGACGCACGTGTATCAGGTCATCGAGTACGATCCCGTCCCGTGTTTCAGACGGTTCGGTGATGCAGTGTCCACGGCGCGACGCGAAGGAGACGTCCACTCGCACAAGGCCATCATCGCAGACACCATGAAGTTGCTGGGGAACTCGGGTTACGGAAAGACCATAACCAACGTGGACCGACATCGCGACGTCAATTATTGCAAGGAGAAGGCGGCATCGCTCTTGGTCAACGATAAGAGATTCCGACAACTCGATGTCATCGTGGACGATGCGTACGAGACAGAGATAAACAAGAAGACCGTCACGTACACCCTACCCGTACACGTGGGATTATTCGTTCTGCAGTACGCCAAGATGCGCATGTTACAGTTCTACTACGACTTCATCGACAGGTACCTGGAGCGCCCTCTTTTTCAGTACTGCGAGACAGATACAGATTCTGCCTATTTGGCCTTGGCCGGCGAGTCCGTCGACGCCCTCGTAACTCCGGAACTACGAGAACATTACTTTTGGCACCGCTCCGAATGGTTACCGTCCGAATGTTGCGACGACCATCGGAACGAGTACGTGCGCTGTCGACTCGCCAATAGACCGTGGGTCGGCGACGAGGCGTGCTGTAAAGCACGTAGGGCGTACGATAAGAGGACACCTGGTCTGTTCAAGGTGGAGTGGTCCGGCGACGGGTTCGTGGGGTTGTGCAGCAAGACGTACTATTGTTTCGGACCCACCGACAAATACAGCACCAAAGGACTGAGCAAACGTCACAACGACATCGACAAGAACGCGTTCCTGGAGGTGCTCACCAACCGTCGGAGCGGAAGTGGAAAGAACCGTGGGTTCCGGGTACATCACTCGACCGTGTTGACGTACCTGCAGGAACGAGCGGCTCTCACCTACTTCTACGCCAAACGAGTGGTGCACGAGGACGGGGTGAGCACGGGTCCGGTGGACGTGTAGAAAAGGACGATGCACTGCGGTCGTCTTTCATAAGCGACCATGGACGCGCGGTGGAAACATCCTTTCACGTGCATCGTCGCCGGTCCGACGGGATGCGGCAAAAGTACTTTCGTGACGCGTATGCTACGTCACGCTGCTGCGATGATCGATCCACCTCCCGAACGGATCACGTGGTGTTACGGAGAATGGCAAGAGGCTTACGCAACGATGGACTTGATGGACGTGCGCTTCGAGGAAGGGTTGCCGAGTGCTAGCATGTTCGATTCGTCGACGAGGAACCTCATCGTCATAGAAGATCTGATGGCAGAAACGGACGAACGGGTCACGACCTTGTTCACTAAAGAGTCACCACAGGAACACGTCCGTGCTGTATCTCGTACAAAACCTTTTCCCCAAAAATAAAGAGAGTCGTACCATCAGTCTGAATTCTCAGTACATGATGGTGTTCAAGAATCCTCGTGACGCATCGCAGATGTCGCACTTGGCTCGACAGATGTATCCGGGGCGCGCCAAATTCGTTCAAGAGGCTTTTAAAGACGCCACTTCGGTACCGTACGGCTATCTATTGGTCGATCTCAAGCAGGACACACCCGAGGACATGCGTATAAAAAGACCGCACGCTTGGATAGTCTCTTCATTCCCACCATGTCTGCCCTGGTGAAGAGACACATTATATGCATACAGGCGCTGAACAGGATCAAGAACAACAAACTGAAAAGAGCCATCATCGAAAACGCTGACGCCGATCTTTTGTGTGCGCTAGCCGAGTGTTCCTACAACATATTAAAACAGAACATTCCATTGTCTGCATTACAGAGGCGTCGTTTGAGTAAATACAGGAAGAAGTTACGCGAGTTGGCTCACAGTCGAACGTCGGCTGGTAGAAGAAGACGCCTCTTGCTGCACCGACAGGTCGGAGAAGGACAGAGCGGAGGGTTCCTATCGGCCTTCCTAGCACCGTTGGCAAGTTCGGTGTTTCTACCCTTGCTTCGAGAGGTGCTGCTCCCGCAAGCAACCAGGTCGCGCCACCTTCGTTCGGGAGGCTAGATACATGGAACACGCACGCAAGATGGCCTTGGTAGATCCACGAATGTTGGACACGCTACGATCACCCCCACCTCCGACGGATACCTTAGGTAAGAAGGTGCGAGCTCTCGATGACGAGATGACGGCCATCCTCGACAGAAAGGACCTCGACGACAGGACCAAGGTAACATTGTATAATCAGGTGTTGCAACGGTATAACGTCTTGTCTGATAAACACGCCAAGGAACCGACACGAGTGATCGCAGTGAACGAGTCTGGGCCGGGGCCGGGGCCGGGGCCGGGGCCGGGGCCGGGGGCGGGGGCGGGGGAAGCTCCTGCTAGCGAGATAGAGGCCGACGTCTTGGATACCGTCCCCAAGACCATGCAAGGCAAAGCCAGACGGTTGATGGAACGCATGAAAAGAACATGTCTTGGACCGCCCGCGGCGAACTGATACACGAGGGTGTGCCCATCGCCGGAAGTAACGTGGTGGATCTCGTGAACGATGTGTTGCGTAAGAGAAAGACCAATCCGACGGGATGGCAACCGTTTGCAAGACAACTCCGTGCCATGAACCTGCCCATGGAGTTGGTCGGTAACGTCGCCAGGAGAGACTACATACGTCAGGCACCGACACCGACCACATCCACTCCAGGTCGTCGTCGAATACCGGCTACTCCTCGCTCTGGTGGTAGCGCAAGAAGATCGCTCAGTTGGACACCCCTCGCTCGTCGACGCGGACAAATGGAACATTCCATGCTCACCCCACCTCCAGAACGTCAACGCAAGGCACTGACGTCATTGGCTAGTTGGGAAGACATTTAAGTCGTTGCAACACGTGTCCACAGCTCAGTGTGAACAGCGATGTCGAGCGATCCACAGGACACGTACTACCGTTCCGTCGTCGTTACAGCATTTTGAGTTGGACTGTACTTGATTGCTGACGCCATAGTTCGAAATCTTTACAACAGTCGCTCTGCAGAGTACGATTACAGTATTAGAATATAGATCATTCGTCATCGTCTTGGGTGTGGTAGTGGGTCTTCTGGTGTACGTCATCGTACTCTTTCTTACTCGTCACGAACCGTGCTGCGCACCGTGCTGCGCAGTAAACGTCACAACCGTCAATCCATCGGAACTCTTTTAATGGCACCGACGAAAGAACAACCACTTAGGACGGTCTACTTCGATCCGAAAAGGGTAGGTAGTTACGGCGGAGTCGAAGGATTGCGACGCGTCACGCGCCTGTCGCGAAAAAAGGTCGCGGAATGGTTGTCAGAACAGGACGCCTATACCCTACACAAACCGGCTAGACGTCGTTTCAAGAGACGACGGGTCATCGTGAGCGGTCTGCGTCAGCAGTGGCAGGCCGATCTCGTCGATATGTCGCATGTGAAAAAGCACAACGACGGTGTGACCTTTCTCCTCACGGTGATCGACGTCTTCTCGAAAGTGGCCTGGTGTGTTCCCATGAGGAACAAGTCCGCGGCGTCGTTGGTAGCGGCACTTGACAGCACGTTCAGCAGAGGCTGGCCAAAGACGTTGCAGACAGACCAAGGAAAGGAATTTCTGAATAGATCCGTCCAGGCTCTATTGAAGAAGCTCGACATCCATCACTTCTCCACGTACAACGCGGAGACGAAAGCGGCCGTCGTGGAAAGATTCAATATAACGTTGAAGTCACGCATGTGGCGATACTTCACGAAACACCAGACGTGGCGATACATCGACATACTTCAGGACCTGGTGCATTCGTACAACAACAGCTACCACCGCAGTATCGGCATGGCTCCGTCACAGGTGAGTTACCAGAATCAAGAAAAGGTGTGGCAGCGTCTGTACGGTCACGACGGTAAGGCCCAAGTTGCGCTTGTCGGATCGCGTGCGTATCAGCAAGTACAAAGGTAAGTTCGAAAAGGGGTACACGGCGAACTGGAGCGAGGAGATTTTCACGATACACGAGGTTCATCCCTCCGATCCACCCGTGTATCGATTGAGGGACGATCTCGGCGAAGTGCTGGAAGGTACCTTCTACGAAATGGAGCTGCAGAAAGTGTTGGTACCCCCCCCCGATAAACTGTTCTACGTGGAAGAGGTACTGCAGCGTTGTAAGGTAGGTGGACGAACGCAAGCTTTGGTGAAATGGTTAGGCTACCCTTCCAAATTCAACAGCTGGATCGATGCCAGGGCACTCGTCCACTCTACTATAAAGACTAGCCACGCGTTCGGTAAGACTTCAGTCGAGATATGACACATGACACGACAACACGAGACTTCACCGTCGTAGAACAGGAGGAACAAGAGGACGTAGTAGTAGCAACAGCAGCAGAGGACAGTACTGACGCGCAGAACGCAGAGGACAGTAGTGGTAGCAGCGGTAGCACTCCTTGGCATCTGTTCGGTACCGTGTGTCCTAAAGAGGAAATAGTCTTTCTGTGTCAGGTGCTCATCTTGTTTACGGTCATTCTAATAAGCATTTACAATCTGACCACAGGTCACGATAATTCTACTCTGTGGACGGCTCTGTTGAGTAGTTCTTTGGGTTACCTGCTCCCCAATCCCACGTTGAGACGTAATGGCGACTGATTTCTACCTGACACTGCCTAGCAACGCTTCCATGAAGATGTATCCCAACAATACGTTGGCTCATTACATCACAGACTTACCTCGACTTATCGATCTGACTGGCGAGTGGGAATGCGGGTTGGCAGAAATACAGTACCCGCATACGTGGTACAACATAGGAACGTACGACACCTGGTTCTTCCTTAACGAGACTATTGCTATGGGTCTAACCCCGAGTGCAAGGATCAGTGCTGGATATTACAAGTCTCCCACGACATTGATGGATCACGTCAACAGGGGACTGGACAGTATGACGACGGATAAGATACGAGCAAAGTTGACCTACAGCCCCGTCACTCAAAAAATGACGATGCACATGACACCAGGCACCGAGTTCACTGTACCTCGCCTCAGTGCGTTGGCAAGAATGTTAGGTTTCGAACCGACGGTGGTCACCAGTCCGTCAGCATCGACAGCAGCACCACCATCGCTACTAGGATCGATCATGTCAGCAGCTGTGACAACAGCAGAGACGATAACAACGGACGAGAACCCGAGATAAGGTGGAAGGAATCTCGGTCTCATACCGTCGGCCACCGTGTTTTTGCCACCCAAAGACACTCCCGATGGTCCGTATACCTACCGTAAAGAAGCCGAACACGTGGTGCAGATGAATCAAGGGTTCGATACCATATACGTTTACACGGACGTCGTGGAGTCTCGCATAGTAGGTGACACTGTCGCGCCTTTGTTGCGAGCCCTCCCGGTTGTCGGAAGTCACGGCGAAACGGTATCCGACAGGTTCACTAACATTCACTACGTGCCTCTGTTGTACTCGCACTTCAAGTCGATTGAAATCGATATAAGGGACGACACAGGACGACGCGTGCCATTCGAGTACGGTAGAGTGACCGTGACACTTCATTTTCGACGGCGCAGGATCGGACTGTTCTGAAGATGAATTACAACGAGTATTACGCGCGTCAGGCAGGTGGTGCGCTGCCCTACTTCGCCGGTGCTCAATACCAGCGGGGACATGGACTAGGTAGTCTGTTCACCGGTCTGCTGCGCAGCGCCATGCCGCTCATCAAGAGAGGTGCCGTGGCGTTGGGAAGGGGAGCGTTGAAGACCGGCGTGCGCATAGCCGACGACGTCATGTCTGGACAGAGCATAAAAAAGGCAACCAAACGACGCGTCACAGATGCTGGTAGGAATCTGATGCGTATGGTGGTTCCTGGTGTGCGTCCTCGTAAACGTATAAAACGCGCGCCGGCAAAGAAAGGAGTCACTTTAGCAAAGAGACGACGCAAGAGACAGACGTCCACGAAACGCGAGGCTGACATATTCGACGACGACGATGGCATTCGTACATAAACAGTCGTGTGAAGGGGTCAAGAGCGAGCTGGATCTCTTTACCGTACCCCCCACTCAGACCAGCATCATCGACAGTCACGTAGTAGAACATCAGCCCTTGTCCTCTCTGGACTCGGGTGGACCCATAGAATTCCTCATACCCGGATAGGGAGACGATTACCTGGATCTCGCCAACACGATACTGCACGTGCAGGCGAAGGTGACACGAGCCAACGGGGACGATATCGACTTGGTCGATCCCGTGGCACCGGTGAATAACTGGCTGCATGCACTGATCAGTCAAGCCGACGTCTCCCTGAACAATACGCTCGTGACCCCTTCGACCAACACGTATGCGTATCGCGCCTTCATAGAGACGTTGCTCAGCTACGGTCCCGATGCCAAGGACACGCAACTGACGAGTCAGCTGTGGCACAAGGACACGGCCACTCGCATGGACGCCTGCGAGATAGCCGACGGACCCGCAGCTAACGAAGGGTTCGTGGCTCGACGAGGGCACATCCTGAGGAATCGTGTTGTCGATATGATGGGCCGTCTCCACGTGGACCTCTTTCTGCAGGATAAATTCCTCATCAACGGCGTCGACGTCAAGATCCGACTGGTGCGTAGTAAACCTGCTTTTGCACTCATGGCTGGTGGAGTCAACCCCGATTACAAGATACAAATAGTCAATGCCTGCTTGTTTGCAAAGAAAGTCACCCTGAATCCCAGCGTGCAGATAGCACACGTCAAGGCTTTGGAGAAGAGTACGGTCAAGTATCCGATGCGATCCGTCGAGTGCAAGGTGTACTCCATTCCTGCCGGCACTCGCTCGCACACGTACGAGAACCTGTTCCTCGGCACCCTGCCGAAACGTCTGGTGCTGTGCTGCATCGATAACGATGCCTACAACGGACCGTACGACAAGAATCCCTTTCACGCCAAGAACAACGCCATCAGCTTCCTCGCGGTGTACGTGGACGGACGACAGATACCCTCCAAACCTTTCCAGCCGAATTTCGAAGACAACCTCTTTGTCAGGAGCTACATGAATCTGTTCTCGTCGACCGGTAAGTTGTGGCAGGACGAAGGGAACGGACTGACTCGCAGCGACTACCGACACGGCTACACCTTCTTCGGTTTCGACCTGACCCCCGATCAGTGCGATGGTCCCTGCTTCCATCTAGTACAAAAGGGCAACCTGCGCATAGAAATGCATTTCCGCAATGCGCTGCTGAACACCGTGAACGTCGTCGCCTACGCCGAGCTCGAGTCCGTGCTGGAAATCGACAAGAATCGCAACATCATCTACGACTACTAAAATGGACACCCTGCAGATTGCTAGACTACTGGCAGTGGACCCATGCACCAGAACTATATTTCGCGGCGTCGTACCCAGAGAGGGACTACCCACTACGATAGACGGCACTCTGCCCGCAGCCTTCGTGTGCAACACCGACAACGGCGACGAACCAGGCGAACATTGGATAGCGCTGTACCTGGACGCCGACGGATGCGGCGAATACTTCTGCTCGTACGGACTGCCGCCTCGTTACGCAGCCTTCCGCACCTTCCTGAACAAACATTGTTCCGAATGGACTCATAATACCCAGAGGCTTCAGAGTCCTCTGTCTAACGTTTGCGGACAATATTGTGTTGCTTATGTAATGTTTCGTTGTAAAGGTTCTTCTATGAAGACTTTCGTAAACATGTTCCACACTAATCTGGTCAATAACGATTGTGAAGTGTTCGATTGGATGAGACTATTGAAAAAGGGTATACCCTACTATCGTGTATCTTACATAGACTGATGATACAAACAACCTATTCGGCACATATTCAGTAGTTAATGATTGCTGCGTATTTGATTGGCTTAAAACAGCTGCGATATGGTGGTAGACTGTATTATCGCTCATAGCAGCAGTACACCACATCATCGTTCGAGCCTCTGGCGAGGTGGTGCACCACCCGTAAGCTCGCGACCTCTGGCGTGATAGTAAACATTCGCAAGTCGCCTCGTCGTCGTCATCCTCGAGCCTCTGGCGAGGTGGAAACACCCCTAAGCTCACGACCTCTGGGGCGATGGTCAACATACGCAAGTCGATTCATATATTCATCGTAGTTGTAGTTGTAGTGATATTACACGCTACCCTTGATGTATCGCTATGCTGCTTGTATTATACTCAATAAAATACGTGTGCATTCGTACCATATCGTGTTGAGTTGATTTCTCGTCTCCATTAGTCCCCTTTGATAGTTGATATAATTAACGACCCTATTATTAATTAGATGATTACTAATTACCCTATTCTGCTACGTATGAATCGTCACGGTCACTACCTGGTCATAGGTCACCACACACACACACAAGGTTATGACCGTTATCTCCAGTCGCTAGGGGGCGCTCGTGGTGGATGTAGGTGTAGCCGCTAGGGGGCGCTGGGGCTACCCAGAAGCCTATATACCGGAAGTGAATGGGATGATCTTTACTGGGCTGATCTTTTGATGTCCCATTCCCACACGTATACTACTCACAACACCGAAGAAGGGGCGTACATCGAACCATCCGCCCGACTTTCCTTCTCCGACATTGTGCCGACGGACCTGCTAGACGTCGTTCGTGAGCACTGGTAGACCATAAGGACATGCGTATCGAGAGGTCCCATTCAGTGCAGGTACGATTACAGATTAACTACTCTAGACACGACTTGAGGCTCTTTTCAGATTATGTTCCAGAAACAGCCCAACTATTTCAAGATTAATCTCAGTTACGGGTTCGTTCTAAGGAACAAGAATACGAGCCGATGCAAGCACTATCGTTCCTCTTGCAATTGCTGTGGACGGTGACGAATGTCACCTTCTTCGTCAACCGTATCAACGATTATCCGATAGGATGTGCATGCGTGAACCTTCCAGCTTACATCAAGAAAAATAAAGCCGTCATCGGTCTGGAAAAGGAACCCAACAGTTGAAAAGGTGCACCGACAACCTGTGTCTCTTCCCTTGTCTGGCCCTGAATCGACGGTTGGAGCCGGCCGTGAAGACGCTGCACGACGCATACGACCAAGACGATGTAGCCATGGAAGATCGGGGTCATGTATAGAGCTTGTACCGTATAAAGACAACTTTCGAGACGAACGTGTGCGTATACAAGCTCGTCGAGTCGGATGAAGAGGATGGAAAAATTACTGCCGCACTCGTCCGTCGAACGTTATGTCACTACCCAGAGATATTGCACGTTAACCTTCACTAGACAAAAAATTCGTACGTCCAATATGTTCGTGTGTACTGTCACTCGTATCGATGTCGAAAGTGTGGTGACTGTTTACGGAAATACGCGTATTGGCTGCACAGAAAAGAGCGTACGTGTGAGGAGGTGTGCGCCGAGTCTATCCGGGATGCGTCTACCACTCGACTCCTTCAGTGTTCGAACATCAGGACGATGAGAACATTCTAGTTTCGAATTGTTGTGCTACTACATGTAACGCGCCACGTTTGACTTTGAGTGTTGGCTTGACACCGCACAACTTCCGACGGATAGCGACAAAGGTCCACTAAGTAGCGCGTCACGTACCGTTGAGCGTCATCGTGGCATCGAACGTGCCCGAACACGAGCGAGTGCAATGTCTCGTCACGGATGGAGATTCTAACAAGTTGGTGAGAAACATGATAGATATCTTGCGAGCGATGAGTGATGCCGCGCACGAAGAGATGAAAAGACTCTTACGAGGACATGTTGAAACAACTCGCAGAAGCACAGACGGACTGGGACGAACGGGAGCACGCTGCACGATCACCCGAGGATGATGACGCCAAAGACAAGGGGTCTCGACCACCGACCAATCCATACAAAACGCTGATGGGACAATTATATGGATGGTTTCAGTAATTACCCGTCATTGGGTTCAATTCGGGCAAGTCCGATCTGAACGCCATCAAACATTTCCTCATACCCTACTTCCTGCAGCCGACAAAGACAAGACAGAGGAACAAGAAGAAGAAGACAAAGAAGAGAAAGATGGTATCGGTTCCTTTTTTTCGTCATCAAACGCAACAACACGTTCATGTGTCTGTCAACGGATTAGCTGAAATTCCTAGACATGTCATATTACATTGTCCCGGTGTTCAGCTACGATACGTATCTGAAAGCGTACGGATGGGAGGCCACGAAACGTCATTTCCCATACGAATACATTGACTGTTTGGAGAGGTTCAACCACACCACGCTTACCGACGACAAAGATTACGCCAGTTACGAAGAGGCACGGCGCGATAACAGCATGACGAATTTGCGAACTTTTCTTCTGTGGTTCCCTTTCTGCAAGCCATTCACAAACAGTTTGCCTTCAACCAGCACCGTGGCATAGAAATGTTCAAGCAAGTCATCGGTGTACCCGGTCTGACCTTGCTCTGCTCTGGAGAAGAACCAATTCACGCTCTTCAACGAGAAGAACAAAGATCTGCACCAGCTCTTCACAGATCACGTGGCTGGCGGTAAGTCCTTTGATTTTCACCGCTATCACGAGAAATGGGTCACCAAGCTACGTCAGAACGAGTACGGAGAGGGCGCTTGACCGTGTCGATCGATCGTTGGGTTCGATGCCAACGCTCTGTACTTGTAGTTCTGATGCAAGACATGCCGATGGGCCGGCGAGAAGAGAACGAGTTCCGACCTGAATCGGCGCAGCTACACGGACAGATGACTGCGGAATGGTTGGCGTGAGAATCCAAACGCACGGGACTCTCCATACGCCATCAGATCAACTTTCGAGAGAAGAGAATAGGCAAACTTCCGGTGGACGGGTGATGCAATCAAGCGAACACGGCGTATCAGTTCCATTGTTGTTACTACCATGGACACCCGTCCACCTGAAAAGCGGTGAACGCCATCAATGGGAAAAGCATGTCGTCGAGCTGTGGGAATGCGAGTGGAAAGACATGAGAAGCGACCCGGCCGTGAAAAAGTGTCTGGATGCTACCTTTCCTCGGCGACGACACGCGCGGTGGAGGATGACGTCACAACCAATCCTGATCGGCGTGCAAGCCAGAACCGTGTTCGGTATGATCCAGTGCGACGTTCGCGTGCCGGAAGCATTGCATGCGCATTTTTCCGAGATGCAGCCCATGTTCAAGAGCATCCGTCTGACGCGCGACGATCTCAGTCCGTTCATGCGCCGATACGCCGAAGAATACGACATCATGGCGACCCGCCCGCGATTCCGACCCGATTCCGTGCTCCCGACGGTTCGGCGATGCAGTCTCCACAGCTTGGCGCGAGGGCGACGTCCATCCACATAAGTCCATCATCGCCGACACCATGAAGTTGCTGTGGAAATCGGGCTACGTGGACCGATATCGTGACGTGAAATACTTCACGGAGGTGGCGGCATCGCTTCTGATCAACGATCGACAGTTCCGACAACTCGACGTCGTCGTCGATGACGCGTACGAGATTGAGATGAACAAGAGAACCGTTACGTACGCTCTGCCCGTACACGTGAGATTCGCATGTTGCAGTTTTACTACGACTTTATCAACAGGTACCTAGAACGCCCTATGTTACAGTACACACATTCCGCCTAGTTGGCTTTTGCTGGCGAGTCAGTAGATGCCTTCGTGACCCTGGAACCTGGAATAGAACATTATTTCCGGCACTGCTCCGAATGGCTCCCTTCGGAATGTTGGATTGATAATCAGGAGGAGATATTTTCGCTGACGACTCGCCGGTCGCCGAGCCATGGTGTAAGGCGCGCAAGGCGTACGATAAGAGGAAACCGGGTCTGTTCAAGGTGGAGTGGTCCGATGACGGGTTCGTGGGGTTGTGTAGCAAGACTATTGTCTACTATTATAGTTTCGGAGCCACCGACCAGTACAGCACAAAATGACTGAGCAAACGTCACAACGATATCAACAAGGACGCGTTCCTGGACGTGCTCACCAACCGTCGGAGCGGAAGAGGAAAGAACCGCCGGTTCCGGTTAAGAAACGCGACCGTGTCGACGTACGTGCAGGAACTAGCGGCCCTCGCCTACTTCTACGCCAAATGCGTGGAGCACGAGGACGGGGTGAACGTGTTGTTGCGTTTGATAACGAAAAACGACCGATACCCTCGTTCTCTTCTTCTTTGTCGTCTTGTTCCTCCTCCTCTTGTTCTTCTTGTTCCCCTATCTTTGACGTGGATAGGAAGTAGGGTATGAGGACCTGTTTGGTGGCACTGAGATCATACTTAACCGAATTGAACCCAATAACGGGTAACTAATGCATCTATCCATAAAGTTGTCCCATCAGCTTTTTGCATGGATTGGTCGTTCGGCGAGATTTCTTGTCGTTGGCTGATCATGTAGCCTGCTCCCTTTCGTCCCAGTTCATCAGTGCCTCTGCGAGGTGTTCCAACGCATCCTTGTATGAGGCTTTGATCTTGTCGTACGCAGCGTCACTCATCGCTCGCAAGATATCCATCATGGCGGTCACCAACTTGTTGGTGTCTCCATCCGTGACGAGACATTGCACTTGCTCGTGGCCGGGTACGTTTGATGCCACGCTGACGCTCAGTGGGACATGACGCGCGACCCAGTGGACCATGTCACCATCCGACGGAAATTGTGCCGTATCGAACCAACACTCGAAATCAAAGGTGGCTCGATATGGATAGTAGTGCAACGATTCAGCCACACGAATGTTCTCGTCATCCAGACGTTCGAACACTGATGGAGTCGAATGGTGCACCCCACCAGGATAGACTCTACGCACACACCCCGTACACGTACTCTCGTGTTGACGTAGCTTCCATGCGTGTGTCCAAAAAGAGTCACCGCACTTCCGACATCGATACGAGTGACAGTACATGCGTACATCCTGAATGAATGATAAATGTGTCTCGTGAAGGTTGAGATACATTGTTTCGGGGTAATTGCATAAGGATCGACGGACAAGTTCGGCCGTTGTTTTTCCATCCTCCGCATCCGGTTTGACGAGCTTGTATGGGTGAAGACGACGGTGAAGACGTCGGTGATGCCGCACTGTATTGGAAAGGATGGTACGCTGGTGACGGTAGACTGAATAGTGATGTTGACGGTTGCGGTGACGACGTTGGTGATGAAGGACTGTCTTCGAACCGGTAGTAGGCTGGTGACGGCTGCGGTAACGATGACGACGACGACGACGACGACGCCTGGGGTGATGATGGTGTTGACATTGACGGTGGTGGCGCCACCATTGATGACGTAGGCGTCTGTAACTGCGGTGGAGACTGTAGGAACGACGTTGGTGGGGGTGGTGGTGTCATTGGTGACGTCGGCGTCTGCGACTGCGGTGACGTCGGCTTCTGCAACTGTGGTTACGTCACTGGTGACGTCAGCGTCTGCAACTGCGGTGGCGTCTGCAACTGCAATTACGTCTTTGGTGACGTCGGCGTCTGCAACTGCGGTGGGGGTGGGGGCGGTGGCGACATTGATGATGCTGTCAGTCGTCTTTTTTTTGCAACACCAACAGCATCATCATCCTCGTACGCATCTAACCACTCCGGCACCTTTTGGGTGCTGACAGTCATCGTACCGTCGTCAGGGACTATACTGGTAGTGCTGCTGACGTCATCATTCTCTTTGTCTTCCTACAAAGAGAATGAACCGTCTATCACTTCCAGCTCTGACGCGGTGTAGTTGACATAGTCGTTATTGATGCGTTTTTTAATGGTTGCCATGACACGGGCCCCCCTCAACACCGACATCAAGGCATACCGCTCTTCGTCTGACGTCATAGCGACGTAGCTGTTAGCGGTGAAGCCCAGTGCTTTTGCTGCTATTTCATTGAATAGAGTGACCCACGTTTCTGTTCCGATCCAGTCCTGGAGGACACGCAGGGCGAACCTGTACACGGGAACTCTTTGCCATTGGTTAACGGAACAATAGTAGTCATTGTTCTGCCGCTGGACGCCTTTGAGACAGTGCGCGCACGACGCATAAGCTATGTATTTATCTTGCGTGGCGCAAGTGACTATTGTTAACGGTCTTGTAAATTTGTAAGTTCCGTTACTTACCTCCGTCTGCAAGCGTGTCAGATGCATGATCTGCTGATCGGCCGACTGTGCATCGACGAACTTCTGTGTGGCCATGGCGACGGTGTCGAGGAGTCGAGCGTGAAAACACAAGAGAAGCAGTCGATGAATCGAGAGAACGAGCAGTTATGACCGTTGAAACGGTGGCTCGCCTTATATAGAAGGGCGCTCGCGTGGCGTGCCTTTCGTTATCTCTCTAGTTGCGGGCGTTGGCACGCGTTGCGCTATCGATGCACATTCCTATCGTCTGGGTGTTGTTGTTGTGCACATTCCTATCGCCTGTTCTGGCACGTTCGCAAAGTGTCTGTTTTTTTCGAATGAACTCACGACAATTCATGAGTATCTGACCCAATACGTTCTGTCCAGGCTGTCCAGTGTAGGTGAGCATGCTCCAGAACTCCCTGCTTCTCACGCATTCCTTTAACGACGATGGATGTGTGTGTTTAACAATCGTTTGCGGAGTGTCGTGTCGCGAAATTTACTCGCAATTAACGCGGTCATTACAGCTTGTCTCTGTTTGTTCCATTGTGCACGTAAATGCACCTTCTCTCGGATGGTCTTGCTAAGGTATTTCGCCTGTAGTCCGGTTCGTGTGGCTAGCATCTTTTCCGCCGTCTCCGTATCACCATGAAATACGCATTTCCTGTACATGTACGCAATTTCAACGGTGTTAAAAGCATTACCCCATGCATGTATCATACACACGTAGAAGTTAGATAGGAAACTGTTTCCTGCTCTGAAGTATATAGGACAATTCATTCTGACTTTTTTGGTTATTGTTCTAGTGACTTACGTCAGCTCTACGTCGAGTATCAGGAATTTGTTTTCGCATTTCTCTGACTTTGACAAATTTGTTATTGTGTCCTAGTGGCTTACGTCGGCTGTCTGGCATTTCTTTTCGCATTACTTTCTGACTTTGACAAATCTGTTATTGTATTCTAGCGTCTTACGTCAGCTGTCTGCATTGTCTAACGTTTGCTATATAAGGCTGTTCAGACTAGGCATTTCTGCATACTCTTACCGTTATTCCGTTGCTCTTGCTGTTGCTGTCGTCACTGTTGTTGCTACTAGCATCACGATGATGTCTAGCGTTGCGCTATGCTCCGATTTACTGCTTGTCTACGTTGAACTCGGGGTTGCATTGGGCATGCTGCTGCATCGTTCGTAAGTACATAATCTCTGTCGTTGTTTGCACGAATGCTAACTAATACATACTCCTATACAGCGAACGCTTTTAAAATGCATCTATATAACACATAGTTTAACTTTAAGAGACACCGTTATACGACTGTGCAGCATTTGGCGGCTATAAATAGTTCTAGTTTGAAAAAATACGCCGTTGTTTGCTTGCTGGCCTGAGGTCGTCGGGTCACTGATACCGTCTGTGCGTGACCTACTTCTACACGCCTGCTAGCCGGCTGCTACTGTCCTACTGATAAAAACATCAAGCCGACTTCATTACTGGCTTGATCGAAAGTACACCTCGTTGCTCTCGGGTTTCGTATAGCTTATTAATATGCATGTGTTGTTTTACGAAATATATAGCGTGCTGTTAACAAAGCCTCGACTGTAAGACATATATATAGCGTGCTGTACCGTTAACAAAGGCTCGATGTGTATGTGTCTCTCACTCTGGTTTTCAGCTTCCATCGACAACAATGGGCGGCTGTTATGGAGGAACTCCTTTACAACACACCATGCGTAGACGATGACGACGATAATGGTGATGATGATGATGGCTACAGCAGCCCTCTGCCGACAGAAAATTGGAACACGGAATGCGACGAATATGCAGCCTTCATAGACCATAGACGGATGTGGGCCGCAGTACTGACGGAACTTGCTATGATTCGTCCACTCGCGCGAGAAGAGAAAGCACAACGACCGAGCAAGTTGCTAGATAGGCGCGGGCAGTCACTGCCACGCCTGCAATTCGATTAACGTCATCGCCCGAAGAACGATGAACAATAGTTATACGCATCAATATTTGACAATAAAATACCAATATTTCTTTATATTACTATGCTTTAGTATGATTTCATATATCGTTATTTTTAAACATTAAAGTTTCCTTGTGACTTTATTCAACGAGGTGTTGTGTCGATTTGATTGTGACGACGCTAGCAAAAGAAATATGACCACATTTCACCCTGCTACCACATAAAAAGGAGCGGATGAATCTTTATACATACAGTGAAAAAAATGTAGGCATATTTGTAGGCTACAGAATATATATTACATTATCACATCATATCGAAAACCTTTCGTTTTATGACGTCTTGTGTCCAACACCTATAAAGTCACTATATCGCTCCGGTCCCGACGGCTTACGGCTTGGCACACGGATAGGGTACCGTGGCCCACAACGAGCCGGGGGTTTACGCTTAGCGCCAGTCGTTAAACACGTTGGGGTACAATTAAAGTTATATCGCTCCTTGGGATCGGGGTAGCGGTCACGTTAGGGTAGCGGTCACTCCGTTAGGGTCAGGGTTCACCACTGATGACGTCAGGTCGGGGTCACGTCGCAATCGTCAAAAAGTTGGGGTTACGACATTTAGGGTTATCTCCAGTCGCCAGGGGCGCTCTAGGGTTACGGATAGTGGTACAGGTCGCCGCCAGGGGCGCTCAGGATACCCAGAAGGGTGTGCGACCGGAAACCGGAAGTCCCTCCCAAACTGGTCTCCTCTTTTGATCGGTCATAACTCGTCTCTTACTACTTGCATAGACTTGTATGATCGATAGCTTTACATACCTGGAGAAGAATCTAACATAAATAATTTTATCGCTGCTAGGCTTCCATTCCATCAATGCTTGTTCTTCTCTCTTTGTCATCATTATTGCCACTCCGTGTCTGTGTATTTTGTCTTCTCTCCCTGAACAAATTACGCTCTCTCCTGTGACTTTTCCTTTTCCCATCCATCTGCATTCTGCATTCACTAATGCCCATGACATCTATTTTATATTTATCCATTTCTCTTGCAAGCTTGGCTGATTTCACTGTAGAGTACAACGGTCTCACTTTCCGACATCATATATATTCATTAACTTTTGGCTTAGTTAACTACGTTGTCAGCCTCCGAACTTCCGTTTGGCTTTGATCCGGAAACGTCATACTGTCCAAATAAATGATGTTATCATCCGCTGCTATCTGGGCCGTCGCCTTCCTGTAGCCATTTCCAGCACAAGCTGCTTTTGGAATTCACTTCTAGTTTCCGTAATATCGTTTGAGCGGGGAGGGTTGTTGGCCCTCCGCAGTAGGTTTATTTTTGGGGTTTTCCTTCCCTTAGCCATAGCCTCGTCAGCCCAGCATAATGCACTGGTTACCAGGGTGCACCACAGGGACGTGAGGTTGACTTGAGTGTCTTTACGGTTGAGCGCATAAACACCCCTTATATCTCTCCTAAGACAGATAGATGTTTATTCACTCTGTACATAGAGGATCACAATTTCACAAATACAGATATAAAACATGTATTATACAAAACAGAGATATTTACAAGTTGGATAGTTATTGGAATAAATAAATATAATTATTCTTCCGTACTAATTATGAACAAAACATGTTTACACAAATTCTTGGATAACATACACTAGGTGGAACTTTAAACATATAGTTTTAAGCCAAGGAAAACGAACTTTACCTGTCTCTGAATTATTATTCTGTAGCATACGTATAAAATTTGGTACATTAGGATTTATTGTAATATATGAAGACATGTATTTAATCCGGGGGGGGGGGTACTCCCTATACTGAGGTATACATGTATGTGCCGCGCAAATGCCCCTGTTTTTGGTAATTTTTCTCTCTCTGTCCGAAGAAAAAATGTAAATTCTCTGTTTGTACTCCTTTTAAATCTGATAATTCTCTCTTTCATCGAAGAAGAAATTTCCCAATGAAAACGTTCCGCCCGGGCTTACCTTACACTTATAGATATTAGATAAATTGTTCAATAATTCTCTCTTGGTGACCATACATTTCTTGATTTCTCTCTCTCTCTCTCTCTCTCTCTCTCTCTCTCTCTCTCTCTCTTTCTCTCTCCATGGGGCTCTGGCGGACACTCCCACCGCTTTGGTATGGCCGTACTCCCCCCTCGGGGTTTTTAATTCTCAACTCGTCTAACTTAGTACATTCATAAAAAGGGAATTTTATCCCCATAAGAGCTTTATCAAAAATTTTACAAAGTCTCTTATTTCTAGAGATATTAAAGTTTTTTTGGTTATTAACAGGCAATTTGTATGTCCCTATTCTAAATTGAAATAATGCTTTTTAAGTGTTTGAGTAGAGTTTCGGTATACCTTTCTTTTCCATGTGAGTATTTAAATAGTACCTACATCGCATTATTATCATTAATTTAATTTATTATTCTACTGTGCCAAAGTTGGTTAAATTGATCTTATTCACATTTGTATACAATCTTGGCATTTATTTTATAATCCTGTGGTAATCATATATAATTAATGCCATTACTTTGAACAATTTTACTAATACATAATTCAAGGTGATGAGTGCACATTTTTACAGTGAAGCTTATATAAGATTGCATACATGACCTTATTCAGTTTATCCTCACTACTTTTCAATATTCTTGTCCAATAACAGACCATTCTCTGTTTTACAATGATTGATAGTGGGTAGCATCGTAGCTCTCCATATATTTGCATATTATCAGAGAATTTAGACATTCCAAAAATGAATTTACAGAATTTGGTATGCACTTTCTCCAATATATCAACATTTTCATAGCCCCACACTTCACACCCATACAATAAGACAGGTGCTATGCAGCTGTCAAATAATTTCAGCATGTCAGTTGGTTTAATCAATCGCGGCTCGCGCAGCATGTCCAAAAAATCGTGTCAGTTTAGGAGTCAGACCACAGTTGAGAATTGCATTGGTGGCCATGTTAACGTTTTGTCTGATTATAAGAAAACGTGACCACTAAAAATTCTGAAACTTTATCACAGTAACAGCCATCATCTCATTGACATGCTGACCAAGTTTTATCACAATCACATACCTCCAGCTCTTTTAAAACGCCCCGACGTAGAAAATAGTAGTAGAAAAATCCTTCCGCCTGTTAAACTCTCAAAACAAATGCACCATTTCACAGTCAATAGCTTCTACAAACAAACCTGTGAATATGCCTGCTCAATTGCACTTATGTCACATCATATGAATTCTTTAAATTCACATATGGCAATTTAATACGCCAAACATTCGTGAAACAATAAACAAGAAGGTCAACTGTGGTCTCATCCCAAATAGCCGCGCCGATTCCCGGCACCCGGGGTCTCCTTTTGTTTTACATCCTGTATTGTCGGCTGTTTCCGTTCTTTTCCGTGAATTACCGCGGCAGATTGGTTAACGGTAAGTACCTTTACATGTTTGTCTGTTTAAGATTAAAATTGCACCAAAATTAAGGTGAAATACATTTATTAGAAGACGTGGGTGTATTTCCATTTAAGTTTAGCAGATAATAGATCAATGGCACGCCATGTTCAACACCTCATTAAGAGGTCTTAGTTAGTTCGTGCTCAAAATATTTTCCCTCTACGCGAATGCGCAGGGGTGTGTCTGAGCTCCGCTAGTTTGTGAAATTTTATCCGATTTTGATTCTTTTAGTTGGACAGCGAGAGATCGATTTAACCAAAATCATGACTTATTTACATTTCTATAAATTTAATTTATTACACAGCCAATACAGTCTGTTTGATATTTGTTTTGCAAAAACAAATTTTATTAATAATTTTAGTAATGATACTTTTTAAAATATCTTTATGTACTTTTTATGTTCTTGTTACTATATCATGTAGTATATGGACGTAATGTATATTGCATGCATTCTATTCAACTGAGTTATGAAATGAGTGTGTGATGTATATTTACGACCCTGGTTAATGAGTTTGCAAACCCTGAACAAATTATCCAAATATATTCATAATCATGGAAGTTATGGTCATGTGTCGGTCAGTTGCCTTCACAAACTAATTAGCCAGTATTGACTTATTAATTGCATTAACTGAGTTAATCTGAAATTCCTACCGCTAATCGCCAACAGGGCACGGACCACAGTCTGAATCCGTCCGCCATTACATAGATAAAGAGTCCCTAGAAAAAATGTATTGTGCAGTTTGGGTGCATTTGTAAGAGCAGAAATTGTGTGAAAGAGTGAGTGGAAGTGATGTTTTTGTGCACGCTAGCATCTGAGCTTTGAAATGATGCTATTTGTCAGTTGGTATAGCTGTTGCGCAAGGACACAGTGGCCATTAGGCAGGATGTACTCATATTTTGGAAGCCGGAGAAATTTCATGGCAGAAATGGTGACAGGCATTCAAACAATTTGTGCGAAAATTTTCACGAATTTCACATTGCAAGTGTCTTAGTGAGTCTGTCATGTTGTGCTGTGAAAATTTAAAAGCAACTGTAGGATAAATTTTCATTGTAGGCATAAGAACATTATAGTGGTCGCCTATGATCCCTATGAGGCTATAGCGTATGGGAAAACTGTCTGTGAAATTGCGTATGAATTATGTTTTTTGATGGATTGTTGACGTCAAGGGTGTCCTGAAACAGAAATAGATGGGTGCCACCCTGGTTTCTAATTTTTTTTTATTTGAATAAATACACAGCGGACACGCACCTGTAACTATAGAAGCCAGTCTATCATGGTGGCAAGCTGAAGACTACACAAACATCTAGCGTTAACGTGTGAACTATTATTGAATAATTTAGATTGAACACATAAAATCGTACATTTCTCAAATCTTTGCCGTGTAACGCCCATACAAAATATGTAGCTTAAATGATTAGGATATTTTCTTTCTATTGGAATATATATGAAAGCTATAGACCAACGGCTCAAACCGAATCGGTAGTTTTATTAGTCTTCTTTGTAACGCGAACTTTGACGCCTAGGCCCTAGCGGAGCCATAGAAATATCGGCAGAATCTGCGGTCGAAGTAGAGATCGCATCTTGTTCCACACGCACGCACAATATATATACATATATACATATATATATATATATATATATATATATATATATATATATATATATATACATATATACATATATACATATATACATATATATATATATATATATATATATATATATATATATATATATATATATATATATATATATATATATGTATATATATATATAATATATATACATATATATATATATATACATATATATATATATATATATATATATATATATATATATATATATATATATATATATATATATATATATATACATACATATACATACATATGCATACATATGCATACATATACATACATATATATACATATACATATATATATACATATATATATACACATATATATACACATATATATATATATATATATATATATATATATATATATATATATATATATATATATATATATATATATATATACGTATTGATATAACTGGAAACAATTCTTGTGGAATTTTATAGGAACTGGAAACAGAATCGTTGTTTACATGTATATACAAGTAAGTACTGCCATCTACCGTGGATATTATGGTTTTTAATACAACGTAATATCTTACAAAAATAATATAGCATAGCCATCAAGAGACCTCAATTATTTAATATATTACCTGTGATTTTAGCAAACACAACTGAGCGGCCCCACTTAGAATTCTAGACTGGGATATCTTAACTTGTTGATTTCAGATGTATGTTATATTAGCCATGCCAGCTGAGCATGAGTGATAAGGTATGTTTCTTTGCCTGCAGCAAGGCAGAACCACTAATAACTGCAGGTTCCGGATAAGAACCGTAATAGATAGTAGTAAGAAGAGGATTGATTTATACATTTATACCATATCGAATTTATACTATATCGAATTAGAACAAAGTTACAGCAACGATCTAACAATACAATGTCATAGAACGGTGTTTCGTCATACACATCACATCACTATACCAAACGGACCTCAAAAGTAAAGGCGAACAGGAATGTACATCTAGTGAACCCATCGGACAAGGAGGCGGACTGACACATCCTTTAATTTCAAGAAACTATGTTTTATATGTGGCAAAATATGCCGTCACCTCGACCCTAAGCATCCAGGTTGTTGGCAAAAGGTGTTCCAATGCAGAACGGTTGAACGACCTGGCTGTACATCATTCAAAGACCACCTGCTTCGGAAATGTAGAGAAAGAAAAGACACACTTTCTGACGCAGTGAAGGGAAGGCTAGAAGGAGTGATATACCTTCTTTGTAGCAGGTCACTAGAACTATGGCAGATACATCCTCTGATACACATTGTACATGAACTCTACACTGACGCAAGAAGCAAAGACAATGTTTCTGCAGGGTCAGCACAAGGAGGGTGTTTGGTATTTACCGATCAGTTCGGAGAACAGACGTACATTCGCTACGGAAAATCCAAAGGTGATCTTGTTAGCATGACATTTTCTGCCGACCAAGTCGCAGGATGGGTTCTATCGCACCCTACGTGTAACTTTGTGTCACTCAGAATGAATAACATGTTCGACGAAACTCTCGCATGCTATGGGGTCACACGAGACACACACAGGCAAGATGGCACGGCAAGGAAAATGATGGATGCACAGGTCAGACAAAGAATTCGAGACGAACTTGGCAAAACTTCAAACCCACTGAACACTGCGACGAACTGTTCAACATTTTCAGTGGACGTGTAGCAAGTGACAGGGTGAATGTACAAGACTCGCTTGCTATTGGCAATGCAATGGTTACAAACTTCAGAGATAAATTACCTGCAGGATTCTACACACCTCTGCACAAGCAGATTGTTACCACGGAAGCGCTGAAGAAAGGCATCAAGATTGGTACCAAAGCGGTTTATGCACGGACCTTGTGATTGATCAACGGATACATCAACGCGAGACATGTGTTCTCCCACGAACTGGAGCCTCTACCATTCTCGCTTTTTGATGAGTATGGAGATTGGCGGAAGTCAGCAATAATCGAAAGGCTGGGCGTGTACAAATCGGAATCCCAAACGCCAGAGGTGGTGCCAGCAGATAGCGGGGTCTTGTTGTACAATGTGGTTTGGCCCCATGGTGGCACAATTTCCTCATTGCCAGAACGAATTACAAACAAGCTTAAGGATAACGATGAAACATACGTTGTCTTCGATGTGTACAAAACAGCGTCCATCAAATCACAAGATCGGGGTCGCAGGAATGGCTTAAATGTGATTCCCGATAATAAGACGACATTCACACGTCACCATTACCATCGGGTGATGTGGTTACGAAGAACTTTAACAACAAGCAGTCAATGATACGTCTACTGTGTGGCTGCAACGTGCCAAATACCGTTCACGTGGTCGGGGTGAGAGAAAACCGCTTTGGACACGAAGAGGCCGATGTGTCCATCGTCAGCTACATAAATATGATGGTAGATGTGGGGAAGTACTATATTCAAGTCCTTGCTGATGATGCCGACATATTTGTGCTGTTGATGTACTGGTATTGGATACAGCTGACAATTTTGGTGACAAATGTCTCGAGTTCCTACCCATGCATGCGCTCATGGGGTGTGAAAAATATTCATGCATATTTGGCAAAGGAAAGACAACTGCAACAAAAACACTCCAAAAGTCACAGTGCCCTCGAGTACATGTCATCGGAGATCAGGCAGCAGCACAGGAAGACATCCTTGAAAGCGGTCGCCACTTTTTCTCGCTGTTGTGTGCTGTAAATGCATGCACCGGAATGGTTGACCTCTTACACAGCATGTCCACAAGGAAGAAAGATGGCCAAACGAAACTAAACACGCTGCCACCGGCGGACGAAAATGTGGCTTTGTATATAATGCGAGCTCATCTACAAACCATGCTGTGGAAAGCTGCTGGACAGCAAGGTCCACCAAATGTGGATATCAACGACTTTGGGTGGGATGCAAATGATGGCAAACCATATCCTGTCACAGCTAAATTACCTCCAGCTCCTCCAGCCATCATGAAGGTGATCCCATGCTGCTGACAAGCTAAACATGCCTGCGTCAGAATCATGTGCAGTTGCAGAGCTGCTAATACGTGCACAACGTACTGCAAATGTGAGGTCGCCGAACTGTGTAAGAATGAGAATACTGCTGAAGACCAAGATGATGACTACGACACTGATGACGGCATTACAGATGAATAGAAGAGCAGCCGAGAGTTCCAACGAGATACGCCAATGATATAATTGTAAGTACGCAAAACGCGGTTGTCTTCTTCGCAAAGTGATCATATATAAGGTGTGATTTAATAGCCATCATATATGGCCATTATTTTGTTAAATGCCTTAATTGTTTTAATATTTTTTATTGAATATAACTTATACCCGCCATCTGGAATCTTTGCAATGGTGTTGTCCTATCATAACTAACAACGTTGTAATATATTCCTCGTGGCAATAAGATCAACGAGATTTGTTTAATTCAAATTGCAATACAATCTATGTTGTGTGTATTTGGACACGTACGCGCACGTACGCGCACGTACGCGCGCGGACATGCACGCGCACACACACACACACACACACACACACACACACACACACACACACACACACACACATGCATACATACACAATACATAGATTTATTGTTGAAGGCGGCCATGTTGGAATTATGAAAATTTGTCCAGAGATAATATTTTTGCAGTCATCGATGCCTCGAGCCTCCAAAAAATTAAATGGCACTTAGAAACGATGCGAAATTCCAATTCTAATTAGATATGCGACTGAAACATGTGATATGTGACGGCCATATTGGATTTACTCAAATAAAAAAATTGCCCAAGGGTGCCAGGAATTTTAGGCAGTAGATAGGCAGCACGAAATACAGTAGATAGGCAGCAAGAAATACAAACGTACTAGGCCGGCCAGGGTGGCACCCGGCAGATTCTGTTTCAGGACATCCTTGGTGTCAATAATCCATCAAAAAATGCAATTCATACTCAGTTTCTAGGTATACCCCATTGGCTGCCTGACGACGACGGCAGTGCCTTTGTTCGTGATTATTCGTCCGAAAAATTTGCTTTGAGCGCGATGGTGAATTACTGTCACGTCTACGGTTGTAGCAACGTAGGAAACAGAAGTGATCGTTCTTTCTTTTGGGATACCCGCGGCGAAGTTTGCGAATTATTGTCGAGCCGACAGGAGACAGTGGTTGGCAAACCTAAATCAGGATTTTACGGGCAAAAACCTTGGCATTGTCAGAGCATGTTCTGATCACTTCCTTTCAGGTACGTAAATCAGTAACTTTGCTTGCATTTCCACACGCCAGCATATGTTTTGTGTTTCATCTCTTTATCAAGTTTGGACGTTTACGCTTACCCACCCCACCACTCGCGGCTAGAGCATGTGGCTGTGCTATGCATAGGCTATGGCTTATGCCAAGGCATGCTGTCTCGACTTAAGTCCACTGTCGACTCAAGTAATGTGCATCCATCTACATACAGTGTAATACGATAGTCTGCCACACTTGACAATGTATGTATTGATGAAGACATTATACAGTAGATAGGCAGCAAGAAATACAAAAGTACTATGCCGGCCTAATAATAATGCTGTACAAAGTCAAAGGAAATAAAATATAAGTTATACAGTAAAGATAAAAGCCTAGTAGACCATCAACATTGATAATGACAACTATAGTATCCCATTTGTATTATCCAAGTTAATCTTAATAATTATGTTCTACATGGAAACCATCTTCTCTGTACGATGACACAAACCCAGACTGGGTTTCCACTGTTGGGGTGGGCCACGAGAAGGTGAAAACGCCAGAAATTCGACAGAAGCGACATCAAAGGTCTGAAAAGCGTGAGGCTACGAAGGAAGCAAGTGCTGCAGCCGAGTCGTTGCTCCTGCTGCAAGCTGTGGACGAGGGTGCTTCACCAGCCATCCCGGAGGAGGAAGATTTGTCTGTGGGAATACAGACCGTGGTAGACAGCATACAAATGGGAGGTATGACCAGCGAGCTGCAAGAATTAAGATTGGAAAACATTAATTTGAAACAGCAAGCTGCTGTGTCAAAACAGTGTCTGGAAGATTTGGAAGGGAAAGACGATAACGTCAGATGTTTGACAGGTCTTTCATAATTTATTGTGCTTTCTACACTATACACATTATATTCTACCTTACCTACCACAGAAGAAATATATGACATAATTTCAGATGCTCCTCATAACACTCGTACGTTTACGACTCAACATAGCACAGCAGTTCTTAGCCTATGAATTTTCTGTTTTACAGAACAGAGTCAGTAGAATTGTTTAGCAATTTTTAGCAATGTGAAATTTGCTGTAATTATAGATTGCTTTGAGATTGTTATATAGCGACCCTCCAACCTCATGGCCAAAGCACAAACGTGGTCTTCTTACAAGCATCACAATACTCTCAAGTTTTTGATGGGCATAACACCGCAGGGTATAATTTCATTTATTTCAAAGGGTTGGTGTAGTCAAGTAACAGACAAACACATCACTGAGCAATGTGTTTTTTTTAATCGTCTTCCAGGTGATGTGATACTGGCAGACAGAGGGTTTGACATTCAGTATGTCCTGCTTTTACTAGGGGCAAAGATCAATTATCTCCTCTCGAAATAGTAGAAGTTACTCGTAAAATTGCAAACTGTCGAATCCGCGTAGAACGAGTTATAGGGTGTGTTCGGTAAAAATATACCATTGCCAATTGATTATTTACCATATAACCAACATGACAATGGTAGATAACGTTCGGGCCACACAACATAACATAATTCCTTTCTGCAAACACCAAATTGGGTCTGCACTTGATAGTAATATCCGTGCTTATGGCTTAGTGTTTTTGTTGTTGTTTATGTTTCTGCCAGTAAAATTTGGTATCAGTAGGGTCTGACAATGTCTGGTCTTTTTGCAGAAAGGACACTTAATTTACAAATAACTCTCATCACAGCAGTCACAGCACACCAAGCCATCAGTGGAAGCTCATACAGTTTTCATACTGGAAGCGGTTATCTTGCCTGCCCTGAAACGATGCCATAATTTGATGTAGCCTGTTCCCGTTACTGTGTAAACGTTCACAGAAACCAAACATATCCTGCTGTGTTTCCATACGAACACCGACTCCGCAACACTCTGGGTCTCACTGTTGGGGTCTGGGGGAATTAAATGGATATGAGTAGTATATGGGTCCATTTGACCCCGCAAATGGGGAGGGGGTTAAGGGTTACTGCACACGACAAGAGCGCCCCCCTGTCGACGGTTCAGGTCGGCTGCACACAAGTTTGCACTGATACAGTCGCCAGGGGGCGCTCACTGGGTTACGGTTCACCGCACATGAGTTTGCGCTGATACAGTCGCCAGGGGGCGCTCACGGGGTTTTGTCTTTAGGATTTCCCTGAATTTTGCACTGATACAATTGCCAGGGGGCGATCACGGGGTTTCAGGTGACCACGTTCACAATGGACTTCCGTTTCCGGTTTCTTGCGCATGCACGATGTGTGCTTCTATCCGACCAGCTGTTGTATTGACCAATCGGTGACGATGTTGCATTTACTTCAGGTTGCGGTTTCTTCAACCAACCAGTGACCATGTTGCATTCACTTCCGTTTCCGATTGCGCGAGCATCCCCTAACCCATCTACTCCCAACCGTACGACATCGACGATTTGTATATAAACACGGCGAAGTCATTACAGTCGATGATGTGATTTCAGTAAGTTCTACGCGCTTATTAATATAAAAGGTGAACGCGTATTTTGCAGTTCCCGTGTAATAGAATTGCGCCGATTTACGGACGAATAGTTGTTCTAACGCGTGTTTAGGAGGGCGTTTCGGTTATATAAGTTTTATTTGTTTTCTGAATCCTTCTGTATGAAAATTACATCGCGACGTACCTTGTTTATCGAACGAGGTCACGCGCTTCCATATTTGGCACTGAGGACGGGAGCTGACGTAAGCCGCACACACAACAATACCAAATAAGGACATGCAGCTGACGTAAGCCGTACACAGAACACGCGGACGGGAACTGGCGTAACCAGCACACAGAACAATACCAAATAAGGATATGCAGCTAAGGTAAGCCGCACACAGAACTCGCAAGTGCGGTATTTATGCAGGACTGAGGCGGTATAGGCAGAATATAGGTGTCGGCATAACACGACATACGTCGAAAAGTTCTCGATATAATATGATGATGCGATATGTGATGTATAGCCTACATGCATGGCTGCGTTTTTCTCGCTGCATGCATCGACAGTCTGCTAGCAGGGTGAAAATGTTTGGTCGTGTTTCTTTTGACAGCGTAAATCGACGCGACACCTTCCTATCGAATAAGAGCACGAGCAAATTTTATTAAATATTTAAAAATAATGACACGGGAAATCGTAGTAAAGCACTGTAATATAAGTAAATATAGGTACGTTATTTAAAATATTGATATATAACGAAAATATAAAATAGTAGAATAGGTCAAGGATAAAAAAATGTCATTGTTTGTTCGCCACTAGGCTTGAGCTTTACATTCAGTGTGCATCGCGCTTTCTTATTTCGACTCGTCAAGGAAAGTGCACCATCAGCATATTTTGTTATATGTCAATATTTTTAAATAACGCGCTCTTACACTTTACAGTATAACCATAATTCCTACAATTTACTCATACCTCCTTCAGTTTACCCGTGACTCTCATGTTTTACCCATAATTCCTACAATTTACCCATACCTCCAACTGTTTACCCATAACTCCTACTGATTACCCATAACACCTACAGTTTACCCATAACTCCTACTCACACGCAAACGGAAATGCAAACGCACGCGTGCGGCACGCATACACAACTGACACAGTTCAACCATAACTTCTACAGTTTACCCATAATTCCTACAATTTACCCATAATTCCTACAATTTACCCATACCTCCTATAGTTTACTCATTATCCCACAGTTTACCTATAACTCTTACAATTTACCCATTCCTCCTACAGTTTATCTGTAACTCCTACAGTTTACCCCATAATTCCAACAATTTATCATATCTCGTACAGTTTACCCATAATTCCTACAATTTACACATAATTCCAACAGTTTATCTGTAACTCCTAGTAGTAGTAGTAGTAGTAATTGTAGTAGTAGTAGTAGTAGAAGTGGTTGTTGTTGTTGTAGATAATAGTACTAGTGGTAGTAGTAGGTGTTGTTGTTGTGACCCCCCGCAAAACGAACCCAGACACGTCGCGAAAAGTGTACCATCAGCATATTTTCGTTATATGTCAATATTTTTAAATAATGCGCTCCTACACTTTACCCATAATTCCTACAGTTTAACCATAATTCCTACAGTTCACCCATAATTCCTACAATTTACCCATAATTCCTACAATTTACCAATACCTACTACAGTTAATCCTTAACTCCTAAAGTTTACCCATAACTCCTACAGTTTACCCATACCTCCTACAGTTTACCCATAACTCCTACAGTTTACCCATAACTCCTCAAGTTTACCCATAACTCCTACAGTTTATCTGAAACGCCTACAGTTTATCCGCAACTCATACAGTACAGCCATTAATCCTACAGTTTACCCATGGCTCTCATGTTTTATACAAGTTTCCAAGTTGATGATTTGGAAGTTTGCAAAGTTTATCATTTGAAAGTTTGTCAATTAGAATTTTGCATTTTGAACGTTTCCAAGTTGGAAATTTGTGGGTTGGCAGTTTGCAAGTTGGAAGTGTGTGCTTTGGAAGTTAACAAATTGGAAGTTTATGATTTGGAAGTTGCGAGTTTTAAGTCAACATGTTGAAAATTGATGACTTGGAAGTTTGTGAGTTGGGAGTTTGCACACACAAACGCACACGCAGGCGCTTGGCACGCAAACACACACACACACACACACACACGTCAATATTTTTAAATAATGATCTCTTACACTTTACCCATAACTGACATAGTTCACTCATAACTCCTACAGTTCACCCATAGTTACTACAGTTTACCCATAACTCCTGCAGTTTATCCATAACTCCTACAGTTTACCCATGACTCCTAAAGTTTACCCATACCTCCTAAAGTTTACCCATAATCCCTACAATTTACCCATCAGTTTTTCTGTAACTCCTAGTAGTAGTAGTAGTGTTAGTAGTAGTTGTTGTTGAAGTAGTAGTAGTAGTAGTTGTTGTTGTAATAGTAGTTGTAGGTAGTAGTAGTTGCAGTAGTTGTAGTAGAAGTAGTAGTAGTGGTAGTATTTGTAGTAGTAGCAGTAGTAGTAGTTGTGACTTCTCGCGAAACGTGCCAAGACACGTCGCGGAAAGTGCGAATCAGCATATTTTCGTTATATGTCAAAATTTTTAAATAATGCGCTTTTACACTTTACCCATAATTCCTACAACTTACCCATAATTCCTACAGTTCACCCATAATTCCTACAGTTTAACCTTAACTCCTACAGATTACCCATAACTCCTAAAATTTACCAATAACTCCTACAATTTACCCATACCTCCTCCAGTTTACCCATAACTCCTACAGTTTACTTATAACTCTTACAGTTTACCCATACCTCCTACAGTTTACCCATAACTCCTACAGTTTACCCATACCTCCTACAGTTTACCCATAATTCCTACATTTTACCTATACCTCCAGCAGTTTACCCATAACTCCTACAGTTTACCCATTACTCCTAAAGTTTACCCATAACTCCTACAGTTTATCTGTAACTCATACAGTTTATCTGTAAATCCTACAGTTTACCCGTAACTCCTACAGCATAGCTATTAATCCTACAGTTTACCCACGACTCTCACGTTTTATCCAAGTTTCCAAGTTGATGATTTGGAAGTTTGCAAAGTTTATGGTATGAAAGTTTGTCAATTAGAAGTTTGCATGTTGAACGTTTTCAAGTTGTAAATTTGTGGGTTGGAAGTTTGCAAGTTGGAAGTTTGTGCTTTGGAAGTTTGCAAATTGGAAGTTTATGATTTCGAAGTTGCGAGTTGAATGTCTGCATGTTGAAAAGCAAACGCACACGCAAACGCACACGCAGACGCACGCGCTTGGCACGCAAACACACACACGTCAATATTTTTAATAATTCACTCTTACACTTTATCCATAACTGACACAGTTCACTCTTAACTCCTACAGTTCACCCAGTTATACAATTTACCCATACCTCTTGCAGTTTACCCATAACTCCTGCAGTTTATCCATAACTCTTACAGTTTACCCATAACTCCTAAAGTTTACCCATACCTCTTACAGTTTACCCATCATTGCTACAATTTACACATCAGTTTTTGTGTAACTCCTAGTAGTAGTATTAGTAGTAGAAGTAGTAGTAGTTGTTGTAGTAGTAGTAGTAGTAGTAGTTGTTGTTGTAATAGTAGTTGTAGGTAGTAGTAGTTGCAGTAGTTGTAGTAGTAATAGTAGTTATGGTAGTATTTGTAGTAGTAGTAGCAGTAGTAGTTGTTGTGACTTCACGCGAAACGTGCACAGACACGTCGCGGAAAGTGTGAATCAGCATATTTTCGTCTTTACCCATAATTCCTACAACTTACCCATAATTCCTACAGTTCACCCATAATTCCTACAGTTTAACCTTAACTCCTACAGTTTACCTATAACTCTTCCAGTTTACCCATAACTCCTAAAATTTACCCATACCTCCTACAGTTTACCGATAACTCGTACAGTTTACCCACAGTTCCTACAATTTACCCATACCTCCTACAGGTAGTAGTAGTAGTTGTTGTTGTAGTAGTGGTAGTAGTTTCTGTAGTAGTAGTAGTAGTAGTAGTAGTAGTAGTAGTAGTAGACACACACACACACACACGTCAATATTTAAAAATAATGCGCTCTTACACTTTACCCATAATTGACACAGTTCACCCATAACTCCTACAGTCCACCCATAGTTCCTACATGATTCCTACAATTTATACATACCTCCTGCAATTTACCCATAACTCCTACAGTTTATCCATAACTCTTACAATTTATCCAAGACTCCTAAAGTTTACCCATAACCCCTACAGTTTACCCATGATTCCTACAGTTTACCTATAACTCTTACAATTTACCTATACTTCCTACAGTTTACCTATAATTCCTATAATTTACCCATAATTCCTAGAGTTTATATGTAACCCCTAGTAGTAGTAGTTGTTGGTGTTGTTGTAGTAGTAGTAATAGTTGTTGTAGGTAGTAGTAGTAGCAGTAGTTGTAGTAGTAGTAGTAGTTGTTATTCTTGTTGTTGTTGTAGATAGTAGTGCTAGTAGTAGTAGTAGTAGTTGTTGTTGTTGTTGTGACTCCCCGCAAAACGTACCCAGACACGTCGCGAAAAGTGTACCATCAGCATATTTTCGTTATATGTCAATATTTGTAAATAATGCGCTCCTACACTTTACCCATAATTCCAACAGTTTACCCATAATTCCTACAGTTCACCCATCATTCGTAAAATTTACCCATAATTCCTACAATTTATCCATACCTACTACAGTTCATTCATTACTCCTAAAGTTTACCCATAACTCCTACAGTTTACCCATACCTCCTACAGTTTATCCATAACTCCTACAGTTTACCCACACCTCCTACAGTTTACCCATAACTCGTACAATTTACCCATATGTCCTACAGTTTACCCATAACTCCTACAGTTTACCTATAACTCTTAAAGTTTACTCATACTTCCTACAGTTTACCGATAACTCCTACAGTTTACCCATAATTCCTACAATTTACCCATAACTCCTACATTTTACCCATAACTCCTACAGTTTACCCACAGTTCCTTCAACTTACCCATACCTCCTACAGTTTACCCATAATTCCTACAATTTACCCATACCTCTTGCAGTTTACCCATAACTCCTGCAGTTTATCCATAACTCTTACAGTTTACCCATAACTCCTAAAGTTTACCAATACCTCCTACAGTTTACCCATACTTCGTACAGTTTATATGTAACTCCTAGTAGTACTAGTAGTAGTAGTAGTAGTAGTAGTAGTAGTAGTACTACTAGTAGTAGTAGTAGTAGTAGTAGACACACACACGTCAATATTTTAAAATAATGCGCTCTGACACTTTACCCATAACTGACACAGTTCACCCATAACTCCTACAGTTTACCCATAATTCCTACAGTTTATCAATAACTCTTACAGTTTACCAGTAACTCCTAAAGTTTACCCATAACTCCAACAGTTTACCCATGATTCCTACAGTTTACCTATAACTCTTACAATTTACCTATACCTCCTATAGTTTACCTATAATTCCTATAATTTACCCATAATTCCTACAGTTTATCTGTAACTCCTAGTAGTAGAGGTAGTAGTAGAAGCAGTAGTTGTTGCTGTTGTAGTAGTAGTAATAGTAGTTGTAGGTAGTAGTAGTAGCAGTAGTTGTTGTAATAGAAGTAGTAGTAGTAGTAGTAGTAGTTGTAGTAATAGTAGTAGTTGTTTTTGTTGTTGTTGTTGTGACTTCCTGCCCAGACACGTCGCGGAAAGTGCGCCATCAGCATATTTTCATTATATACCAATATTTAAAAATAATGCGCTCATTTACTCATTACTCATAATTCCTACAGTTTACCATTAATTCCTACAGTTTACCCATAACTCCTTCAGTTTACCTATAACTCTTAAAGTTTACCCATAACTCCTACAGGTTACCCACACAATTCCTACAATTTACCCATACCTCCTACAGTTTACCCATAATTCCTACAGGTTACCCACACAATTCCTACAATTTACCCATACCTCCTACAGTTTACCCATAATTCCTATAGTTTACCTATAATGCTTACAATTTACTACAGTTTATCTATTATTCCTACTCACACACGCACGCAAATGCAAATGGAAGCGCATGCGCACGTGCACGCACACGCACACGCACACACACACACAGACACAAGTTTCCAAGTTGATGATTTGGAAGTTTGCGAAGTTTATGATTTGAAAGTTTGTCAATTAAAAGTTTGCATGTTGAATGTTTCCAAGTTGGAAGTTTGCGACTTGGAACTTTGCATGTTGAAAGTTTGCAAGTTGGAAGTTTGTGCTATGGAAGTTTGCAAATTGGAAGTTTATGAGTTGGAAGTTGCGAGTTGGAAGTATGCATCTTGATAGTTTATGAGTTCGAAGTCTGTGAGTTGGAAGTTTGCACATGCAAACGCACATGCACTCGCTTGGCATGCACACACACACACACACACACACACACACACACACACACACACACACACACAAACACACACACACACACACACACACACAAGTCAATATTTAAAAATAATGAGCTCTTACACTTTACCCATAACTGACACAGTTCACCTATAACTCCTACAGTTCACCCATAATTCCTACAATTTATCCATACCTCCTACAGTTTATCCATAACTCTTACAGTTTAACCATTACTCCTAGAGTTTACCCATAACTCCTACAGTTTACCCATGATTCCTACAGTTTACCAATAACTTTTACAATTTACCTATACATCCTACAGTTTACTTATAATTCCTATAATTTAGCAGTAGTAGTAGTAGTAGTATTGGCAGTAGTAGTAGTTGTTGTAAGTAGTAGTAGTAGTAGTAGTAGTAGTACTAGTAGTACTAATAGTTGTAGTAATAGTAGTTGTTGTTGTAGGTAGTAGTAGTAGTAGTTGTTGTTGTAGTAGTGGTAGTAGTTTTTGTAGCAATAGTAGTAGTATTTGTTGTTGTTGTGACTCCTCGCGAAACGTGCCCAGACACGTCGCGGAAAGTGCACCATCAGCATATTTTCGTTATATGTCAATATTTAAAAATAATGCACTCTTACAGTTTACCCATAATTCCTACAATTTACCCATAATTCCTACAGTTTACCCATACCTCCTACAGTTTATCCATAACTCTTACAGTTTACCTGTAACTCCTAGTAGTAGTAGTAGTAGTTGTTGTTGTTGTTGTTGTTGTAGTTGTTGTACTAGTGGTAGTAGTTTCTGTTGCTGTAGTAGTAGTAGTAGTAGACATAGACACACATGTCAATATTTTAAAATAATGCACTCTTACACTTTACCCCATAACTGACACAGTTCACCCATAACTCCTACAGTTTACCAATAACTCTTACAGTTTACCCATAACTCCTAATGTTTACCCATAGCTCCTACAGTTTATCCAAAACTCCTACATTTTACCTATAACTCTTACAGTTTATCCATAACTCCTAAAGTTTACACATAACTCCTACAGTTTATCTGTAACTCCTACAGTTTATCAATAACTCCTACAGTTTACCCGTAACTCCTACAGTATAGCCATTAATCCTACAGTTTACCCGTGACTCTCATGTTTTATCCATAATTCCTATACTTTACCCATAACTCCTACAATTCACCCATAACTCATACATTTAACCCGTATCTCTTACAGTTTACCCATTTCTCCTACACTTTATCTATAATTCATACAGTGTACCCATTGCTCTTACACTTTAACTCATAAACTGACACAATTCACCCATAACTTCTATACTTTATCCTTAACTTCTACAGTTTACCCATACTTCCTACAATTTACCCTTACCTCCTACAGTTTACCCATACCTCCTACAGTTTATCCATAACTCTTACAGTTTATCTGTAACTCTTAGTAGTGGTAGTAGTAGTAGTAGTAGTAATAGTTTTTGTAGTTGTTGTTGTACTAGTGGTAGTAGTTTCTGTTGCTGTAGTAGTAGTAGTAGTAGACATAGACACACATGTCAATATTTTAAAATAATGCACTCTTACACTTTACCCATAACTGACACAGTTCACCCATAACTCCTACAGTTAACCAGTAACTCCTAAACTTTACCCATAACTCCTACAGTTTACCCATGATTCCTACAGTTTACCAATAACTCTTACAATTTACCTATACCTCCTATAGTTTGCCTATAATTCCTATAATTTACCCATAATTCCTACAGTTTATCTGTAACTCCTAGTAGTAGTAGAAGCAGTAGTTGTTGCTGTTGTAGTAGTAGTAATAGTAGTTGTAGGTAGTAGTAGTAGCAGTAGTTGTTGCAATAGAAGTAATAGTAGTAGTAGTAATAGTAGTTGTAGGTAGTAGTAGTAGTAGTTGTAGTAGTAGTAGTAGTAGTAGTAGTTGTAGTAATAGTAATAGTTGTTTTTGTTGTTGTTGTGACTTCCCACGAAACGTGCCCAGACACGTCGCGGAAAGTGCGCCATCAGCATATTTTCAGTATATATCAATATTTAAAAATAATGCGCTCTTACATTTTACTCATAATTCCTACAGTTTACCATTAATTCCTACAGTTTACCCATAACTCCTTCAGTTTACCTATAACTCTTAAAGTTTACCCATAACTCGTACAGGTTACCCACACAATTCCTACAATTTACCCATAATTCCTACAGTTTACCTATAACGCTTACAATTTACTACAGTTTATCTGTTATTCCTACTCACACGCGCACGCAAACACAAACGCAAACGCAAACGCAAATGGAAGCGCACGCACACGCACACACAGACACAAGTTTCCAAGTTGATGATTTGGAAGTTTACGATTTGAAAGTTTGTCAATTAAACGTTTGCATGTTGAATGTTTCCAAGTTGGAAGTTTGCGACTTGGAACTTTGCATGTTGAAAGTTTGCAAGTTGGAAGTTTTTGAGTTGGAAGTTTGCAAGTTGGAAATTTGTGCTATGGAAGTTTGCAAATTTGAAGTTTATGAGTTGGAAGTTGCGAGTTGGAAGTCTGCATCTTGATAGTTTATGAGTTCTGTGAGTTGGAAGTTTGCACACGCAAACGCACATGCACTCGCTTGGCATGCACACACACACACACACACACACACACACACACACACACACACACACACACATGTCAATATTTAAAAATAATGAGCTCTTACACTTTACCCATAACTGACACAGTTCACCTATAACTCCTACAGTTCACCCATAATTCCAACAATTTATCCATACCTCCTACAGTTTATCCATAGCTCTTACAGTTTAACCATTACTCCTAAAGTTTACCCATAACTCCTACAGTTTACCCATGATTCCTAACGTTTACCAATAACTTTTACAATTTACCTATACCTCCTACAGTTTACTTATAATTCCTATAATTTACCCATAATTCCTACAGTTTATCTGTAACTCCTAGTAGTAGTAGTAGTAGTAGTAGTAGCAGTAGTAGTAGTAGTATTTGTTGTTGTTGTTGTGACTCCTCACGAAACGTGCCCAGACACGTCGCGGAAAGTGCACCATCAGCATATTTTCATTATATATCAATATTATAAAATAATGCGCTCTTACACTTTACTCATAATTCCTACAGTTTACCCATAACTCCTTCAGTTTACCTATAACTTTTCAAGTTTACCCATAACTCCTACAGGTTACCCACACAATTCCTACAATTTACCCATACATCCTACAGTTTACCCATAATTCCTACAGTTTACCTATAACGCTTACAATTTACTACAGTTTATCTGTTATTCCTACTCACACGCGCACGCAAACACAAACGCAAATGCAAATGCAAATGGAAGCGCACGAACACGCACACACAGACACAAGTTTCCAAGTTGATGATTTGGAAGTTTGCGAAGTTGATGATTTGAAATTTTGACAATTAAAAGTTTGCATGTTGAATGTTTCAAATAACACATACAGTTTACCCATACCTCCTCCAGTTTACCCATAACTCCTACAGTTTACCTATAACTCTTACAGTTTACCCATACCTCCTACAGTTTACCCATAATTCCTACTGTTCACACATAACTCTGACAGTTTACCCATATTTCCTACAGTTTACCTATAACTCTTACAATTTACCCATACCTCCTACAGTTTACCCCTACCTCCTACAGATTATGCATAACTCTTACAGTTTACCCATCATTCCTACAATTTACCAATACCTCCATTCCTTACACTCATAAACTGACACAGTTCATCCATAACTTCTATACTTTATCTTAACTACTACAGTTTACCCATACTTCCTACAATTTACCAATACCTCCTACACTTTACCCATGACTTCTACAGTTTACCCATTCTTCCTACAATTTACCCATACCTCCTACACTTTAACCATACTTCCTACAGTTTAACCTTAACTCTTACAGTTTACCCATAATTCCTACAGTTTACCTATAACTCTTACAATTTACCCATACCTCCTACAGTTTACCCATAACTCCTACAGTTTACCCATGATTCCTACAGTTTACCCATGATTCCTACAGTTTACCAATAACTTTTACAATTTACCTATGCCTCCAACAGTTTACCTATAATTCCTATAATTTACCCATAATTCCTACAGTTTATCTGTAACTGCTACTAGTAGTAGTAATAGTAGTAGTTGTTGTTGTAGTAGTAGTAATTGTAGTAGTAGTAGCAGTAGTTGTTGTAGTAGTAGTAGTAGTAGTAGTAGTAGTAGTTCACCCATAATTCCTACAATTTACCCATACCTCCTACAGTTTACCCATAACTCCTACAGTTTACCTATCACTCTTATAGTTTACCCATAAGTAGTAGTAGTAGTAGTAGTAGTAGAAGTAGTAGTAGTAGTACTCCTCCAGTTTACCCATACTTCCTACAATTTACCCATAATTCCTACAGTTTATCTGTAATTCCTAGTAGTAGTAGTAGTAATAGTAGTAGTAGGAGTAGTTGTTGTTGTTGTAGGTAGTAGTAGTAGTAGTAGTAGTTGTAGCAGTAGTAGTTGTTGTAGGTAGTAGTAGTAGTAGTAGTAGTAGTAGTAGTTGTTGTTGTTGAAGGTAGTAGTAGTAGTAGTTGTAGTAGTAGTAGATGTTGATGTAGAAGTAGTAGTTGTTGTTGTAGGTAGTAGTAGTAGTTGTTGTTGATGTTGTATTAGTGGTAGTAGTTTTTGTAGTAGTAGTAGTAGTAGTAGTAGTAGTAGCAGCAGCAGCAGCAGCAGCAGCAGCAGCAGCAGCAGCAGTAGCAGTAGTATTGGTATTAGTAGTATTAGTTGTTGTTGTAAGTAGTAGTAGTAGTAGTACTAGTAGTAGTAATAGTTGTAGTAGTAGTAGTAGTAGTAGTTATTGTTGTAGTAGTGGTAGTAGTTTTTGTAGCAATAGTAGTAGTATTTGTTGTTGTTGTGACTCCTCGCGAAACGTGCCCAGACACGTCGCGGAAAGTGCACCATCTGCATATTTTCGTTATATGTCAATATTTAAAAATAATGCACTATTGAAATTTACCCATAATTCGTACAGTTTACCCACAATTCCTACAATTTACCCATAATTCCTATAGTTTATCTGTAACTCCTAGTAGAAGTATTAGAAGTAGTAGATGTAGTAGTAGTGGTAGTAGTAGTAGTATTAGTAGTTGTTGTAGTAGTAGTAGTTGTTAAAGGTAGTAGTAGTAGTAGAAGTAGTAGAAGTAGTAGTAGTAGTACTCCTCCAGTTTACCCATACTTCCTACAATTTACCCATAATTCCTACAGTTTATCTGTAATTCCTAGTAGTAGTAATAGTAGTAGTAGTAGTTGTTGTTGTAGGTAGTAGTAGTAGTAGTAGTAGTAGTTGTAGCAGTAGTAGTTGTTGTAAGTAGTAGTAGTAGTAGTTGTTGTTGTTGTTGAAGGTAGTAGTAGTAGTAGTAGTAGTTGTTGATGTAGAAGTAGTAGTTGTAGGTAGTAGTAGTAGTTGTTGTTGATGTTGCATTAGTGGTAGTAGTTCTTGTTGTAGTAGTAGTAGTAGTAGTAGTAGTAGTAGTAATAGTAGTATTAGTAGTAGTTGTTGTGACTCCTCGCGAAACTTGCCCAGACACATCGCGGAAAGTGCACCATCAGCATAGTGCTGATGGTGCATATTATATATACGTTATATGTAAATATTTAAAAATAATGCGCTTTTACACTTTACCCATAATTCCTACAATTCACCCATAATTCCTACAGTTTATCCATACATCCTACAGTTTACCCATAACTCCTCAAATTTACCCATAACACCTACAGTTTACCCATACCTCCTCCATTTTACCCATAACTCGTACAGTTTACCTATAACTCTTACAGTTTACCCATACCTCCTACAGTTTACCCATAATTCCTACAGTTCACCCATAACTCTTACAGTTTACCCATAATTCCTACAGTTTACCTATAACTCTTACAATTTACCCATACCTCCTACAGTTTACCCCTACCTCCTACAGATTATGCATAACTCTTACAGTTTACCCATCATTCCTACAATTTACCAATACCTCTATTCCTTACACTCATAAACTGACACAGTTCACCCATAACTTCTACAGTTTACCCATACTTCCTACAATTTACCCATACCTCCTACACTTTACCCATAACTTCTACAGTTTACCCATTCTTCCTACAATTTACCCATACCTCCTACACTGTAACCATACCTCCTACAGTTTATCAATAACTCTTACAGTTTACCCATAATTCCTACAGTTTACCTATAACTCTTACAATTTACCCATATCTCCTACAGTTTACCCATAATTCCTATAATTTACCCATAATTCCTACAGTTTATCTGTAACTCCTAGTAGTAGTAGTAGTAGTAGTAGTTGTTGTTGTTGTTGTAGTAGTAGTAATTGTAGTTGTAAGTAGTAGTAGTAGTAGCAGTAGTTGTTGTAGTAGTAGTAGTAGTAGTAGTAGTAGTAGTAGTAGTAGTTCACCCATAATTCCTACAATTTACCCATTCCTCCTACAGTTTACCCATAACTCCTACAGTTTACCTATAACTCTTAAAGTTTACCCATAACTCTTAAAATTTATCCATAACTCCTACAGTTTACCCACAATTCCTACAATTTACCCATACCTCCTACAGTTTACCCATAATTCTTACAATTTCCACATAATTCCTACAGTTTATCTGTAGCTCCTAGCAGCAGCAGCAGCAGCAGCAGCAGCTGCAGCAGCAGCAGCAGTATTGGTATTAGTAGTATTAGTTGTTGTTTTAAGTAGTAGTAGTAGTAGTGGTACTAGTAGTAGTAATAGTTGTAGTAGTAGTAGTTGTCGTAGGTAGAAGTAGTAGTAGTTGTTGTTGTAGTAGTGGTAGTAGTTTTTGTAGCAATAGTAGTAGTATTTGTTGGTGTTGTGACTCCTTGCGAAACGTGTCCAGACTATTACAATTTACCCATAATTCCTACAGTTTACGCATAATTCGTACAGTTTACCCACAATTCCTACAATTTACCCATAATTCCTACAGTTTATCTGTAAGTCCTAGTAGAACTAGTATTAGTAGTAGTTGTAGTAGAAGTAGTAGTAGTTGTTTTTGTAGTAGTAGTAGTAGTTGTTGTTGAAGGTAGTAGTAGTAGTAGTGGTTGTTGTAGGTAGTAGTAGTAGTAGTAGTTGTTGTTATAGTAGTAGTTGTTGAAGGTAGTAGTAGTAGTAGTAGTAGTAGTAGTAGTAGTAGTAGTAGTAGTTGTAACTCCTACAGTTTACCCATAACTCCTCAAATTTACCCATAACACCTACAGTTTACCCATACCTCCTCCAGTTTACCCATAACTCCTACAATTTACCTATAATTCTTACAGTTTACCCATACCTCCAACAGTTTACCCATAATTCCTACAATTTACCCATACCTCCTACAGTTTAACCCTACCTCCTACAGTTTATGCATAACTCTTACAGTTTACCCATACCTCCATACCTTACACTCATAAACTGACACAGTTCGCCATAACTTGTATTACTTACTTACTTACTTAATCCTCTTGGCCCCTTCAGGAGCATAGGGCGTCAACCATGTTTCTCCACCTCACTCTCTTCTGGGCTATAGCTTTGGCCTCTTGCCAGGTGACCCCACTTTTTCAAAATCTTGTAGTGTTGAGCGTCTCCAGTTGATTTTTGGCCTTCCTTGTCTTCTCTTTCCTTGTGGGTTATAGTCCAGTGCTTGTTTGGTTGTATTTGTTGGATCTTTTCTGAGTGTGTAGCCAATCCAGCTCCATTTTCTCCTCTTGATTGTAGTGCTTATTTCTTCCTGTTTGGTTTTCTTCCAGAGCTCTTTATTTGATTTAACAAGATTTAACAAGATTGCCATCTCGAACAACAAGTTCCAGATGGCAAGTGGACAAGGAAGCCATTGGCTTATCGAGAGTCCAACAATTTTCTCATCTATGTGTAGCCCGCCCTTATCAGATATCTGTCAATTCTATTTTTAAACATATTCAAACTACTAGCATTAACACAATCGTTTGGCAGTTTGTTCCATTCATTTATCACCCTCTGTGAGAATGAGTACTTTCTCATGTCCAACCTACACTGCTCCTTAACTAATGCTGCTTTGTGTCCTCTGGTTCTACTGCCTTCTTTAAGTTTGAAGAACATATTCCTATCAACATCCTCATAACCGTTCACTATTTTAAACACTTCTATTTGGTCTCCTCTTAGTCTCCTGGTCTCTAGTGTTGTCAAACCACATTGTAATAAGCGACTTTCGTAACTAAGGTCTCTTAATTCTGGAATCATCTTAGTTGCTCTTCGTTGTATTCTTTCTAGCTTATCTATGTCTTTTTTACGATATGGCCTCCATGCTTGAATACAATATTCCAAATGTGGTCTAACTATTTCTTTGTACAGGGTTACAATTAGATGTTTCTCCTTATACGTGATAGTTCTCCTAATTAGGCCTAGAATTTGATTTCCTTTCGAAGCAGCAATCCCACATTGCTCTGAAACTTTCATGTCAGCATTAAATGTTACTCCTAAATCCTTTTCTTGTGTGGTTCTACCTAGTACAGCATCCCCCATTTTATATTCCTCGTCCATATTTCCATGTCCTATGTGTATACATTTACACTTCCCAAAATTGAATAACATTTGCCATTTTTCTGACCATTTAACTAGTTTTTCTAGATCATCCTGTAAACTTTGTTTATCTGTATCATTAGTAACCTTTCTGAATACTTTTGTGTCATCTGCAAATTTGAGTACTTTGCTAGATATGTCATCCTCCAAATCATTTATATATATTAAAAACAGTATAGGGCCTAACACTGATCCCTGTGGTACCCCACTCAAAACAGATTTCCAGCTTGAAATCTTACCATCTACTATTACTCTCTGTCTTCTGTGTGTAAGCCACTTTTCTATCCAGTTGATTACATCATTGCCTATACCATGGGCTTTTAGTTTAAGTAACAATCTTTGATGTGGCACTTTATCGAAAGCTTTCTGAAAATCTAAGTAGACAACATCCACTGGTGACCCATGATCTACCCACTTTGTAATTTCTTCTAAAAAACATAAGAGATTGGTTAGACATGACCTTGCTTTTAGGAATCCATGTTGAGATGTATTTATTAATTTATGTTTTATGAGGAATTCCACCATGTGGTCTCTAATTAATGTTTCAAGTAATTTACATACAACTGATGTTAAACTCACTGGTCTGTAATTTTCTGGCTTCTTCCTCGATCCCTTCTTAAACAGCGGCATAATGTTTGCTTCTTTCCATTGTGAAGGAACTATTCCTTCTTCTAGTGACAAGTTAAATAAGTTTGCAAGTGGTGTACTAATTTGATCAACAATTTCCTTTAGCAGTTTTGGTGGTATCCCATCAACTCCAGGTGATTTATTATCTTTCATCTTCTTAATTTTCTTTGCTATCATTTCAGGAGTTACAAATAACTGCCCTAAATATTCTGATGTATTGCCCTCAAATTTAGTCAATGGAACTGGAAGTGAGCTGATATCTTCTGTGGTAAAAACTGAGCTGAAATACTCATTCAGGACCTCTGCCATTTGGAACCCATCTGAAATTATGTTTTCACTGTTGCTTTCCAGTGGTCCGACCTTATCTCGAACTTTCTGTTTACTCCTTACATAAGCATAGAAACTCTTGCTGTCATTTTTTATATTACCTGCCAATTTTTGTTCAAAGGTTCTTTTAGATTTTCTAATTTCAGTAGTAGCTAGGTTAAGTGCCTCTTTGTAGTTGGTGTAGTCTTCTACATTTCCAGTGTGTTTATAGACCTTCCACAGCATCTGTTTGTGAGCAATTTTTCCTAATAGCTTCTTTTGACAGGTGTTTTTTCCTGGATTATTTCCCTTGTTTTCTTAATGGAATAAATTTCTCAATAATGCCCTCAATCTCGTATTTTAAACAAGTCCAGCATTCTGTTGCTGTCTTGTTCTTCAGCAAATTATTCCAATCTATATTTGCTAGATATGTTCTCATCACTTTATATCTGCCTTTGTTGAAGTTCCTCCTCCATTGTTTTTTATATGTATTCCCTGTTTTTACTTTTATATTAAAATGGATTTGGTTATGGTCACTTGAACCCAAAGGTTCATGTACTTTAACATTGTCAACTAATTCATTTTGAGAAGACAAAATTAAATCTAACACATTCCCACCTCTGGTTGGTTCCAAGACATGTTGAGTAAGGAAACAATCCTGTGTTAGAAGTAGAAACTGATGGTCGTCACCTCCAGCACTCTCTAATGATTCCCATTGTATATGGCCATGGTTAAAATCACCCATTATAACACATTCTCCCTTGCTCACCTCCCTTATCGCCTTTTGTAATTTTACATCTTCCTCTTGTCCTATGTTAGGACTACGATAAACTACTCCTATTGTTAATGTTGAGTTCCTGGTAACTATGTTACACCAAATTGCTTCCACACTATCTGCTTCACTTTTCAGTGTAATTTCATATGCTTGGATAGATTCTTTAATATACAAAATTACTCCACCTCCCCTTCTTTCTCGTCTATCCTTCCTAAACATTACATAGCCTGTCAGTGCTAACTCAGCATCTATTATATCTTCATTTGCCCATGATTCTGTGATGCCTATTACATGAGGATCAATATCTGCTACCATAATGTCTAACTCACTTTTTTATTTACTATGCTCCTGGCATTTAAGCATACACATTTAAGTTCATTGTCTGAAATTATTGGTGAACATTTCTTATGATGTGTATTTGTAGTAGTACTCCTTTGAGTTTTCTCTGTCAGTTCCCCCTGCGCATCTAGTTTAAATAATCTATGGTACCTGTGCCCTCGTCGACAACTCTGACAAACTCACACGCAAGAACTGCAGCGCCCTTCCCTGTCAGATGAAGTCCATCTCTCATGAAAAAGTCATCTCTTCCCACAAAGTTTAACCACATGTCTACGAAGCCTACTCCCTCCTCCATACATATCTTCCGTACCTGTGTGTTGATCGCCATCCTTCTACAGTTCCTATATTCCTCACCCCTGCCTCCCATTATTGGTAATATCCCCGACAATACGATCTGCCCAACTCGTGCCTCTTTAAGTGTCTTGATCAACCTCCTGTACTTACCAATGATGGCTGACGTTCCCTCCTTATCTGCATTGTTCGTTCCCACATGCACGAGAACAGCACCTCCCGTGCCGCCACCCATGACCTGTCCTGCCTTTTCTGCTATATCCTCTACTTTTGCCCCTGGTAGGCATACTGTTATGTCATCTCCTCTATTTACAATTTTATCCACTTTCCTAATGATGGAATCCCCCATAAATACCCGGGCTTTCCTCGCTTTCCCCTGTGATACTACATCGGCAAAGCTCCTTTCCTGTTGCACACTACTAGTATGCCCCCTTTCTCTCCTATCATCAACCTTTACCGTCTTACCACCTGGCAATCCCTCTCCACTCACCCGCTTACCTCTCTTTTGTTGCATTCTTTGCCTTCTGTCATCTTTCTTCTTCTTACCAGCTTTCTCCCTCACATTGCCACTGCTCTCCTTGTTCTCCTCGGTCTCACCACCTCTGCTCTCCTCGGTCTCACCACCTCTGCTCTCCTCGGTCTCACCACCTCTGCTCTCATCATTCTCACCACCACTGTTCACTTCTGTCTCACCCTGCCCTGTCATCATCAAAATCATACGCCTTAGTTCAATCACCTGCTCCTGCAGATATTTGACTGTAGTACACCCCCTACACACGAAATGGAAATCATCCGCCTGCACCTCCGCCCACGAATTTACACACCCGGACTTTGCAAAGTCTATCCAGCTGTCGCAGCTAGAACATATCAAATTACGTTTTGCCTTTACTTGGCGTTTGCACGGCGCCATGTTAGAAATTAAATTTGTATTTGTTTATAATCCGTTTATAATCAATTTATACTAGGTAGTCTTCACAAAGACTGTTTTTTGTGTTGTAATACACACTTTATAGTATGTTACTTATGTCTTAATTAAATTTACAGCTACTGCCTTGCAACTTACTTTCTATGTAACAGCTGACTAACAAAACGTAATATCGCTCGCGCTAACGAAATTTCAGTGACCTTATTTGAATAACACTGAATTACTACCTACGGCTAACTTTTAACAATAAATGTTACTAAAACAAAATATTCAGGTTTTCAATATTTAATATGTACTAAATTATTTACAATAATATTATGTCTCGTATTATGTACCCAATCAACTGAAAACAACAACCCTTAATTATCGCTCGCGCTACCGAGTCCTCGGAGACCTACGACATAAGCTACCCTAAATTACTTCTATAGCTAAATTTTAACAGCAACTATTGACTAAACAAGGACTCTTGTAAGTTTATGTTTAATATACACGCAATAATAATACTTATCCGATCAATATTCCACGCTTTAGACAAATATAAAATCCACCAAATTCAATCCCGTGTTCTCCTCAAGATTTCCCAAGATGCCTTGATATTTTGTTAGGCCACCATACCTTAAGGATGTATCGGAGGCGACTGTTGATGAAGACTTGGAGTTTGTCGTTGAGAGACTGAGTAGTTTTCCACGTTTCACAGCCATAGAGAAGAACTGGTTTAACGTTGGTGTTGAAAATGCGGATCTTAGTGTTTATGGATAGTTGGGAAGAGAGCCATACAGGGCGTAGGGTTCTGAAGGCATGGCGAGCTCTATTGATGCGTAGCTCCACATCTTTGTCAGCTCCACCATTTGTACTGATGTTGCTCCCGAGGTAGATGAAGTCTTGTACTTCCTCAACAGTACCACTTTCTAGTGAGGTGGGTTCGGAGGATCTGCTGTTGACTTTCATCACCTTTGTCTTTCCCACATTGATCTTAAGACCCAGTTGGCTGCTTTTTTCTTGAAGCCTTTCTGTTTTTTGTTGCATGTGTTTATGGGTTTCTGAGAGTAGTGCTAGATCATCTGCAAAATCCAAGTCTTCTAGTTGTGAGAACAAGTTCCACTGGATCCCAGTACGATGGTGTTCTGTGGATCTTTTCATTGTCCAGTCTATGGCTATCAGAAAGAGCAGTGGAGATAGCAAGCAGCCCTGTCGTACTCCAGTTCCAATGTGGAAGCCTTCTGAAACTTGTCCATTAAAGATGACATGACCAGTGAAACCTTCGTACATGTTCTTTATTAGGCTTACAAATGTTGTAGGTAAACCATAATGCCTCAGGAGCTTCCACAGAACTGTCCTATCTATACTATCAGATGCTTTTTCGAAGTCCACAAAGTTTATGTAAAAGGAGCTCTGCCATTCAATGCATTGTTCAACGATAATCCTGAGTGTAGCAATGTGATCTGTGCAGGATTTATCCTTTCTAAAGCCAGCTTGTTCCTTTCTTAGCTTCTTGTCAACTGTTTCTTGTATCCTATCCAGGATGATACGGCAGAGGATTTTACTGGGCACTGATAGAAGCATGATCCCTCTTCAGTTCTTACATTCACTGAGGTTCCCTTTCTTGGGGATTGTAACTAGCATACCTGTCTTCCATTCAGTTGGTATTTCCTCTTTATCCCATATCTCATTTAGCACGCTGTATAAAACGTTTGTGGTGGCCCCAATATCAGCTTTTAAGACATCAGATGGTATATTGTCAATTCCAGGTGCTTTGCCTAGCTTCAGCTTTTTGATGGCTCTCTTGATCTCCTCTTTGGATATCCTACCACAATTAATGTTAAGGTCTTCATTTGTTTCTTCAATGTCTGGGATTGAATCTGGTGGAGGCCTATTCAAGATATCTTGGAAATATTCTTTCCAGCGTTGTAACTGTAAAGATTCCTTAGTGAGAAGGTTTCCCTGTTTGTCCCTGATGGGGCGACTAGTGCTCTTGTTCTTCCCTGCTAGCTGTCTGGTGATCTTGTATAACTCTCTGGAGTTGTTTTGCCTAGCTGCGATCTCAGCCTCGTTTGCTAGTTTTTCGACATATGTTTTCTTGTCCCTCTTTGTCTTCTTTTTAACTGTTTTGTTTCTTTCCTGGTATTCCTGCTGCAGTTTTTTTTTCTTGTGTCATCTGCTTCCTTGTTGAGTTTGATTTTAGTCTCCCTCCTTGCCTCAGTAGCTTCCCAGGTGTCGTCTGTAATCCAGTCCTTCCTCCTAGCTTCCCAGCAGCCTAGGACTTGTTCACAGGTGTCTGTAATTGCATTCTTGCATCTTGCCCACTTTTCATCAATGTTTTTTCCCTCTTCCAATGCTTGGAACCTGTTCCGTAGTGTGATTCCCAGTACCTGTCGTAATTTAGTATTTTGAAGTTTTCTTATCTCAAACCTTCTTTGTACCTTGTTATCCGTCTTCTTCTTTGCTGCTAGCTTCATCCTAAATTCACCCACAAGGAGGTGGTGGTCGGAGTTAATGTCAGCTCCTCTTTTCACTCTGACGTCTAGAAGCACTCTCCTCCATTTCTTGGTGATTGTTATGTGGTCAATTTGGTTTTCCGTCTTTAGATCTGGGGATATCCATGTGGCTTTGTGTGTAGGCTTGTGTGGAAAGAGAGTTCCTCCGATTATCAGTTCATTGAGAGTACAGAAATCTGCAAACAGGAGACCATTCTCATTCATCTGTCCCAGTTCTTCTTTCCCCATTGTGCCTTTCCAATTGTCATTATCCTTTCCAATCTTGGCATTCATATCCCCATAACAACTTGGATATCCTTCTTCGGTAGTTTTTGGGTGACTGTTTGTAGATGTTGGTAGAAGGTCTCTTTCTCTTCAAATTCAGCAGAGTTGGTTGGTGCATAGCAATGTATAATGATGATGTTCCGACCTTTTGATGTAAATCTGGCTGTGATGATTCTCTCCGAGACTGGTTCCCATTCGATGAGACTTTTTGCTGCATCCTTTGAGAGGAGCAGTCCTACTCCATGTGTGTGCGCATCTTCTTCTCTCTCCTTCCCAGAGTACAAATAAGTTTCTCCAGAGCTAGTTGTAACCTTCCCAAAGGTGTTCCATCTGCTTTCACAGACTCCTATGATGCTCAGCTTGTACCTTCTCATTTCTTTGGCGAGCTGTGCCAGTTTTCCTGCCTGGTACAGTGTCCTGACATTCCAATATCCAATTCTAATTTTTGACTTGAGCTGTAGCAGACTCTTCCTCCCTTGGGCTTCCTGTCGGCTTTCACCCAAGGGATTCATACGCACCCTTTCAGGACAGCCTGCTTTGCTCAGATCGAGGTGTGGTTGAGTATTCATGGTTTCGGTTTCTGTAATCGATTTCAATAACAACTGAGTGGGTGATTAGCCCAAGCCGCTGTGCCCACAAGTTTTCCGCAGTGGTCGTAGACCATTTTCCTCCCGGGCTCCATGATCAAGAGATGTGGCTGGACTGTGCTTTGTCTCACCACTCGCCCCAGACCTGCCCGGTATGGTTGGACCTGCCAGGAGTTGCCTCCCACCGGTATAGCTCAGAGGGTCATAGGGGTACACAAGCCTCCTTACAACGACAACAGTCCACAAGGAAGGATAACTTCTATACTTTACCCATAACTTCTGCAGTTTACGCATACTTCCTACAATTTACCCATACCTCCTACACTTTAACCATACCTCCTACAGTTTATCCATAACGCTTACAGTTTACCCATAATTCCTACAGTTTACCTATAACTCTTACAATTTACCCATACCTCCTACAGTTTACCCATAACTCCTAAAGTTTACCCATAACTCCTACAGTTTACCCATGATTCCTACACTTTACCAATAACTTTTATAATTTACCTATACCTCCTACAGTTTACCTATAATTCCTATAATTTACCCGTAATTCCTGTAGTTTATCTGTAACTTCTAGTAGTAGTAGTTGTTGTTGTTGTAGTAGTAGTAATAGTAGTTGTAGGTAGTAGTATTAGTAGTAGTTCACCCACAATTCCTACAATTTACCCATACCTCCTACACTTTACCCATAACTCCTACAGTTTACCTATAACTCTTAAAGTTTACCCATAACTCCTAAAATTTATCCATAACTCCTACAGTTTACCCACAATTCCTACAATTTACCCATACCTCCTACAGTTTACCCATAATTCCTACAATTTACACATAATTCCTACAGTTTATCTGTAGCTCCTAGTAGTAATAGTAGTAGTATTAGTAGTAGTAGTAGTAGTAGTAGTAGTAGTAGTAGTAGTAGCAGCAGCAGTAGTAGTAGTAGTAGTAGTATTGGTATTAGTAGTAATTGTTGTTGTTGTAGGTAGTAGTAGTAGTAGTTGTTGTTGTAGTAGTGGTAGTAGTTTTTGTAGCAAGAGTAGTAGTATTTCTTGTTGTTGTGACTCCTCGCGAAACGTGCCCAGACACGTCGCGGAAAGAAATAATGCACTATTACAGTTTACCCATAATTCCTACAATTTACCCATAATTCCTACAGTTTATCTGTAAGTCCTAGTAGAACTAGTAGTAGTAGTAGTAGTAGTAGTAGTAGAAGTAGTAGTAGTAGTAGTAGTTGTTGTAGTAGTAATAGTTGTTGAAGGTAGTGGTAGTAGTAGTAGTAGTAGTAGTAGTACTAGTTTGTGTTGTAGTAGTAATAGTTGTTGTTGAAGGTAGTAGTAGTAGTAGTAGTTGCTATTGTTGTAGGAATTAGTAGTAGTAGTTGTTATTGATGTTGTATTAGTGGTAGTAGTTTTTGTTGTAGTAGTAGTAGTAGTAGTAGTTGTTGTGATTCCTCGCGAAATGTGCCCAGACATGTCGCGGAAAGTGCACCATCAGAATATTTTCGTTATATGTCAATATTTTAAAATAATGCGCTTTTACACTTTACCCATAATTCCTACAGCTTACCTATAATTCCTACAGTTCACTCATAATTCCTACATTTTACATATACATCCTACAGTTTACCCATAACTCCTACAGTTTACCTATAACTCTTACAGTTTACCCATAACTCCTCAAATTTACCCCTAACTCCTACAGTTTACCCATACTTCCTCCAGTTTACCCATAACTCCTACAGTTTACCTATAACTCTTAGAGTTTACCCATACCTCCTACAGTTAACCCATAACTCCTACAGTTTACCCATAATTCCTACAATTTACCCATACATCCTACATTTTACCCATAACTCCTACAGTTTACCCATAGTTCCTGCAATTTACCCATACCTCCTACAATTTACCCATAATTCCTACAGTTTATCTGTAACTCCTAGTAGTAGAAGCAGTAGTAGTAGTAGTAGTAGTAATAGTAATAGTTCTAGTAGTAGTAGTTGTTGTTGTTTTTGTTGTTGTTGTAGCAGTGGTAGTAGTTTTTGGGGGGTTGGGATGGGGATGAGTAGTAGCACCTCTGTCTGAGCGGCAGCCGCATCCACTGCATGCAGTGGGTGGCCCAGGACTCCGGTCTACCCTCCCCATCCAACTCGTACATATGGCTCCTAGTAGTTGCGCGGACACCGCAGCGGCCACCCTCCAGGCAACAGTCTCGGCTGACTGGCTGAACTATGTACGGGGTAGCCACCAGGGTATACCTTGGTGGTGAGTAGGGGACGTCTACCCCACTGTGTCTAAAGACTTCTCCGGCAGATGAGGCGCTATGGGACTCACATTGTTCACTGCGGCTTAGAAGGCGGTCAAGCAGATGTGTGGCAGAGCATCACAGAGCAATTGGTTAGACGTATTACAGCCATTTGGTCACTGCCGGCAGTCCAACCCTTTCACCGGTCGTCTCGGTTAACCCGAGCCACGGGTCATGGAAGGTAGGATCGAGTGTGTGGAATATATCTGCGCAAGTACATGCCACCCTAAACCTCCATGCGCAGGTACTCAGTCAAACAAGCCCAGCGGCGATGGGGAAGTGGCAACGGTGGCAGGCGAAGGATGTCGCTGGAAGCTGCTAGTCACGACCCTGCACGCTGGCGGCCCCGGTGTGACGGTCGCTTGGTCATCGACAGTGGAGTCACGATGCCATTCGTATCCTGCCAGGGCGTCAGAGCAGCCCTGTTTAGGGGTAGCACTGCTCTCTCCAAACGGGGAAGGGAATAAAAAAACGTTTCCTAAAAAAAGCTGACCCAAACCCGACTTGCCCGCAAACCGCGGCGGGCTGGTCATCCAACACTGCGGTCGAAACGATACATTGAATATATGCACATGGAATGTGAGAACGTTACAAGATAACGACAAGCAACTAGAACGTAGAACAGCCATCATTGGCAGAGAGCTTGCACGGTACAACATCACCATCGCAGCTTTGAGTGAAACGAGGCTATCAGACGAGTCTCAAATTGAGGAAAAGGGTGCTGGCTACACTTTTTTCTGGATCGGCAAACCAGCCAATGACCATCGACAAGCAGGAGTAGGCTTTGCGATAAAGTCCTCATATCTATACCACATTGATAAGCTGCCAAAGGGAGTAAATGAAAGACTGATGACCATGCGCATCAGACTGTCCGGAAAGAACTACGCCACTATAGTTAGTGCATATGCACCAACAATGACTTACTCGGACGAGGAGAAAGAAAATTTCTACGAAAGTCTGAAGACGACGATCGGCAGAGTCCCACGCAGCGACAAGTTGATTGTGCTTGGTGACTTCAATGCTCGAGTGGGACGGAACCATGAAACATGGGAGCGTGTCATCGGACATCATGGCATGGGTAAAGAAAATGCCAACGGCTCTCTACTCCTGAACATGTGTGCCGAATACCAATTGACAATCACCAATACGCTATTCCAACAAGCAAATAAGTACAAGACATCGTGGATGCATCCTCGATCTAAACACTGGCACCTGATCGACTACGTCATAGTCCGGCAACGCGACTCACGTGACGTCAAAAAGACATGCACCATAGGCGCCACAACCTGCTGGTCTGATCACAGGATGGTGAGGAGTCGCATGCGACTAACCTTCCAAGGCAGCAAGCACAGGTGTGGAATGAAACCAAGGAAGAAGCTGGACGTATCAAAACTAAAATCTGTTGAACTACAGCGGCAACTGGAGAAAAAGCTGGACGAGGTAATTGATGAACAGGCTGAAACAACTCAAGATGTGGATGAGACGTGGACTAAGCTGCGTGACATAATCTACCAAGGCGCGCTAGACGTACTAGGCACCACAAAACGCAAACACCGTGACTGGTTTGATGAAAATGATACAGAAGCAGCCACCGTCCTCAGAAAAATGCATGAGTCACATCTAGAGTGGATAAATGATCGAGATTCGGCAGCTAAAGCAATCACGTATCGACACTACAAGCAATCGGCTCAAGCCAGATTGCGTGCCATGAAGGAACAATGGTGGTCTGACAGGGCGAACGAGTTGCAGGAGGCAGCGGATAGAAAAGACTCAAAGTCCTTCTATGACGGTCTCAAAGCGATATACGGTCCACAAGCAAATGGATTTACATCATTACTGAGCGCAGACGCCGAAACACGACTCACAGAGCCCAGTCGCGTACTGGAACGGTGGGCGGAGCACTTCAGCGATGTGCTAAACCGGCCATCAACAATCTCGCAGGCCACAATCGACAGCATAGCACAGCGCCCGCTCATGGAAGAACTGGCACACCGACCCACACTTGAAGAAACTACCGCAGCGATCAAGAAACTTTCCAGTGGAAAGGCAGCAGGACCAGATGCGATTGCTGCCGAAATCTACAAGTACGGTGGCACAAACCTTACGAAGCGCCTTGTAAAGCTCTTCAGCAACATCTGGGACAGCAGGGCTGTTCCGCAAGAGTTCAAAAACGCGTCCATCGTCCACATCTATAAAAGGAAAGGTGACAAAAGCATCTGTGACAACCACCGTGGAATTTCTCTTCTCTGTATAGCTGGGAAGATACTCGCGCGCATCTTGCTAAATCGACTTGCACTACATCTCGCTGATAACATCCTGCCCGAGAGTCAATGCGGCTTCCGAGCACAGCGCAGTACAATCGATATGATCTTCGCAACTCGCCAAGTGCAGGAGAAATGTAGAGAGCAAAACCTAGCTCTATACATGGTGTTTGTTGACTTGACGAAAGCCTTCGACGCAATCAGCAGAGATGGCTTATGGCAGATACTACGAGAGATTGGTTGCCCTGACTTGTTTGTCGACGTAATACGTTCATTCCACGAAGGGATGGTTGCCCGAGTGCAAGATCAGGGTCAAACGTCAGAGCCATTCCCGGTAACAAATGGCACCAAGCAAGGTTGTGTGATGGCACCACTGTTATTCACATTAGTATTCTCAGCCATGCTCAACGATGCGTTCCATGACAACGACTTGGGAGCACTCATCCGGTTCCGAACTGATGGAAACGTATTCAACCTTCGACGACTCAAATCCAGGACAAGAACTTCCAAGTTACTGATCAAAGACCTACTATTCGCTGACGACTGTGCACTTCTTGCACATACGATCGATGACATACAAGCGATTACCAATGCTTTCGCCAGATCCGCCCGCCGTTTCGGATTGACTATCAGTCTGAAGAAAACCGAGGTGATGTATCAGCCGAAGCCTGGAGCAGACTACTCGGCTCCAATCATCACCATCGCCAACAACCCACTAAACGTCGTTGACAAGTTCACCTACTTGGGTAGCACGCTATCACAAAATGCCATGATAGACGATGACGTCTCAACACGGATTGGGAAAGCGAGCGCGTCTTGCCACCAAAATCAGTGTATACTGTGCCGTGGTGCTACCGACACTGCTATATGGATGCGAGGCGTGGACACCATACCGCCGACACATACGGAGACTCGACCAGTTCCACATGCGCAGCCTAAGGCGCATCGCTAACATCAAGTGGCAAGACATGATTTCCAATATCCCATATCTCTTATAGTTTACCCATTTCTCCTACACTTTATCTGTAATTCGCACAGTTTACCCATCGCTCTTACACTTTAACTCATAACTGACACAGTTCGCCCATAACTTCTACACTTTACCCATAACTTCTACAGTTTACCCATAATTCCTACAATTTACCCATACCTCCTACAGTTTACCCATAACGCCTACAGTTTACCAAGTTTCCAAGTTGTTGATTTGGAAGTTTGCGAAGTTTATGATTTGTAAGTTTGTCAATTAGAAGTTTGCATGTTGAACGTTTCCAAGTTGGAAGTGTGCGAGTTGGAACTTTGCATGTTGAAAGTTTCCAAGTTGGAAGTTTGTGAGTTGGAAGTTTGTGAGTTTGAAGTTTGCAAGTTGGAAGTTTGTGCTTTGGAAGTTTGCAAATTGGAAGTTTATGAGTTGGAAGTTGCGAGTTGGAAGTCTTGTATATTGATAATTTATGAGTTGGAAGTCTGTGAGTTTGAAGTTTGGAACTTTGCATGTTGAAAGTTTCCAAGTTGGAAGTTTGTGAGTTTGAAGTTTGCAAGTTGGAAGTTTGTGCTTTGAAATTTGCAAATTGGAAGTTTATGAGTTGGAAGTTGCGAGTTGGAAGTCTTGTATATTGATAATTTATGAGTTGGAAGTCTGTGAGTTGGAAGTTTGCAGTTAGGAAGTTTGCAAATTGGAAGTTTATGAGTTGAAAATTTGCAAATTGGAAGTTTGTATGTTGGAAATTGGTGATTTGAAAGATTGTCAATTAGACGTTTGCGCTTTGAAAGTTTCCAAGTTGATGGTTTAGGAGTTTGCGAGTTGGAAGTTTGCATGTTGAAAGTTTGCAAGTTGGAAGTTTGCAAATTGAAAATTTATGAGTTGGAAGTTGCGAGTTGGAAGTCTGCATGTTAAATGTTTATGAGTTGGAAGTTTGCGCTTTGGCAATTTCCAAGTTTATGAGTTGAAAGTTTGCAAATTGGAAGTTTTGCATATTAAAAGTTTGCACGTTGGAAGTTGATAAGTTGGAAGTTTGCGAGTGGGAAGTTTGCAAGTTGGAAGTTTGTGCTTTGGAAGTTTGCAAATTGGAACGTTTTGAGTGAAAAATTGCAAATTGGAAGCCTACATGTTGGAAGTTGATGATTTGAAAGTTTGTCAGAAGTTTGCATGTTGAAAGTTTGCAAGTTGGAAGTTTGTGCTTCACATAACTTCACACAACTTTATACAACTTCACACAACTTCGCTCAACTTCGCACAACTTCACACATCTGTTACGTGATTATGTCCAAAACATGCTGTCATCTAGCAAATGGCGGGGGAACTAAAAATATAGTTTCCATGTCGAGATGACGCGTCAGAGCACATGTATGTCTGCGGGAGACGCCTTGTCGTAGATTAAAACTGTTAGAGCTTAGTCATGTATTCGAGTCGTTATTCTTAATAGTCGTGTTCACGGATAACGAAACATGATGGCAGCGGTGGACGTGTGACAAGTAGGTGCGTGAGAGACATTTATTTGTCACATTAATTGGTTACCCACTAATTATCGCTCACAAACTGGCGTTGTCGCCGAAATCTATTCGATCGTATGGCAACTGCATCCAACGAAATGGCGATGGCTGCCGACGACGCACAACCTGCCATCGAAGCGCGAAATGGTGGTGCACCGGCCAGGCCCCCTCAGCCACTCGTGTTCGTGCCAAACAAGGCAGAATCGTGGAAAATGTTCCGTCGGCGCTGGTCAAATTTTTGCGTACTATCGGATATGGCTGCCAAGCCACGAAGCTATCAAGTCGCGATGTTGGAAAATTCACTTTATGACGGATTTCAGTTCGTAACACCTCAGGAACACCGCACCACGACGGAAATTTTAACAGCTTTTGACGAATTCGCTGTAGGGGAGGCAAACGAAACTTTTGAACGGTATAAGTTCAACAACCGGAAGCAAGAGGATGGAGAAAGTTTTGACGATTTCCATGCCGCTCTACGCGTGTTGGCAAAGACTTGCAATTTCTGTCATACATGCGCAAGCTCGATGATGAGATATAATCATCTTAGGCATAGGACAGTCGGAGACGCGACAAGAGTTGCTCAAGATCCGCAGGCTTTCCCTGGACGTGTGTGTAGATGTCTGCAGGGTAACAGAGTCGGACATATCATACAGGACAGTGCTGGATGATGTATGGGAACCTATACATGTCGTCAATAATGGTTGTCTACTCAAGCGTGAGTGCCGATACTGCGGTAGGCGTCACGCGCCCAAGAAAGAAATGTGCCATGCATATGGAAAGCCCTGCAATAACTGTGGGGCCACGGATCATTTTGAACTGAAGTGCATGAAAGGGCAACAATGGACGTGATGAAGACGACGACATTGGTAACGCCTGGGTGTACTCACTAACACCACGAAAACGGGGCGCATATGCGAAGTGTCGAATGCTCGTAAACGGGAAGCAGCTTGCATTCCAATTCGACACAGGTGCCACAGTCAATATGCTGCCAGCCAGATACGCCAGAGATGTTGTCCCATACAATGGCGTTCTCACAATGTGGAACAAGACGATGATAAAACCGCTGGGGAAGTGTCGAATGCTGCTGAGCAATCCCAAAACAGAGACATCACATGATGTTGAGTTCATCGTCTTCAAGGACAATGATGACTGTCAGCCGATTCTAGGTTTACAGACCAGCGAGCAAATGCATCTGGTGAAAATACAGGACAACAACTTCCATCGCGTGGCAGCAATCCAAGATGATAGTTGTTTCAATTCACTGTTTGATGACAAATTGGGAGAGTTTCCAGGTGTGCAACACCTCACAGTCGACCCAGAAGTATGCCCCAAGATCATGGCTAGCCGACGGATACCCATAGCCATTCAACCGCAACTTAAGGACGAACTCGAGCGACTGACAGCCATGGGTGTCATTGCTCCTGTGGACGAACCAACACCATGGGTCAGTCAGGTGGTAGTTGTAAAGAAGAGATCAGGCGCATTACGGGTGTGCATAGACCCTCACGAACTCAACAAGGCGTTGCAGCATGAGCATTACACGCTGCCAATTCTCGAAGATGTGCTCCATGAGCTTCAAGGAGCAACTGTTTTCTCAAAGGCAGACCACTCGTCCGGTTACTGGCACGTCAAGTTAGATGACGAATCCAGCCCGTTGACGACGTTCCAGACGTGTTTTGGAAGGTACCGGTGGTGTCGCCTGCCTTTTGGCACAACGGTGTCAAGTGAAGTGTTCCAAAAACACCTTCTAGAGGCCTTGCGTGGCCTATCAGACATCATCTGCATAGCGGACGACATAGTGATCTATGGCAAGACATCCGAAGAACACGATGAGAACCTGCGAAAGTTCTTCGAGCGGTGTCTGGAGACAGACATCAAACTCAACAAGGACAAGCTAGACATCGGACTGCAAGAGGTCACATTCATGGGTCACCGAATCACGAAGGACGGGCTACGCGTGGACCCAGCTAAGGTATCTGCAACCAGCGAGATGCAGCCACCGACCAACATCAGCGAATTGCGCCGATTCATGGGCATGGCGAACTACCTGGCGCGGTTCCTGCCTCACCTGACGGACACCATGCAACCGCTACACAACCTGCTCAAGAATGACGTGCCCTACGTGTGGTCCAAGACTCAACAAACGTCCTTCGATGCAGTCAAGGTGATGTTATAAGAGGCTCCTGTTCTTGCTTTCTACAACTCGGACAAGGAGCTAGTGATAGAGAACAATGCGAGTGAGTACGGACTGGGATCGGTTCTGCTAGCAGGTCTCTGTCTTCTGCTGAACGCCAATACGCTCAGATTGAAAAAGAAATGCTGAGCGTGTTGTTTGGTTTGAACAAGTTTCACCACTACACGTATGGTCGAGATGTCACTGTGGTGACTGACCATAAACCGCTAGTTGCGATCCGGGCGAAGCCACTAGGGAAAGCTCCCAAGCGGCTACAACACATGCTGCTGAAATCACAAGAGTACTCATACCAGCTGACGTACAAACCTGGAAAAGCCATACCGGTCGCCGACGCTTTGTCCCGAGCACCCACAGGCGACCCGGTCACGGATGAGGTAGCCATCAACAACGTCACGCTCACAGCGTTCATTCCGGATCGCCTAGACCGGATCCGTGGTGCTACATTACTGGACCCTGTACTGCAAGAACTGGGTACAGTCATCATGGAAGGATGGCCAAATGACAGAAGACGCGGGTCAGATTGTCTGCTACCCTACTTCAGCTACCGTGACGAGCTGACGATCCAGGATGGTGTTATATTTCGCGGAGAACGCATCGTAGTACCGACTTCACTGCGACACAGCATGAAAGAGAAAGTACATGCCGGCCATATGGGCATCAACTCATCTTTGAGGAGAGCACGAGACCTGATTTACTGGCCTCAGATGTCTACAGACATCTGTCACTACGTAGAAACATGTGGTGTGTTTGTGCAACCTACGCTGACAAGCAACCTGCAGAGTCAATGGTCATGACTGAGACCCCAGACCTACCATGGCAGAAAGTAGGGTCGGATTTGTTCTCGTGGTCTGGAAGGGACTATATGGTAACAACAGATTACCACAGCGGTTTATTCGAGTTAGACTACCTACCAGACATAACTTCCGAAATAGTGGTAGGAAAGCTGAAGAACAATTTCAGTCGACTCGGCATACCGCACACACTTGTCAGTGACAATGGACCACAGTAGTCTTCGGCTGTGTTCAGAAAATTCACACAGAACTGGCAGTTTGTGCACGAGACTAGCAGTCCAGGCAACAGCCAAGCCAATGGTGCAGCCGAAGCGGCGGTAAAAATCGCTAAGCGGCTGCTGAGAAAGTGCAAGGCAGCTGGAGAAGACCCATACCTCGGTCTTCTGAACATTCGTAACACACGGTCTGAAGGAATGACAACAAACCCTGCACAGCGTCTGTTTGGCAGACGTACCAAAACGTTGCTGCCAACAACAAACAGCCAGTTGAAACCGGGTGGTCCTGCAGATGTCGGAAAGCAATCCGGCGGTCAGCGAACGAAGTTCCGATCAGTATTGAACTCAGACCACTCCAGGCGTGACTTACGACGTTTGAATGTCGGCGAAACGATCAGAATGCAGCAATTAGAACACGGCAGGAGAGAGTGGGCTGAGGCAACGGTTCACAAAGCTCTGTCCAGTCGATCGTACGATGTCGTAACAGCGGCTGGACGCCATTACCGTCGAAACCGCCGACATCTCAGACAGTCACGTCCATCCGAGCACGACACGACACGTGATTGCGCTGACAGACCCGTACGAATGCTACCACCTAGTTGCGTACCGAGAGATCCAGCGCACGATCCGGCGACCGTCACTGTTGAGACAAACGCAGCCACATCTCAACAACAGGAAACTGCAACAGTCTCACAGAATACACGACCAAGTGAGGTATTTTTGCCAGAAAACACGCGAGCACGTGGTCCCATGACTACACGATCCGGGAGAGTAGTCAGGCCCGTGGACAGATTGAACTTGTAGTTGATCAAGTCTATATACAAACTAAAATTGGACTTAAATGTAACAGTAGCAGCCTAATCACGTTAACTCTAATAATCGTTTAATTTACTGTACACTTTCACTGGATAGTGTTAGTCTAATAATCTTGTTAGTTTGTGCGTTTCGAGTGCTGTTACACAGCTCTATAAGGAGGGAGATGTTATTTGATTACGTCCAAAACATGCTGCCATCTATCGAATGGCGGGGAAACTAAAAATATAGTTTTCATGTCAAGATGACGCGTCAGAGCACATGTAGGTCTGCGGGAGACGCGTTGTCGTAGATTAAAACTGTTAGAGCCTAGTCATGTATTCGAACCGTTATTCTTAATAGTCGTGATCACGGATAACGAAACAACATATTGGCACAGTGCGGGTTTGGGTTGGGGTAGGGTTTACTCTGTTAGGGTCAGGTTCGGATTAGAGTTAGGCGACAGAAGGTTAGGGTTATACAACCGATAACAGGTTGGGGTTAGGTTTAGCTCTAGTCGCAAGGGGCGCTGATACAGTCGCCAGCGCCCCTGGCGACTGGAGCTAACCCAGGCGTACAGCCTTCTGGGTAGCCTGAGCATACAAAAAACAGTATGTTGGGGGAATTAACAACAATTTGGACCCTGCCAGTAACGACTTTCTTTGTTCTGTTTGTTTACCGGGCAATTTCGATAGCGCAACCTTCGCCTCGGGGACACTCGTACTCAAGTCTCAAGTGGTTATACTCCAAACTAGGGCTAACGCAGGAGTTTGTGGTGGACTGTGCGCATGCGCTGTGGGTGGTACATTCGACTAAAAGACTAGTTTCTTTAATGTTGCTGAAATGGTTTTTATCTGAAAGTTTTATTTATTTTATGTATAGGATGTTAAACGAAAATTTTTAATAGGTTGAAATATGTGTATGGATACTTTCGCTGCCTTGCCACATGCACACATAGAGAGTCCCCATACCCACACCATGGATAAGTTTACGCTGAACACTGTGTTTTAAAGGCAGTTTAGGTGAGGAGGTGTGGTGAAAGGGAGTTCCATAATAGCTTCTTGAAATGATTTTGGGTTTTTTATGTTGGTAATTTTTGGTGGGATCATACTCCATATGCGAATGGCTCGGGGATAAAATGAAAAGACCATTGCATTTATACGACACCTGGAGGTTAAGTATAGTCCACGGGTTCGATAGCGGGTTAGTAGGCCTGGAGGGGGGAGGTGATCTCAATGTTATTTAGAATTTTGTAGAAGGTTGTGGCTTGTTTAATGATGCGTCTTCGTTCGAGGGTTGGCCATCCGAGGGCAGTAATTACATCTGCTGGATTTGTGTTCCGTCTGTAATAATTTTTAAAAACGCACTGACCTAAGTAGTATATGGGTGCATTTCAATCCTTAAAAATGTTGAGATTTTGGGTAAGCTTCTGATTGGTTGAAATTTAAAATTAAGCGTTCTGATTGGTCGTGCGCTTATTGCTGCCAGGGGGCGCCACGGTATAAACCCCCAATTATCGCTCAAATGTTGAGATTTTGGGTACGCGTTTGATTGGTCGACAGCAGTTTCACCACCAGGGTGCGCCACGCGGTAATTGTATGGATGGATCTGATTGGTCGAGAGCCGTCACGTGACCTATGACGTCACAGCTCATTTTCATAAATTTGCATAAATTACACCCTTTCGTGGTGAAACCTTTGCCAGAGGGCGCCAAGTGTCATCCCCTATTATCGCCCCTGAGGCACTGTTTTGCGGTAATATTGTCGCCAGGGGCGCTACGGGTAAAGGGTGTCGACGGCTCTGATGGGTCGAGAGCAGTCACGTGACTTATGACGTCACAGTTCCCCATTTGCATATCACGTGACCTCTCTATGGAAGTTGCCATCTTGTTTTGCTGTCATGTTGTTTTGCGATGATACGGTCACCAAGAGGCGCTGCTACAACGTCACAGTTCCTCATTTGCATATCACGTGACTTCTCTATGGAGACCGCCATCTTGTTTTGCTCTTATGTTGTTTTGCGCTGATACGATTACCAGGCGGCGCTGCGGGGCAAGGTCGAAGGTCAAAGGTCACCGACTTTTTGCACTTATACAATTGCCATTTAGGGTTAGGGATAGTAACCCTAATTATGTCGTCTGTAGTGAACCCTAATACAGATCCTGTAGGGTTAGTAACCCTAATGAAAGGTCAAAGATCACCGACCTTTTGTACTGATACAATTGCCAGTTAGGGTTAGGGTTAGTAACCCTAATTCTGTCGTCTTCGGTTTAATACTGACGATTATGGCACGCTTTTCGAGACGTGTCTGGGTACAGAACCGGTTTGAACCGGTTCAAACCGGTTTCACGTAGTTTTTTTTCTTCTTTTCTGGAACGTTCGAACAACGTCATGGAATTTTCCACGCTCACGAAAAGAAACACGATCTCGCATTTTCACCCTGCTAGCAGACTGAAACTTAGCGGACGAATGTTCGTGCATACAGCGGGAAAAACGTAGCCGTGCATGTAAGCTATACGACGCATATCGCATCGTTGCATTATATAGAGAACTTTTCGACGTATGTCGATTCGCGTCGTCACCTACATATCGCCTATAATGATACGAGTCTGCAAGAACACCGCGAGGTCAAAAGGTCAAGGTCAACAAAACAAACACCGCCGCTTTCTGGAACGTTCGAATGAAGTTATGGAATTTTCCATAAAAACCGCGAAGTTAAAAGGTCAAGGTCAACACAGTTTTCCCGCGAAATGTGTCAAGACACGTCGGTTTGAACCGGTTTGAACCAGATTTCCCGCGAAATGTGTCCAGACACATCGTTCCGACATGTAACATGGGCTTGTGCGCTTCCATTCGTCTTGTCTTTTTGACATTGGTCAGCCACTGTTTCGCATTTCACCGAAATGTGAAACTCTCTACGGGAAAAACCCAGAAAAAGTGCATCGTCAGCAAACTTTCAGGGTAAACTGTAGGAGGTATGGGTAAATTGTAGGAATTATGGGTAAAATGTATTAGTTATGGGTAACATGTAGGAATTATGGGTAAACTGTAGGAGTTATGAGTAAACTGTAGGAGGAATGGGTAAACTGTAACGCTGTTGGTGGACTTTGGCTTGTGCATTTCCACCCGTCTTGTCTTTTTTGACACTACTCAGTCGCTGTTGGTGGACTTTGCCTTGTGCGCTCCCACTCGTCTTGTCTTTTTTGACATTGGTCAGGCGCTGTTGGCGAACTTTGACTTGTGTGCTCCCACTCGTCTTGTCTTTTTTGATACTGATCAGTCGCTGTTGGTGAACTTTGGCTTGTGCGCTCCCACTCACATTGGTCAGTCGCTGTTGGTGGACTTTGGCTTGTGCGTTTCCACTCGTCTTGTCTTTTTCACACTGGTCAGTCGCTGCTAGTGGACGTTGGCTTGTGCGTTTCCACACGTCTTGTCTTTTTCACACTGGTCAGCCGCTGTTGGTGGACTTTGGCTTGTGCGTTTCCATTCGTCATGTCTTTTTTGACATTGGTCAGGCGCTGTTGGTGGACTTTGGCTTGTGCGCTTCTACTCGTCTTGTGTTTTTGACACTGGTCATTCGCTGTCGGTGGACTTTGGCTTGTGCACTTCCACTCGTCTTGTCTTTTTCACACTGGTCAATCGCTGTTGGTGGACTTTGACTCGTGCGCTCCCACTTGTCTTGTCTTTTTCACACTGGTCAGTCACTGTTGGTGGACTTTGGCTTGTGCGCTTCCACTCGTCTTGTCATTGGTTTTTGTAGGTTCAAGGACCTACAACTTAATGTACTGCAGGTCCAAAGACCTGCTACTTTAGGTTTTTGTAGGTTCAAGGACCTACAACTTTATGTATTGTAGGTCCAAGGACCTACAACTTTATGTAGTGTAGGCCCAAAGACCTACTACTTTATGTATTGTAGGTCCAAGGACCTACAACTTTATGTATTGTAGGTCCAAAAAACAAGACATTGTCATACAAAACTTGAAGAAAACAAGACACTGTTGGTGACAACTTGAAGAAAACAAGACACTGTTGGTGACAACTTGAAGAAAACAACACATTGTTGGTGACAACTTGAAGAAAACAAGACACTGTTGATAACAACTTGAAGAAAACAAGACATTGTCATACAAAACGTGAAGAAAACAAGATGTTGTCATACACAACTTGAAGAAAACAAGACATTGCCTACCTTCAAGTTGTCACCAACAGTGTCTTCTTTTCTTCAAGTTGTCACCAACAGTGCCTTGTTTTCTTCAAGTTGTGTACGACAATGTCTTGTTTTCTTCAAATTTTGTGTGACAGTGTCTTGTTTTCTTCAAGTTGTCACCAACAGTGTCTTGTTTTCTTCAAGTTGTGTATGACAATGTCTTGTTTTCTTCAAGTTGTCACCAACAGTGTCTTGTTTTCTTCAAGTTGTCACCAACAATGTCTTGTTTTCTTCAAGTTGTGTATGACAAAGTCTTGTTTTCTTCAAATTTTGTGTGATAGTGTCTTGTTTTCTTCAAGTTGTCACCAACAGTGTCTTGTTTTCTTCAAGTTGTCACCAACAATGTCTTGTTTTCTTCAAGTTGTGTATGACAATGTCTTGTTTTCTTCAAGTTGTCACCAACAGTGTCTTGTTTTCTTCAAGTTGTCACCAACAGTGTCTTGTTTTCTTCAAGTTGTCACCAGCAATGTCTTGTTTTCTTCAAGTTGTGTATGACAACATCTTGTTTTCTTCACGTTTTGTATGACAATGTCTTGTTTTCTTCAAGTTGTTATCAACAGTGTCTTGTTTTCTTCAAGTTGTCACCAACAATGTGTTGTTTTCTTCAAGTTGTCACCAACAGTGTCTTGTTTTCTTCAAGTTGTCACCAACAGTGTCTTGTTTTCTTCAAGTTTTGTATGACAATGTCTTGTTTTCTTCAAGTTTTGTATGACAATGTCTTGTTTTTTGGACCTACAATACATAAAGTTGTATGTCCTTCGACCTACAATACATAAAGTAGTAGGTCTTTGGGCCTACACTACATAAAGTTGTAGGTCCTTGGACCTACAATACATAAAGTTGTAGGTCCTTGAACCTACAAAAACCTAAAGTAGCAGGTCTTTGGACCTGCAGTACATTAAGTTGTAGGTCCTTGAACCTACAAAAACTAATGTCAAAAAGACAAGACGAGTGGAAGCGCACAAGCCAAAGTCCACCAACAGTGACTGATCGTATCGGCGCAAAAAAACGTGAGAGCAAAACAAGATGGCGGTCTCCATAGAGAAGTCACGTGATATGCATAAGAGGAACTGTGACGTTGTAGCAGCGCCTCCTGGTGACCGTATCATCGCAAAACAACATGACAGCAAAACAAGATGGCGACCTCCATAGAGAGATCACGTGATATGCAAATGAGGAACTGTGACGTCATAAGTCACGTGACTGCTCTCGACTCATCAGAACCGTCCACACACTTGACCCGTAGCGCCCCTGGCGATAATATTACTGCAAAACAGTGACTCATGGGCGATAATAGGGGATGACACGTTGCGCCCTCTGGCGACGGTTTCACCACAAAACTGGTGACCGTATCATCGCAAAACAACATGGCAGCAAAACAAGATGGCAGTCTCCATAGAGAGGTCACGTGATATGCAAATGAGGAACTGTGACGTTGTAGCAGCGCCTCCTGGTGACCGTAGCATCGCAAAACAACATGGCAGCAAAACAAGATGGCGGCCTCCATAGAGAAGTCACGTGATATGCAAATGAGGAAATGTGACGTCATAAGTCACGTGATGGCTCTCGACCCATCAGAGCCGTCGACACACTTGACCCGTAGCGCCCCTGGCGACTATATTACCGCAAAACAGTGCTTCAGGGGCGATAATAGGCGATGCCACCTGGCGCCCTCTGGTGACGGTTTCACCACAAAAGGGTTAATTTATGCAAATGAGCTGTGACGTCATAGGTCACGTAACGGCTCTCGAACAATCAGATCCGTCGATACGCCGTGGCGCCCCCTGGTGGTAAAACTGATGTCGACCAATCAAATGCTTACCCAAAATCTCAACACCAATAAGCGCACGGCCAATCAGAACGCTCCATTTCAAATTTCAACCAATCAGAAGCTTACCCAAAATCTCAACTTTTTAAGGATTGAAATGCTCCCATATACTGCTGACCTACACACGCGCCACATAATTGGATACGGGTAAATTGGCAGACGCGATTTTCTCGGCCAAAATGACAAAAGAGGTACACGAATTATCACGCCACTTCCCTAGCGAAACCTCAACCTGACAACAATATGCGGACGATGTTATTTGGGAAATTTATAACTGGAAAATGGCTAATATCCCGGCCTTCTCCAACCATTTGAGTAACTCAGTTCATGAACGTATCCTGCGACAAATTCTGGGAGAAAGGGATGGATGGGAAAAGATCAAATCAATATAGAAGGATTCTAACAACATTTCGAGACTACGAGTTCGGACTGGGTGAAGCGGCCCACCTCCAACATACAAGTTCACCGGACACCAGCGATTCTTCTGAACCGGACCAACCAACTCCAGCCGGCAGGGGTAAGTCAACAACAACTTTTTCTACAATCAGATCTTACATGGCTACACCAACTACACAACCACAACCATCGCCAGGTCCACATTCTTTGCCCACCATCAGGCCGACCCCGGCCCCGGCCCCGGCCCCGGCCCCGCGTAAGCCCCGGACAAACCCACGTCCCACACCTGACCCCTCCCCCAAATCCGGCCATAACCTTTCTTCTAAGGAAACACGCCTTCCCCCGTCTAGTACTCCCCTCGATGTCCGCCCCACCCTATCCCCCCGCAAATCACCAGCTACTCTCGGGACGGCATCCACCCCCGAATCCGCCCCCTGCCTAATATGGCCCCCTTAGATACCCCTACAACCCCCAATAAACCCTTCCCTGAACTATCTATTACCCCTCCCCCTTACCTCCCACACCTACGACCCTAAAGATAACTGGTCCTTCACAACAACAGGTCCCCGTCGCCTCGCCCCTCTCATATCATTCCAACGACTTCCCGACCACTATTCTCCACAATACTATCTACGCCCCCAGGACAGAACCCCCCAAACAACAGAAATCTCTTCCCCCCTCACAAACAAAGGTTAACTGGACGTCGACCGGGCCCCCGTTGTAGCTACAACCGGCCCTCCACATACCGGCGGGGACACGCCCCAATCGTATCCCGTCCCAACTCATAACCTATCTCACGGAAACCCTCCCCACGGGTCTCAGCAATCCCTAGGATGGTTGAGAAAAACTCGTCGACTATACCACCCACCAGGAGAACTACAAACACTTCCCCTCCCTCATCCCCGGTCCTACCCGATCAGTCGGATGTGTGCTTCTATCCGACCAGCTCTTGTATTGACGAAACGGTGAACATGTTGCATTCACTCCAGGTTCCGGTTTCTTCAACCAATCAGTGGCCATGTTGCATTCACTTCCGTTTCCGATTGCGCGAGCACCCCCTAACCCATCTACTCCGAACCTCCCAACCGGTCAATATCGACGATTTGTATATAACCATGGCCAAGTCGTTGCAGTCGATAATGTGGTTTCAGAAAGTTCTACGCGTGTTTGCTTATAAAAGGTGAACGCTTATTTTGCTGCTCCCTTGTACTAGACGATTTACGGGCGAATAGTTGTTTTAACGCGCGTTTAGGAGGACGTTACGGTTACATAAGTTTTATTTGTTTTCTGAATCCTGAAAACATAAAATAGTAGAATAAGTCAAGAAACAAAAATTTCATTGCTCGTTCGCCGCTGGTGTTGGACTCAGTGTGAATCCCGCTTTCTTATTTCGACCGTGTTTGGTATTGCTCTGAATCTGTTAACTTGCAGCTGACGTAAGCCGCACACAGAACAATACCAAATAAGGACATGCAGCTGACGTAAGCCGCACCAAACGCGTTACGGAAAGTACACCATCAGCATATTTTCGTTATATGTCAATATTTAAAAATAATGCGCTGTTACACTTTACCCATAATTCCTACAGTTCACCCATAACTCCTACAGTTTATCCATAATTCCTACAATTTACCCATACCTCCTACATTTTACCCGTGACTCTCATGTTTTACCCATAATTCCTACAATTTACCCATACCTCCTACAGTTTACCCATAACTCTTTCAGTTTACCCATACCTCCTACAGTATAATAATTAATCCTACAGTTTACTCGTGACTCTCATGTTTTACCCATAATTCCTACAATTCACCCATACCTCCTACAGTTTACATTACTCATAAAGTTTACCCATAACTCTTACTCATACGCACACACACACACGCAAACGCACATGCACGCGCGCGGCACGCAAACACAACTGACACAGTTCAGTCATAACTTCTACAGTTTATCCATAATTCGTAGAGTTTACCTATAATTCCTACAATTTACCCATGATTCCTACAGTTTATCTGTAACTCCTAGTAGCAGCAGTAGTAGTAGTAGTAGTAGTAGTAGTAGTAGTAGTGGTGATGGTAGTAGTAGTAGCAGTAGTTGTAGGTAGTAGTAGTAGTAGTAGTAGTAGTAGTAGTAGTAGTAGTAGTAGTAGTAGTGGTAGTAGTAGTAGCAGTAGTAGTAGCAGTAGTAGTAGTTGTAGGTAGTAGTAGTAGTAGTAGTATTAGTAGTAGTAGTAGTATGTCAATATTTAAAAATAATGCGCTCTTACAATTTACCCATAATTCCTACAGTTTACCTATAATTCCTACAGTTCACCCATAATTCCTACAATTTAACCATAAATCCTACAGTTTACCCATACCTTCTACAGTTTACCCATAACTCGTACAGTTTACCTATAACTCTTACAATTTACCCATAACTCCTAAAGTTTACCCATAACTCCTACAGTTTATCTGTAACTTCTACAGTTTACCCGTAACTCCTACAGTATAGCCATTAATCGTACAGTTTACCCGTGACTCTCATGTTTTATCCATAATTCCTAAAGTTTACCCATAACTCCTACAATTCACCCATAACCCCTACAGTTTACCCTTATCTCTTACAGTTTACCCATCTCTCCTACGCTTTATCCATAATTCGTACAGTTTACCCATAACTTCTACACTTTACCCATAACTTCTACAGTTTACCCATAATTCGTACAATTTACCCATACTTCCTACAGTGTACCCATAACGCCTACAGTTTACCTATAACTCTTACAGTTCACCCATAACTCCTAAAGTTTACCCATAACTCCTACAATTTATCTGGATATCTAACTCTTCTAGCTTCATTGCATTCCAGTTTGATAGTCCAGTTTCTACGAATTTAGTTGTCATATTAGTCGACCGACACCCGTGGAAGAAATATCTAAGTTTAACCTGTCTGGCGAATTTCCGTATAGCTTCCTGCGCTTCCTACGCCCGTCCTAGGTGTTGGGATAAACTGCAAACCGTAGTCTAGTACCTCGCATTGTGTCCGTGTTAGTTTGACACGGCTTAGATTGACAATCGTTTTGTTATTCTTCAAAGTCGTTTTAAGGTGTTAGGCCTGGTTGCCCTAGGGACCTAGCAGTTTAAATGGCTAATCCAGTGAGCCAAAATGGAACGTCCAGTGAATATCTGCCTCAACTGTCCTGAACTTATCCGCATCCAGACGTGGTATAACCGTAACTAGAGGGAGTTTGTATAAGCTGTCATTTAGCGTTTTCAAATCCCGTTTTTAGTCCAGAGGTAAGTGGTCAGGGTAGTTAATTTCCGGGATAAATATCCGGGATCTGGGAAACACTCTAGCTGCCTTAGCGACTAGTGTCCTCATACCGGGGACAGAGGTGGATGTTGTATTGTTGGTTCTGTCTTTAATTCCAACACTCAGGATGACGTAATTCGGCTGTGGTGCCCTGCTGCCCTCGAGTTTCCCTAATATCTGATTAATATGAGTAATTATAGCGCCCGGAAAACATTGCACTCGCACATTGTCTACCGGGGAGTTGATCGTGCGGTTCAAGTTCGAATCCCATATTATAAAAATACCCTCATTCGTATTCTCTATGTCACAGTCTGCGTTCTTATGCATGGTGGTTGATTGCAAGACTACGTCCAACGCGCTTAAGTATAGTTGTTGTTGTCCTGGTTCCGGTGTTTCCAGATTAACGGCTGGGGATTGATGGCCTTAATAAGGGATGATCGGTGACAATGACTCAGTGGTTGAATCGCCAGGCGGGGGTTGATGATCCGACTGATCGGGTAGGACCGCACGCACGCACGCGCTCGCGCGCGCGAGCGAGCGAGCGAGTATAACGCTGAAAATATGCAATATATAAACAAAATATACGAATATATATACAGATAAAAAATTTGCACCAAGCCAACTTAATTTGTGCCTCTCGCTATCCGCTTAGTTATGAGATCAGTTTTCCCTTGAAATGCTGTAAAAAAAAGTTGCGCATGTTTAATAAGTTGTAAAGTTTTTTATTTAAACATTCCTTCTGAGTGTTAGTTATATATGTTTAAAGGCTACCCTGGTTAATTTTATTTGTACTTATTTTTATAGGTACTACTAGTATATTGTTAGTGTTATAAACTGTTTAATACTGATTAATGTGCTAATTCGTTTGGAAAACTTATTGCAGTTTGCCCACCAAGTAATATTTCACAGTTGATGTCTTAATAAATAAAACTCTTTCATAATAATCCAAACAACAAAGATCGTCGTTCTTATGAAAGCTCCCTGTATAAAGGGTATGTGCATAATGTTGTTCTTTTCCGCTGCACTCAATCGGCAGTTATTTTTCTGTGCAGTGTTTTATTTAAAATATGGTTTGCTAAAATAAGTTATACAAAAATGTCGGTACCAAAATGTCTTCCCGATGAATGTTTAAAACAAAACGATTGAGTACATCAGTGTGTCTACGGCTGCATGGCAAAGCTGGCTGTATGCCTTTCCTTTGCATTTATGTTATTTCTGCTCTCATTGTGCTAGCAGCCTACCATTATTAGATGTTGATCGGGTCATGGTCACCGTGTGGTCTGTAGAGAGTTTATCGCAAAACAGGTCTCATTTTGTGTGCCAATTGCTTGTGCTAATTCCTGTACAACGAAGTTACAATGAAAGAGCCAGTGTAGATTCCATTGCATGGTTCACAAAATCCACCTTAATCTTACGTAAGACAAGTCTATACAGACTGGTAATTGTTTACTTGTCATAGACGTGTAATGTTGTATTATAGTCGTGTACGTAAAAACAATTTTCTTCTATACATTGCAACGGCATATGTCACTGTGGCTTTGCAAAATGCGAAACGAAACCTATATCATACACTGTATTGTCAATAAATGTGTATTTTTCATAGATATTGTAAGTTACGTAAGCATACGAATCCATGACAAAAGCCCAATAATCTAAATACTGTTGCAACATTTATTAATTATTGATATTATGTATCAATCTAAATTTCTCACAAACTGTATACTATACAGTTTGTTCGATATTTAAATTGATATCTGAAAAAAGCAACTTTTTATTCATAAAACGTTAGCATTCCTGCTGATGATTCCAGCTTTGTTTTTGTAAGTATGCAGAAACATTGTTTCAAAACGAGTACCTTTTGAGGTAGATAATCTTGTTGTTTGTGTTATTTTAGGTAGAAAGCTGTTAGATGTTCGTTAATTTTAATTAGTTTACAATTTTTAAATATTTTATTTTTGTCAAGTTAAATTAATACATTTCCGAATTCGTCTATTAACATATAATATGCATACATGTGTTGATCATACTGATACCTGCTCCAATTGTTTATGCTATAATGAAACAGGCTTTCATGGTTTTAAACACAACCTACAAAACAGTTGGCATGGGTAAACGTCACTGTTTAATCTGACTTGTGATGTCCCCACCTTGTACTCAGCTCACACTAATAATTAAAGAATTGGGGCTTCAGCAGCTAGCAGCGTTGCTTCAAGTTATTCAGTGATGAAAATATAGGCCACTGCAATTGAGACATGCTATTGTTCATTATAATTGAGCATCATGATATCTGCTATCGTGCAGGTCTAAATAAGGTAGGTGCCTCAAATAGGACAAGAGGCCACTAGTACACACACAAAATAACTAAGTGTCCGGAAACAATTTCTGAAGCTGATTATAAATGCGTGTGTTTAAATGCAAGGAGCATAGAAAAACGAATCTATTCAGGTTTATGAAATAAAAAGTCCAAACATAAACGAACAATACAAAACGCCACAAAGGAGTGGGTGAAGGGGAATGCATCGTAATGGGAGATTTTAACCACGGACATATACAATGGAAATTTCATGACATACAAGGAACAAAAGCTAATTATACCCCTGTATAAAGCAATACTTAGACATCATTTAGAATACTGTATGCAAGCGTGGAGACCATAGCGTTAGAACGAAATAGATACGCTTGAACAAATACAGCGGAGAGCAACTAAAATGATTTCAGATCTGAGAGACCTTAATTTGAAGAACGTCTAATAGAATGTGGTTTAATAACCGTAGAGACAAGGAGGTTAAGCGATCAGATCGAAGTTTAAAGATATTGAATGGGCATGAAAATATTGATAGAAATATGTTTTTCTCACTCAAGAAAGATAGTAGAACTGGAGGAACTGAGGTAAAATCTGGAAAGGATCAGTGTAGATTGGATATCAGGAAGTATTCGTTCTCACAGAGGACAATAAATGAATGGAACAAACTGTCTACGGATTGTGTAACTGATAACAGCGTGAAAGGGTTTAAAAAACAAGGTTGACACATATCTCATGAGGGCGGGTTACACATAGATCAAAACTGTTGAATTCTCGATATGCCAATGGCTTCCGTGTTCACTTGCCATCTGGGCCTTTTCCTTGGATAGCAATCTTGTTACAAATGGGGCAAGGACATAACTCCTCACAGACAAAACCCCTAACGATCATTATTATTTTTACCTTGCAGTAATGCAACATAATTTATCTGCAACTTGTTTATTAAAAAAATTAAGTCACGTACATATGGACGCTTCATATGTATTGAATAGGAGAAATACTAATGATGTAGCTAATTGCATATACGATTATGTTTATGCTTGCTATATATAAAATCAGTAGACCCTAGCATCACATCACAACATATATTTCTTTTGTCCGGAGGGGGTAATGTAGGTATACAGACACATTTTCTCCGGAATTAATGCCCCCACCAAAATGGCAACTAGGACTAAAAAAACCTCCTCACATAACAACATAAAAATGCAACACGCGGTATATGTAATAACCTTTATTTGCACTTGTCTTGTACCATGGCTAATCCGGCACAGACTGTATACAATTGTCCTATTATTGTCGTTCCGTTTACCGCTGCATTTATACCCATGTGTAGGCGCAAGCAAAAGTAAAGAAAATTTATGTGGGAAATCCTTGCCCAAGCCTAAATAATAACAATATTTAGTAAATATTTACATTGTGTGGCTTTCTTCCGCGCACTGACGGCCTCGATCCGAGGCAGTTGCACAAGAAATTGTGTAGTATTTTCACGGACTTCCGTGACGGGCGCATAACTGTCGAATACACATTGAACACATCGGATTGTGTATCCACTGGATGTGAGCTGTGAATGTGTTATCAGTCATTCGATCAAGAAATGTGTATTCAGACAAATCTGTTGTTGTTAGGTTACTCACAAGTTCAGAATTATTAAAAAAAAAAAAAATATGTCTTTGGTGTTCCCCTAAAATATGAATATGCATATAATTTAATAACTATTTTGAGCATTTAATTGTAAATTAATTAAATGAACATGTTAATGTAAAGAGAGTGCATTAAATTGTAAATTTATATAAATTGACGTAATTAAATTAAAGTACTTATTTAAATAAACAAATAGAATGTACTCCCTAGATAGCAAGACCATGTTCGCCCACCTTTGGACCAACTATGGTACCGTTGGCATACCGTTGGCGTTGGGTGAACATCGTTGGGCCAACGTTGGGCCAATGGTATGCAATCGACACAATATTCAGGTCAACCAAGTGTAATGTACCAACGTTAGTCCAATATTGGTTCAATGACTGACCCGAGACGTACGTTCTATATAATATTTATTAATTCGACATTTACATATGATAATGTTTGGCCAACGATGGGTCAACCACACTTGGCGATATTGTGCCAATGTTGGCCCACCGTGGGACCAACGTTGTAAATTTCAAAAAGGGAATTGGCTATACACTCTCATAGACCTAATTCCATACAGGTTAAGTTTCAAAAATGCAAATGGAGTGAAACTATAATATAATTATGCTCATAAAACTATCATAAGCTTAAGAGCAAAATGTTCATCATAGCGCCACTGATATATTGAAAAGTTGTCAACAGTGGTTGAACATACTTCTATCAACCACTTTTCAACCAACTTTCATATTTGTTGCTCACTGCATTCCTATTGAAGTGTGGCGACTTTCAAAGCTAAGGAAATATGTATTGATGTTCTGTAACGAAACGTACTTAGGGAATATACCACCAGAATGGGGGATATCGGGCATCGTACCAATGCCTAAGAAAGAAGATCTGACCCTTCCTGAAAACTGTCACTTGACAGAATTCGGCCGGAGCTAGAAAAGATCTTGCAACCAAATTACAACGGATATAGATTAATCCCTACGATCTACATCATCCCAGATCCTTGCTCTCAGACATATCATTGAGGAAATGAGAAACCACCAAAAAAGCAGCCATTATTTTCATCGACTTTAAGAAAGCCTTTGACTCAGTAGACAAAAATAAAACGTCCCTGATTCTTCGTGCATATGGCATCCCTGAGAAGATTGTTAAATCCATAGAGATAATATATGAAAACACCTCTGCAGTCGTACTCACTCCCGAAGGGGAAACTAAACATTTTGATATTAACATAGGAGTTTGCTAAGGAGCTCTCTCGCCCAAGGGTGTCCGCGGGGGGGAAAGGGGCACTTGCCCCCCCTGGATCTGGATCTTGAATTTTTTTCGGACGTATATTCGTGAGCTCAAAGTATATGTTAACGTTACACACACACACACACACACACACACACACACACACACACACACACACACACACACACACACACACACACACACACACACACACACACACACACACACACACACACACACACACACACACACACACACACACACACACACACACACACACACACATATTATATATATATATATATATATATATATATATATATATATATATATATATATATATATATATATATATATATATATATATATTTCTGTTTTCTTCTTTCTTGCTCCTCCCTGCTCTCGCTTTATACATGTTCACCATTGTATTGTACTACCCTCTAAAAACTGCGATTGTTGAGAAAGACTAAATCTCACCAGACGCCGAAGCACCAGACATCCAGCCCGTCGTCACCTCTCTGATCCGGATTTCGTTGATGACATCACTCTGTTTGCTGATACAATAGGCCTAAAGGCACGAACCAAAAAGGCACGACCCAAAAATGCGCGACCCAAAAAGACACGGCCTACAAAGGCACAAGTGAATGATGCACTAAAGTGGCACATTTTGAATATTAAATGTGACTTGCAAAGAAATAATGTTGATGAAAATTGCACAACTGAGTGCATGTCGTAGTAATGGTTTAATTACATCAAACATATGTGGTCACACATCAAACATCTCTGCTGGAACAAATTTGTGCGTGTGTGTGTATGTATGTATATCATAAGGACGGGATACACGTACAGAACAAAAGTCATTGGCTTCATTGTGTCACTTAGTTGCCATCTGGAGTTTGTTGCTTTTGTGGCAATCAGATTACACAGAACAGGTCAGTTGGGGCCAGGCTGCTAATTAAGCCGGCTGCGTAACGACAGTAGTGCAGATTTGTTGCTTCTACCAGTAGCCAGTAGGTATATAAAGACACGATCGAAAAGGATTAAGTAAGTAGTCTAACTATAAATGGTAGTTCAGAAAGTAATGACGAAGTATAACAAATCAGCTTTTGACAAGTTAGCAACAAAAGGTTAAAACACGAAACGCGTACACAATCATGTGATTTCTGAAAATGTTGTCGTTAAAAAAATCTCTTAAAAAGGACGGACGGTTTTGATTGTTGATAATTAATTTTCAGTGCAACTAGATTTGGATGCTCAAACCCTGGGGCTGGGACCTGAAACCTACCTTAAAACATATTAATTGTAATCACGGGTCTATATGTATTTGCGGGAACGACGGGGAACGACGACTATGCAGGGAACAAATAGCGGCCAGTGGGTGCTCCGTATGACGATACTACCGGCATGTGTCGAGGGATGAGTGTTAGTCTCTATTGCATGACTGCCCCCACCCCAGATTTTGGGACTACAACTACTTAGGTACATCCAGGACGATGGTAGCAATTTGTTTATTGCGCTGACACCTAATTAGCACTGTGACTATCCCAGGAGGGCGCCTTTCATACGACCACCCCTAGTGTGGAGTAGGTGATAATTACCCTAACAAGTTGGGTCGTAATTGGATTCAAGCGCGTGTCTGACAGCTGGCAGGCGGCCAGGCCGTTATCACAAGTCCAAGAACCGTAGACATATACTTAAACATGTAATTTGAAAGAAGGGCACACAACAAATATCTGAACTCGCGATTTGATTTCTTGTGTGCATATATAGCGTGGGGCATATCCGCACAGCTATGTGTTCCAGTTGGAATTATTATAGTCTTGTTTACATACAATGTAATAATAGGGGGCTTACATGTTTAATTGTCACCACCCATCATATCAAAGTGTAACCACCAGTGGCGGATCAACCAATAGGCACTGTAGGCCTAGGGCTAGGGCCCACGAAGGCAAGGGGCCCACGAAAATAGCCGAGCATATTTGTGTAGAGTTAATGTTCCCGAAAACCAGCTATGTTTGGGCATATCCTGGTGTAGGCCTTACATGTTTTAATGTTTTACATAGATTATTGAGGTGTTATTAAGGGGTGATCATTATTTATCGTGGAGTGTACTGGCTGGATTTGAAACCCAACTCACCCCCAAATCCTGTGCACTAAAAACTGAGCCCTCCCTTCATTCCTTGGTTCCACTCGTGATAAGTTATGGCCGTTCCCTGTTTTCAGCACTGCTTTCCGAAATGGCAACCGCGAAGCGCGAACGCACACGAAACAGTGATGCGGACAAGTTGTGGTCGGGTAATAATGTAACAGTTTTACACCAATACGTTTGTTGTTGCATGTTTTATTATAGGAAGAAAGTCAAAGAAAGAGGCCAGCAGAGTATTCTTGCCTGTAGGATTTGGCATTTTGTAACATCGGTTGCTCACACTTTCGCCGGTGACGAGGTGTGTACGGAATTAATGTCCTCTGTGATACGGCGGCATTTTATAGATTATAATAATTAAGTTTTTTTCTTCACCCAGTAAGCATACAACTAATATGTTAGATTAAGTAGGTTAGCAACATTTGAAAAGTAAGATTATACACATGTAATGTAGTAATATATAAATGAAGTTAAAAAATAATTACAATAAATTAGCATACTTTGGATGATGAGGTGGTTAAAATATAAACGAACCCAAAATAGGATTGACTGAGTAAATCACGATTAAATTATGTGTATTTGTGTTTTAATAGTTGCTGGATACACCAGTGTGAAATCAGTGTCTAAGACGGAATGAGTATCCACCAAGTAGCGCGATCAATGACTTTTGTGAGCCTTTTTTACAATGCTGGGCATTCCATCAATTACAGTCAGGTACAGCGTGTTGACACAACTCTGACAAAGATTAGACGACATAGGTGTATTTCTATTTAAGTATAGCAGATAATAGATCCACGTCACGCCATCCGAAAGTTTAGCACTTCTTCTAGTGGACACCGGGGTGTTTTTGAGCTTCCCTAGTTTGTGAAATTTCATCAAATTTTTTCTTTGATTATTGGAGTTGGACAGCGAGATCGATTTAACCAAATCATGACTTATGTACATTTCTATGAATTGAATTCATTACAAAGCCAATACAATTTGTTTGATATTTGGTTTTCAAAACAAATGTTATTAATGATTATTAGTAACGGTGCATTTCTAAATATTTTTGTATGTACTTTTTTATTTTCTTGCTACTATATCAATTAGTATATGGACATAATGTATATTGTATGTATTCTTTTGCCTGAAATAACAAAATTATTGATTGATTTAGATTAACCTTGTTGGGCCTGTCTGTGTTAAGTTACTAGAATTTAATAAAATTATTATGTAACTTTTCAATGATTGAAAGAAATGAAAAAACTGTTCAAGATATATTCTAAATAACTAGTTAACAGTTATTTCATCGATTGAGTTCTATCAAATGCTTAGAGTTTTTTATATTAAAATATTTACTTTTATTTATTTAACAACAACTGAACTACCAGTTCTAAATTAGTTTGTGGCAGTATCTATACATGTGGATTTTCACAGGAAGACTGATTAACAATAAAGATTCACCCACTGAATTAAGATAATTAGACCAAGTCAAGTATATGACTGTGTGCTGTATATTTTATTACCCTGTTTAATGAGTTTGTGAACCCTGAAAAAATTATACAAATATCTTCATAATCATGGAAGTTATGGCCTGTTCTCAAAAGGTGTTGGCATGTTTAGTTTCCGCATTAATTTGCCAATATTGACTTATTGTGTATTCAATTCAATAAAACTTTAATGTCCATTTAAAAACAGAAAATTCCAGGGTTTTCCGCAGATATAAAATGTGGTTACTATATCTGCGGTAACGCGAATACACACAAAGTTTATGCATATTCAGCAGGAAAAAAACAAAATACCAGCGATCCGCGTAGTTTTCTAGGGACGCTTTGGCTTCACGTCGAGTAAAAAAATTGCTTCGGCGCTAAAAAAGACACATACTAGTGACTTTTTCGCACTGTACTATTATTTGTTTTGAACAATTTGCTCCCCTATACTGTTATTCGGCATTATACTATTATTAAATTTGACCGATTTGCCACCCTATACTTCTATTTGGCTTATATAGACTATACGTTTATTTGGCACTCGAGAGTAGTCTGGACTATGCTCTACGTCTACGGCAAAGCCTACCAAATGGGTACGTCGAAAATTTTACCTGTAAGACAGCTTATTTGACTTTGATACTGAATAAAAATTCGCACTCACCGTTCGAGGTAGCGTACGGTTATGGCAGCACACACGACGACGATGCCGACATAAACGATGACCGGCAGCATTTTCCTTATTCTAGTTCTGCAACTGGTACGTATGTTCATATGACGTCAAACACGATTGACGAAACTAAAACATCGCCATCTCCTACGGCGCATACGCGTAGTGCCAAGGCTACCGTAATCGATGTATATGACAAGGCGTCGTTTAGTTTCAACGAGACTCCTTGCGGCGGCAAGTATGTATCTATGTGTTTTAATTGTCCATGCGTGTGTGAGTGTCATTTTAATTTTATTCATATTATCATATATATATATATATATATATATATATATATATATATATATATATATATATATATATATATATATATATGACTTGTGGTCACTGCCAGCCACAATATGCCTAACACTGTTCATTTATTCATATATCATATATAGTTAATGGTTATATTTCTTAATTTTTTTTCTCTTGTTATATTGTGCTATGAAATGTATTTTGAAAAGTATTTTCAATTTAAATATATTTTAACCCAAATTTGAATGCATGCCCTAAACATGTGTATTTGAATGCGAATTGTACCTTTGAATGGAATGCAACCACCAGTTTGGTCCCAAACGTAAAAGTTTTTTGGTTTTTCTCATAAAAAAGTGTGATCAACTGTCATTGCATATTCAACTCTTCCTGAATTATATAAATTAATTCACAATGTTTATTTTTTTAATATGTTATTACTACACTTAGTTACAATAATATAATACAATATGTACCGGTACTCGTTCTCGTGGAAATGTACTCGTACTCATACTCAGCTTTGAGCAATGTACTCCTACTCGTACTCAGCCATAACCAATGTAGTCGTACTCGTAGTTTACTCATGGAAATGTTCTCAGCCCCAGGTCTGATTCACATCCTACGCAAACATATAATTGCCCTGGCGTTGGCAGTACTACTTAGGCATTGCCATTGGTACTACAAAAGCCGTCAGACTAGAAGCAGAACCAGTACTTGCATAGCTATAGACATAGTAATAGTTATTATATGGTTAAACTCGATTCATACGGCGCCGGAGTCCGCCGGTCATGTGACCGGCGCGCCGCTTTTTGTGTCCAATCGAGCGACACATTTTAAAGCATGGACGCAGTTGATTCGTGCTAAAAGGTTCGAAAAATGCACAAACCATGCCATAGGAACGTGGTTTTGTTCCCATACACAACTGTTTCAAATTACTTACTCAACGGCACATTGCATTGAAAATATAACAATATATAATAATCCAAACTCAATTTCGGCCATCTTGTTTTGAATGCGCCGCTGAAACCGTACCGGCGTAATCGGCGTACGCCGCTATTAATCTAGGCAAAGTCAATCGCCCTACAATTTTTTTCTATCTGGCTGTTGCTGTAGTAGGGGCGAAGATCTCGTTCATCAAAAGCTTAAGTATTTTCATGAAACGTGAAACCTTACAAAAACGCCATAAACAGAGTAATACACACGTCTTTCATGTCTGTATGCATTCTTATATGTATATCACTAAAGTTACCTGACAATAACCATGTAAAAGTGTGAAATTATTACCTTTTTGTCAGAACGCATGTGCTTGTCAATGTTTGTATATAACCGGATGTTGTTGTGAGCGAGAATAGCAAACGGGATTTCCATAGATCTATATAAGGTCACGCTAAGAATTGCCGTCTGCTGGCCATAGAGTTACATCATTAATAATGCCCCTATAAACTACTAACTTACTAACGGGTGTTTTATTTATGTCTGTGCTGCTGGCCCATTCTGGCCTCATTCTACACGAAATCGCGTTTGATCATGTGACCCAAAGGCAACATCACGTGCACAGTATGGCGGCTATTTATGAAATCTTTTCTGTGTGACCGATAAATGTACTCATAAATAATTATTTGGAGCACATTTCTTCAGTTTCTTGACGCCTAAGTGTCGGTTGTATGTCACGGAATACATATGTGAAACGGTTAGTGCGTATCGGTTTTAAAACTTAAGTTATTAGTTCCGTAGCCATTTGGCTACGGAAAGCCCAAATTGGCGAGTTAGTAAAACCCGTGCCCAGATTCCGCAAAACGCATACTGCGCAAGCGCGCGCAGGCGCAGTAGACAATTTGATCCCCTGTGACGTCACGCTTTTTACAGCCGTGCCAGGAGTAGCCGTTCACGTGGGTTTTTTAGTTATATAAGTTGAAGAAGGCCTCCTTTGAGTTTGATTGAAATGACGACGGTAGGAATGGAGGAAAGAGACGAGAAATATAAGGAATATATGGGTTGCATTAAACATTATCTTGTAAATTACACACATCGCGCAGGTATCGATAAGCGCTTGAAGAATGCTGTACAGAAGGCCATCAGGAACGACAAATACGAAGTAGACGGTGGGTAAGATGTTAGCGATCCATAGCCGTAATTATTAATCAGTTGGGTTACCATCAATTGATGGAGTGCAAATAAACTTAGTTTTTTCTCATTAAATACAACGTGAAGTAGTTTCCCAAAATTACAAAAGGACGAGGCTATTCACACAGCTGCTCGGCGTATATACTGGTGCGGTGGGAGTAAACCCAAATTCGTGCTATCTATTATGTTTTACCATTAAAAAAAAACAGAACAGTCTTTCACAAGATATCTATGTGCTAAATCTCTAACAACTATTCTGTGAAATGTATGCAAGCAAACTGTTAGAAAAGTTGTTTTGAGTGAAGTACTTATGCAAATAGACCGACAAATTCTAAATCTCACAAAAGATGCCTACTGTCCAAACTGTGAATCCAATCTCCGATGTGTAAGTCATTCCTTGTCATGTGGTCAGTATACGAGATCAGACACTGTATTATTAAATTAGTTGATTTGTTTTATCCCCTGAGCTATATGAAGTCGAAGAAACATTGACTCCATGTCAGAATCTCAAGCCGTCTTTGCTGCAAACACTTAGAAACGATAATATTTCATGAAAAAGGTAAGCTGTTTTCATTGCCGTGCAACAACTGTTTGTTGCTATAACAATGATATATGATGCAGTTTATCTTCAAATAATTGAGTTTAGTAGTAGAATTGCATAAAATGACTCTTCAACAGTATCGATTTCTGGTAAAATTATTAATCACCAGTATACTGGCTCTTCTTACCCTTCTTGAAGGATTGTGTGGTTTCTCGAGAGATGATAAAGGTGCCAAATACTATAGAATGTATTATTTGACATACTGTTTGTTTCTATGTTTATTTCTGTGAGTTCTATGTTTTAGAGGATGACTGGTACATCAAGTTGAAACACTGCTTTATGGTGTCAACCTGCTCCTCCAAAGTTGACAGTAGGCACTTCAAGTTGAAACACTGCCTTATGATGTCTAGAAAAGAAAAACAACCTACTCCTCCAAAGTTGACAGTAGGCACATGAAGTTGAAATGCTGCCTTATGATGTCTAGAAAAGAAAAACAACCTACTCCTCCAAAGTTGACACTGCGGCCTACGGCTTTCATGCAAACGATCCCAGAGTGTGCGTTGTGCAGTTCTTCCAACAGTGCTTGGCGGTGGGCACTTGCAATAATCACTCGTGTGCCCCACATGAGACAACCATCATGGATGCTGAGTTCATCTCTTCTTTGAGTGTACGGCTTCAGGAGTTCGTTATCGTCATGATCTGGAACGACTTGTGACAACACCGGGTCACGCGATGTTTCACGACGTATGTCACTTGCAGTGACAGGAGACATGTCCAAATACTGCATCGTCAGTATCGTGTCCGCTGGCACTGGTACATGTCTCGGAGCGCCACCTACCGGAAAGGCGGCTAAGAGCGTCTGCTTGTGGGATGCTTTGGCCAGGCCTGTGGATAATCTGGTATTCGTAGGCAGCCAGTGTTAGGGCCCATCGCTGCATCCGTGGCGACAGCATATGTGGAACGGCTTTCGTTTCTCCAAACAATCCAAGAAGCGGCTTATGATCTGTGACGATGGTAAACTTATGACCCCACAAATACTGGTGAAACTTCTTCAGTCCCACTATGACGGACAGACCCTCTTTGTCAATCTGAGCGTAGTTTTTTCTCAGCATGCGAGAGACTTCTGGAGTGATACGCTATGGGTTTCTCTGCACCATCTTCCATGACGTGAGCAAGAACGGACCCAATGCCGTACGGAGAGGCATCACATGTGAGTACCAACGGTTTGGAGGTGTCAAAGTGAGTCATGACCTGTGGGGAACAAAGCATCTCTTTCGTCTTGTTGAAGGCATCTTGTTGTGTCTTCCTCCAGTACCACTTGGTGTCTTTCTTCAGCAACTGATGCATGGGGCCAGCATCGTCGCAAGGTTTGGCAAGAAACGACCATAGTGATTCACCATCCCAAGGTATGAGCGTAACTCGGTTATGTTGGTGGGCGCTGGTGCATCGCGGACTGCTGACAGTGTCTCACTGGACGGGTGTATGCCTTCGGCATCGATCCGATGACCCAAGTAATCGACCTCGTCACTCAAGAATTGACACTTGGATTCTTTCAGGCGGAACCCAGCTTGAACCAGTCGTTCGAGCACGCGATCAAGTGTCTGCAAATGTTCATCTTCTGTTGGTCCCGTCACCAACACATCATCCAAATACACCATTGTGTTCGGTATGCCCTTCAAGAGTGAGTCCATGGCACGTTGGAATATGCCAGATGCTGATGACACTCCGTACGGTAGTCGCTTGTATGTGACCTCGCGGCGTGTTGATGGTGACGTACTTCCGACTGTCAGGATGTAGCTCTTGTCTCTTGTCTGCCTTCATTACTGGTACCACAGGGGCGGCCCAGTCCGAGTACTGGACGGGCTCTATGATATCCTCAGCCAGGAGTCGATAAATTTCTTTGTCCACCATGTCTCGCGTTACATAGGGCAATGGTCGCGACTTGTAGTACTTGGGGATTGCCTCATTGTCTACGTAGATCTTGGCAGCGTGTTTTAACTGCTTGGTGCGAGTCTGTAAACCCGATGGCGTACTTCTCTAGTACAGCCTGCAATTGTGGTTGCTGCTTCCGTGTTGAGTGTGATGCATTCAACTGATGAACCACAGCCCAGTCCAATTTGAGTTTACTCAGCCAGTTCCTGCCAAGTAAGCTTGGACCATTGCCGGGCACAACCATGCGCGGAAGCTGATGTTGGTCGCCAGTTGTAGCTTCTACCATGACGTTGATGACACCCATGATCTTCACACACTGTCCTGTATACGTGCGAAGCGTGTCCTTTGTGGATCTGATGTTAGGCCGTGTCGAGTTTCGCCAGTGTTTGTGCAACGTTTCTTCGCTGATGATCGAGAGAGTGGCACCTGTATCTACTTCCATCAGAAGCGTCTTCCCATCTACTTGTATTTGTGTAACGATCGGACCTGAACGTGGTCCCGTCATACTGAACATGTTGTATGTCGCTCCAGTGTGTTCAGATGGGACACAGACTTGTATCGGTGCCGTCAGCTGATGAGTGCGGTTTCTTTTCCCTTTTTCAGCTTTCTATTTTGCGAAACAGTTGCTCATGATGTGTCCATCTTTGTGACAATATCGGCATTGAGCATCCTTGTAGTGACACTCGTCTGCCAAATGAGACGTTTTGCCACATCTGAAACATTGTTTCTGACGATTCTGAGCGGGTAGTTTCTTCTCCCACTTTCTCGTTGAATGTTTGGGGGCGGTCACTTTGTTTACACACGGTGTACTGTCGTGTGCACCAGCGTTTAACTGAGCAGCGTTAACAGCAGCTGATTCCATGGCAAGTGCCATTTGTAGAGCCTTTTTGAAATCAAGGTCGGCTTCTCCCAACAATCGCCGTCGAATGGCCGAATCTGCTACGCCACAAACTAACCGGTCCCTCAGATTTTCTTCCAGGATCAACTGGGCAGTCAGCTGCCCACAACCTTCGTTTGACCAAAATCAAAGTTTCTGGCCAGATTTTTCAGTTCGGCTACAAAGTCACCTATTGATTGTTCCTTCTTCCTGTACGCAGAATAGAAGTTGTACCGTTGCAAAATTGTGTTTGGTTTCGGTTAAAAATGCGTTTGTAGCAATTTGCACAGTTCAACGTACGTCAGGTCAGCCGGCGTACGTGGCGATGCCAGGCTGCGGAGCAAAGTATAAGTTTCGGCACCCACGGCTGTTAAAAGTATTGCGCGACGCTTACTTGCGGCGGCGTCGTCAATGTCATTGGCCTCAAATTAAAACCATAACCTGTCCTGGTAGGAAGACCAATCCTTCCCCGTAAACTCCGGCAAGTTGCCGTGCCGTGACATGTTTTGAATGCTGGCGCCTGTTGATGTTTTTCGTGAAGCCGATTTGACGCGTTGTAGTTTTCCGTGACTTTTGCGGGAAAACTGTGATTACAGTCAGTCTTAGCGTAGCTTTGGCTTCCTTTTTGCTAACCTTCTATGTGCAGTGATGACCACTGATAATCAGAGTATACTTCCTGACATGAAGTTTTCATCCTCGTCGCCAAATGTGATATATTGAAACGTATTTATTACGACCGCATGGTTTGGTCATGGCGCCAGCACAAGACAAGTTATTGAACTCTGACAGTGAAACCGGGAGCATAGGTTTCTTCATCCACTACAGTAGTTTTGCAGATTATCGATTTGAGCACCCGAATGCACAACAGCATGTTGCTACATTGGGTGTGAACGATGTCTAGGTTTGAATAATTATTTTGTAGATATCAATTTAACGAAAATATCTCGATAAATTTGGTCCTCGAAATTCACCATGGCTGCAGTTTCCAAAACGACAACATCTTTTTGTAGTGAAATGTCCAATTTTCCTCATGATACGGTCCAAACATTAGTAATGTCAAAAATAAACACTTCAATGTCCCCTGAAGAATTAGTTATTACTGAATTGTGTGGTTTGGGCAAACAAGACACTTGTTTAAGAGTAATATTTAAAGATATTTGGGGTTTGTTTGTTTCCTTTGCTCTTGAGACCTTCACATCAAGTTTATCATTCATTTGAGTAAAATGTTCCTGCACACACAAAAGCTAAATTGTCATAGCTTAAGGAATGAGTAATTCAATTCCTAAACTACTATAAGAGTGTTTAATGACGTCAGCACTATGTGTGCACACATGCGCCGGCGGCCATTTCGGATTACAAGCCAATCTCGCGGCAACCCATTTTGAATGTGCAGTGATCCAGTAAATTGTTTTCTTTGTTGTTGAGAATCGCAGTATGGCTACAAAGGCAGGACTCAAGGTGGCCAAACAACCGTATGTTGACACCTTAGATCTGTTGAGTAGGCAGAGGTATTTGGAGAAATTACGAATCGTTGATGTAGTCTGTAGATCCGTATGCGTTGCCAAATTCAGCATGGTCCAAGAGTGATGCAAGCTTCCCAGCAGCGTCCTACCCAGACATTGTAAATTTGTAAATTATTTGATATTTACTAACAGTGTCTACACAATGGAAGATATGTAGGCGTGGAAAAGCCTAGAGGCCTACAATCAGTTTGGATCAGTGATGTAGCGGGTTTTAGTGAAAAATGGCTATCACGTTGTACGAGAGTAGTAGGTAAGGGGTTTATGATACGCAAGAGCAGTGGTTACTAAAAATAGACACTGGGAAAAACCCACATATCGCTGACGTAGCGGTTAATTTTTAATTTAAGTTTTAATTTAATTTTTAATTAAATTTTTAATTTAAGTTTTAATTAAAGTTTTAATTTAATTTTTTATTTAATTTTTAATTTAATTTTTTATTTAATTTTAATTTTATTTTTAATTTAATAAAAAAAATTATTTTATTTTAGCTTTAACTTCAATTTCAATTTTAAATTCAATGAAAACCCAGGGGGAAAACCCACCTGTCGCTAACGTGACGGTTAGTTGGGGAAAATCCACATATCGCTGACGTGGCGGTTATTGAGTACGGTATCAATGAATGAGAGAGCTAATCAATCAGGGTTCAGTACGTTATCGGTGAATGGTATAAAGAGCTGCGATTCGTCGGTTATAGTTTCATAAAAGTTATGCGTATGAGTTTCATAAAAATCGTGGATGATTAATGAGGTAAGGAGTCTGAATGGCTCGTGTGTCCATCTGGGGGGAGGTGGGTATATGCTCGCGTTTCGGGCTACATATCATGTTAAGAATGCGGTTGTGTTGTATTCCGTAATATGACACCGCTGTGCCGCGTTCCCGAAAGAACGCATTAAGGCGATACTAACAGCTGACTAGTGGATTTTGGTACTCGGGAAATGCGCGTTTTAAATAACCTGGCGATATGTAGTCATATTAGCGCTGTAGTTAAAGCGCTGGTTTACCCACTGGATGTATGCAAGTCTGAACAAGTTGGATGATAAACCCGTCATTTGCATAATGCTGTGCAGTAATTTATTCGATGCCAGCAATCATGAAATTCGGGTTTCATTATTGTAATTTTTTTGTCGTTTCTCTAAGAGGAGTAGACCACGTGACTTCCTGTATGGATAATAAAGATAGTTGGGTATGCATCAACGAGTTGACCTGTATGCGTACAGATAACATATTTAGGGTATTGGTTATCGTATGAATCATACATAGCACGAGTAATGAGAAAGAGTACCGATTTGTCTAAGAAAATACCGCTTTTATATGTATTTTGTCACACTTAGTTACGTATTTAATGCTTTTAAGCTAAGTGATTACCACATTTATCTGCATGTTAACGCTTTTAAGCTAAGTAAATATTGCTTTTAGTTGTATGTTAACACATTTTAGCTACGTAATTGCCACGCTTGGCTGTGTGTTGACGCTTTTAGCATATTAAGTGTCACGTTTAATTGTGTGCTAACGTATTTAGCTAAGTATGTACCACATTTAGCTCTATGTTAACTTTTTTTAGCAAAGAAAATATCACTTTTAGTTGTACGTTAACGCTTTTAGGCTAAGTAAGTACCAAACACAGCTACATGTTAACGAGTTTAGCTAAGTAATTACCGCATTTAGCTATAGGTTAACGCTTTTAAGCTAAGAAATTACCACATTTAGCTGTATGTTAACGCTTGTAAGCTAAGTAATTACCACATTTAGCTGTATGTTAACGCTTTTTAGCTAAGCAATGACCATATTTAGCTGTACGTTAATGCGTTTTAACTAAGTAATTACCACATTTAGTTGTAGGTTAACGCTTTTTAACTAAGTAATTACCCTATTTAGTTGCGCGTTAATGTTTTGAAACGAAGTATTTACCACATTCACCTGATGCTAAGGTACTCGGGAAATTCGCGTGATAAATAACAGGGTTTTTTTGTAGTAATATTAGTGCTGTAGTTAAAGCGTTGGTTCGCGCACTGGACGTATGCAAGTCTGAACAAATTTCACGATAAGCCAGTCATTTGCATTTAAATCTATCCACGCTAGGTTCTGTGAAGAACAAACTCTGCGTATGATTATAATATATTTGTTACAACTAACCAAACACTACAAGAAGTGCATAACAATTAATTATGAACATAATCGTCAGAATAATTAGTTATATAAACAAACAACACTACAAGTATTACATAATATGATTATTAATTATTATTGTAATACCACGCCTTTCGGAGCGGGCTACTGAAGAAAGGTTTGCACTTAAAACACTGAGCGAGGTAAGTACAAACACATAGACCAACGAGTGGACTGTGGACTCCGGTTGCCTCAGCAACGAACGGGTTGCGGCTAGCGCTGTTATGATCGATGTGACAACCTGCATAGTTGTAAGAACTGCATGTGGCACGTATAGTTTATGTTTGTTTTGGTACACTTGCATGGTATAACCAAGCTTAATTAATTGTGGTACACTTTAATTTGCTAACTGTATGTACGAGCGTCATAACATCGTGACGTTAGCCCTGTGATAGTTCTGTCTTTTTTTAAACTGTATGACATTTCTCTACCATTTTCTAAATCATGTGTCATTTTTGCTGTACCATTTTTATTGAATGTATAAAAGATGGCCGCATCGGGTATCTGGTCATATGATACCGTTTTATGGTGGCGTATCGAAATTAAACCGTTCACCTTGTATCTTATCAACTAGAAGTATAAAAGCAGTCACCCAAACAATAAATGTCGACAAGTCCGGAATTTAACCGACATCCTGTTAAAACTGACACATTTTAAATTTTCTTACAAAGATATGGCATGTTTGGTTTTAAAAAATCAAGCAGTTATGTGAATATTTGTTGGAAAATAAACTCATTTGTATATTTAAAGAGACAGTATGCATGTTTCATTGGGTCGCAATGCTGTACTATAAATCAACGATAACACAGTGTACTCTTCCAATTGACACTTGACTGTTTAAAATTGTATTAGAACTATTTTTGGTTTATTATCTATCAAAATATTAATTATTACGGATATATGTAGACACATGATAGAGTCATTATTATTTGTTTGTCTAAGCCATGCCTTGAAATAGGTTACTGCACAAGACAATGTACGCAGCATATGTTACTATTAGTATTATATTACATACCCTCTGGGTGTATGCATCACACTGTTCGCTGTCTTCACTACCACCTTACTGGCTTTAGGCTCATAAGGCAAACACGGTTATTTTATGTTGTCATACTCTTTTACCGAGAATAACCATATCGGTCAGCTGTTCAACATGTCCTAATCCAAGTTATTTGTGCCATGACTCATTGTATAGCTATCTTCGTCTGTACATCATTTTCCAATCACATACTATTCCCAAAGTACGTTGTTCTTCTTTGTCTTAGGACAGTTGTGATATATTTTTATCTATTGTTTTAGAACATGCATTTAATGTAAATTAATGGAAATGTGTAAGCACTATACGGAGCTGTAGTTTGTCATTTGCAATACTTCGTTCTTTGATTTGCTGCGTCATTGAAGTAATGATGCTATAACAGCATATGTTTAACATCACTAACCTACAATATAAACATATGAAAGGTTTTTTCTTAGATATTTTTTCCTACTGCACACTTGGAGCAATCTAAAAAAAAATCTCAACAACACTATTGTTGAATTATCCTGGGTGTATGTATGCGTATTGCATATGTTGTGTATTATATTCTACTTCAAAAGTGCTACCCCTACAGCTGCCTTGACCTGGTATCGCATTTTGTATCTGTATATTTCATACACAAACATCCGTGAACTTGGGATCCATGCATAATATAAATATAGCAGGGTATATCAGCTTCATCCAGTTGATATCATATTTATTTTAATTGTATTATGATATATGTAACCATGATATATATTTTATTCCAATACCCCCAACTGAAAACTGGCGAAATGCTTTAATAACATTACAAAAATGGATGGTGAAAAAACTACATACACATTAGAGTCTTCTAAATAGGCAACCCATGTGACCAAGATAAACTGGTCTGATTACAGAGGCTGGTGAGATGTACAAATGTGTAGATCTGACAAAAACACGGGGTTTAAGGGGTGGCTGTTTTTAACGGGTGCTTTTTTGTAACTGGTTCTACTGTATCTATGGAATAAACCTTTTAGCTAGGGTTTAACTGGATGGTATAAGAATCAACTACACACACCATTCTTGAAACCTAAATATTAGTTTACCACATGTTGCATTTGTCTTTTTGCATGCTCTTCGTTGATTGCATTAAATAGACACATCCTTATGAGACAATGAAATATGTTTTACTAGATTTGGAGCACCATTTGTAAAAAAATAATTAAATGCAATTGCTATCTCTTTCTTTTCTGAAAGTGGTTTGTTATTCTTCGTAAAAATGTCGGGATAAATTGGTGTGTTGAAATGTTTGTTAATTACGCACTTTAATATTTTCCAGGTATCTTTAACATTGATTTTCTGTAGTGCTGTTTTTAGTGGGTCTTAATATAACTGTTAATTTGCTTTTATAAGTTTTGTATATATGCACAGATTCAGAATATATAGGTATAACAATTGCTTTATACAGCCTCTTTTTCTTGACACCAGCACGTTTTAAACTTTGGTGAACCAAGTTGTCTTGTCAGTGCTACGGTACTCTAGGATGTGATCTCAGGCTAGTGGAATAGTTACTGCAGGCCTTTTTGGACACTTGGGTAACACGACTGTGAACTACTATTGTTAAGCGAGCACTTAATTCAGAGTTAATTGCGAATTTGTCAAAGAGATTAAATTATGTTATAATTTTCTTGACTGGATGTATGAAAGAAAAAGAGCAAAGAATGCGCAACGACTGCAATGACATCAGCAACTATTTTAGTATTCGTGTTTCATTGGTAGTTTCGTGAATGGAAACATTGTTGCAAGCTTTTAAAATGTGTATACATTCCCGCCGGTAGACACACACGATGCGACAGTTGACATTTTCTTTAACTGCCAGACATTTCGCAGTAATTTTCTTTAACTGCGTGACCTGTTATTTTCGTTGTTGTGACATTTTTGTGTATTTTTATTTACCAGTCTTAACTAATGCGGTTTTTTTCACATATATAACGCTGTTTTCTAAGTGTGTAACACATTCACTATGTAGTAACGCGTTTAGCTATTCTTCCAATGGCATACACAGCGCAGTCACCACAGCATGTACCATCCGTTGGCCTTTTTTTTCCATTACTGGTCACCACTTCCACCATTTACCTCCGTCTGACTATCCCTAAGAGCAACTCCATACATTGCCCCTACATTCACCTGTGTCCGTAATTTGGTTAGTTAACGACATTTGATACATTGTTACTAAGTACATGATAGCTGGTATAGAAAAAAAACGTTAATGCTCATTAGTTTCAAAATATCCAGTTATGCATGTAGGGTTACTCCGGCAGCGAGATAAAAACGCCGGACGAGAGTGCATTCGTCAACAAATCGCTTTCGTAATGGGAAGTAAAAATCTAGCTGTAGGAAAAACACATGCCTTGCAGTAGACACGGTTCCCCATGACGCAATAGCTGTCACTGTCTGGTGCATGCTCCAACGTCCAACACACAGAAGTAGAAGTGTCAATCTGCCATCAAAATCACACCTGCATGTCAATTTAAACATGTGTCAACTTAGGCATCTCAATTTTAAATTATTTCTGGTGAAATGAAGAAGGAAGCACTGTTGAATAAGCACAACTAACAAACTCTGTGTTGTCCCTCCCTTGTTTTTCTCTTGACTAACCCGAGTTGACATCAGTATGTAGAGTAATAAAATCAAGTATGTAGACAGAGTAGATAATGAGTAATACCAAGTGTTATATACAATACAATCATTTGCCTTAATTAAGTTGAGATTTGACCTAATTAAGGTGACCGTGTATGCTACGGGAAGAACACCTAAACGCGTTGCATAGTGAATGTGTTACATCCTTGGCAAACAGTGTTACATATGTGACAAAAACGCATACGTAGTTACAAAAACGACCCAAAAAATGTTGCACAGTTCAAGAAAATGGTTGTTTTGCCAATTCGTTATTTCGCCACTTCGTGCAGTCAGATGGATGTGAAGAGTTGGGGTGGAGAACATTGATGGATGAAGAGTCAACGGACGGATGTGGATGGAGATGCAGGTGGCCAGTAATGGATGGATATTCTTGTAGGGGTAGACGAACGGCGGTCAATGTAGGGGGTAGTGGGAGGGGATGAATGAAAGAAGAGATTAGTGGTAAATAAAATGTTTGAAGAGACTACGAAGGGCAATTGTGGATGGGGTGCACTGACCAGCAGTGAATGAATATTCTGGTGCATGGGGGTGACTATGCAGGACTGTACACGAATATGTTAGTGGACGGAAATGAAGATAGCGAACAGACAGGCGGACACACATAGCTAAACGCGTTACTATATAGCTGAATGCATTGCATACTTGGTAAAAAGCGTTACATACGCAGTTAGTATTGGCCTGTAATGGTTAGTCTACCGGCGGGAACGTATACACATTTTAAAAGCTTGCAACAACGTTTCCATTCACGAAACTACCAATGAAACACGAATACTAAAATAGTTGCTGATGTCATTGCAGTCGTTGCGCATTCTTTGTTCTTTTTCTTTCATACATCCAGTCAAGAAAATTATAACATAATTTAATCTCTTTGACAAATTCGCAATTAACTCTGAATTAAGTGCTCGCTTAACAATAGTAGTTCACAGTCGTGTTACCCAAGTGTCTAAAAAGACCTGCAGTAACTATTCCACTAGCCTGAGATCACATCCTATAGTACCGTAGCACTGACAAGACAACTTGGTTCACCAAAGTTTAAAACGTGCTGGTGTCAAGAAAAAGAGGCTGTATAAAGCAATTGTTATACCTATATATTCTGAATCTGTGCATATATACAAAACTTATAAAAGCAAATTAACAGTTATATTAAGACCCACTAAAAACAGCACTACAGAAAATCAATGTTAAAGATACCTGGAAAATATTAAAGTGCGTAATTAACAAACATTTCAACACACCAATTTATCCCGACATTTTTACGAAGAATAACAAACCACTTTCAGAAAAGAAAGAGATAGCAATTGCAATTAATTATTTTTTTACAAATGGTGCTCCAAATCTAGTAAAACATATTTCATTGTCTCATAAGGATGTGTCTATTTAATGCAATCAACGAAGAGCATGCAAAAAGACAAATGCAACATGTGGTAAACTAATATTTAGGTTTCAAGAATGGTGTGTGTAGTTGTATCTTATACCATCCAGTTAAACCCTAGCTAAAAGGTTTATTCCATAGATACAGTAGAACCAGTTACAAAAAAGCACCCGTTAAAAACAGCCACCCCTTAAACCCCGTGTTTTTGTCAGATCTACACATTTGTACATCTCACCAGCCTCTGTAATCAGACCAGTTTATCTTGGTCACATGGGTTGCCTATTTAGAAGACTCTAATGTGTATGTAGTTTTTTCACCATCCATTTTTGTAATGTTATTAAAGCATTTCGCCAGTTTTCAGTTGGGGGTATTGGAATAAAAATATATATCATGGTTACATATATCATAATACAATTAAAATAAATATGATATCAACTGGATGAAGCTGATATACCCTGCTATATTTATATTATGCATGGATCCCAAGTTCACGGATGTTTGTGTATGAAATATACAGATACAAAATGCGATACCAGGTCAAGGCAGCTGTAGGGGTAGCACTTTTGAAGTAGAATATAATACACAACATATGCAATACGCATACATACACCCAGGATAATTCAACAATAGTGTTGTTGAGATTTTTTTTAGATTGCTCAAAGTGTGCAGTAGGAAAAAATATCTAAGAAAAAACCTTTCATATGTTTATATTGTAGGTTAGTGATGTTAAACATATGCTGTTATAGCATCATTACTTCAATGACGCAGCAAATCAAAGAACGAAGTATTGCAAATGACAAACTACAGCTCCGTATAGTGCTTACACATTTCCATTAATTTACATTAAATGCATGTTCTAAAACAATAGATAAAAATATATCACAACTGTCCTAAGACAAAGAAGAACAACGCACTTTGGGAATAGTATGTGATTGGAAAATGATGTACTGACGAAGATAGCTATACAATGAGTCATGGCACAAATAACTTGGATTAGGACATGTTGAACAGCTGACCGATATGGTTATTCTCGGTAAAAGAGTATGACAACATAAAATAACCGTGTTTGCCTTATGAGCCTAAAGCCAGTAAGGTGGTAGTGAAGACAGCGAACAGTGTGATGCATACACCCAGAGGGTATGTAATATAATACTAATAGTAACATATGCTGCGTACATTGTCTTGTGCAGTAACCTATTTCAAGGCATGGCTTAGACAAACAAATAATAATGACTCTATCATGTGTCTACATATATCCGTAATAATTAATATTTTGATAGATAATAAACCAAAAATAGTACTAATACAATTTTAAACAGTCAAGTGTCAATTGGAAGAGTACACTGTGTTATCGTTGATTTATAGTACAGCGTTGCGACCCAATGAAACATGCATACTGTCTCTTTAAATATACAAATGAGTTTATTTTCCAACAAATATTCACATAACTGCTTGATTTTTTAAAACCAAACATGCCATATCTTTGTAAGAAAATTTAAAATGTGTCAGTTTTAACAGGATGTCGGTTAAATTCCGGACTTGTCGACATTTATTGTTTGGGTGACTGTTTTTATACTTCTAGTTGATAAGATACAAGGTGAACGGTTTAATTTCGATACGCCACCATAAAACGGTATCATATGACCAGATACCCGGTGCGGCCATTTTTTATACATTCAATAAAAATGGTACAGCAAAAATGACACATGATTTAGAAAATGGTAGAGAAATGTCATACAGTTTAAAAAATGACAGAACTATCACAGGGCTAACGTCATGATGTTATGACTCTCGTACATACAGTTAGCAAATTAAAGTGTATCACAATTAATTAAGCTTGGTTATACCATGCAAGTGTACCAAAACAAGCATAAACTATACGTGCCACATGCAGTTCTTACAACTATGCAGGTTGTCACATCGATCATAACAGCGCTAGCCGCAACCCGTTCGTTGCTAAGGCAACCGGAGTCCACAGTCCACTCGTTGGTCTATGTGTTTGTACTTACCTCGCTCAGTGTTTTAAGTGCAAACCTTTCTTCTGTAGCCCGCTCCGAAAGGCGTGGTATTACAATAATAATTAATAATCATATTATTTAATACTTGTAGTGTTGTTTGTTTATATAACTAATTATTCTGATGATTATGTTCATAATTAATTGTTATGCACTTCTTGTAGTGTTTGGTTAGTTGTAACAAATATATTATAATCATACGCAGAGTTTGTTCTTCACAGAACCTAGCGTGGATAGATTTAAATGCAAAAGACTGGCTTATCGTGAAATTTGTTCAGACTTGCATACGTCCAGTGCGCGAACCAACGCTTTAACTACAGCACTAATATTACTACAAAAAACCCTGTTATTTATCACGCGAATTTCCCGAGTACCTTAGCATCAGGTGAATGTGGTAAATACTTCGTTTCAAAACGTTAACGCGCAACTAAATAGGGTAATTACTTAGTTAAAAAGCGTTAACCTACAACTAAATGTGGTAATTACTTAGTTAAAACGCATTAACGTACAGCTAAATATGGTCATTGCTTAGCTAAAAAGCGTTAACATACAGCTAAATGTGGTAATTACTTAGCTTACAAGCGTTAACATACAGCTAAATGTGGTAATTTCTTAGCTTAAAAGCGTTAACCTATAGCTAAATGCGGTAATTACTTAGCTAAACTCGTTAACATGTAGCTGTGGTTGGTACTTACTTAGCCTAAAAGCGTTAACGTACAACTAAAAGTGATATTTTCTTTGCTAAAAAAGTTAACATAGAGCTAAATGTGGTACATACTTAGCTAAATACGTTAGCACACAATTAAACGTGATACTTAATATGCTAAAAGCGTCAACACACAGCCAAGCGTGGCAATTACGTAGCTAAAATGTGTTAACATACAAATAAAAGCAATATTTACTTAGCTTAAAAGCGTTAACATGCAGATAAGTGTGGTAATCACTTAGCTTAAAAGCATTAAATACGTAACTAAGTGTGACAAAATACATATAAAAGCGGTATTTTCTTAGACAAATCGGTACTCTTTCTCATTACTCATGCTATGTATGATTCATACGATAACCAATACCCTAAATATGTTATCTGTACGCATACAGGTCAACTCGTTGATGCATACCCAGCTGTCTTTATTGTCCAGACAGGAAGTCACGTGGTCTACTCTTCTTAGAGAAAGACAAAAAAATTACAATAATGAAACCCGAATTTCATGATTGCTGGCATCGAATAAATTACTGCACAGCATTATGCAAATGACGGGTTTATCGTCCAACTTGTTCAGACTTGCATACATCCAGTGGGCGAACCAGCGCTTTAACTACAGCGCTAATATGACTACATATCGCCAGGTTATTTAAAACGCGCATTTCCCGAGTACCAAAATCCACTAGTCAGCTGTTAGTATCGCCTTAATGCGTTCTTTCGGGAACGCGGCACAGCGGTGTCATATTACGGAATACAACACGACCGCATTCTTAACATGATATGTAGCCCGAAACGCGAGCATATACCCACCTTCCCCCAGATGGACACACGAGCCATTCAGACTCCTTACCTCATTAATCATCCACGATTTTTATGAAACTCATACGCATACCTTTTATGAAACTATAACCGACGAATCGCAGCTCTTTATACCATTCACCGATAACGTACTGAACCCTGATTGATTAGCTCTCTCATTCATTGATACCGTACTCAATAACCGCCACGTCAGCGATATGTGGATTTTCCCCAACTAACCGTCACGTTAGCGACAGGTGGGTTTCCCCCTGGGTTTTCATTGAATTTAAAATTGAAATTGAAGTTAAAGCTAAAATTTAAAAAATGTTTTTTATGAAATTAAAAATAAAATTAAAATTAAATAAAAAATTTAATTAAAAATTAAATTAAAAATTAAATTAAAAATGTAATTAAAAATTAAATTAAAACTTAAATTAAAAATTTAATTAAAAATTAACCGCTACGTCAGCGATATGTGGGTTTTTCCCAGTGTCTATTTTTAGTAACCACCGCTCTTGCGAATCATAAACCCCTTACCTACTACTTACGAGCGAAGGTATGATTGTTTTGGACTTTTGCTTAAGTTTTACTTTTTAGGTAGGCCTAGCCTAGGCTTTGTCTTATGCTATGACTACATCATATCAAATGTTAAGGATATGTAAATACAAAAATAATGTAGGCATTTTTTATTAACTAATGTTTTTATATTATATATATTTTATGAATTCATGTTTTTAATTAATTAATATTTGTTTTATATAACCATGAATAGTAGCCTTATGTCTATACACCAACTAGTGTATACAGAGGATAATTAAGTAAGTGTATTATTAATCACGATTTAAGTCTTAATTTTGTCTGTATCAGGTATATTTTTTATTTTTCTAAATTCAGTTGGCATCATACTGATATTCTGCACTCTGTTTCACAGGTCCTTCATTCACAGAGACTTCGTGAAAAGCTGTTGCAGGCCTGGATCATCGCAGAAAAAGCCGGGATTGTCTGAACCGCCCATTGTGACTGTATGGCAGGATTGGGCAAGGCGTGCACACACATTGCCAGTGTCATCCCGCATTCGTCAGCCAAGGAACATTCATGCGCCAAGTCCTGCTGAGCTTGACTTTTTTGCAGCCTGCAGTATTGTCTTTGGTGTCACCATATAGCGATGGGTTTGTTCCCAAACAGGCATTAGTAGCGTTTCTGGTGACATGGTAGCATGTGACAGTGAAAGCTGCCAATACGAGTAGTTTCACTGTGCGTGTCTAGGCGTGCTGTCTGAGCCGAAGGGAAAGTGGTTTTGCCCTAAATGTCGAAAGGACAAGCACAAGCAGAGGATGCAGAAACGATGACTGTATATGGTCAACATAGCAATGTGATCATACAAAGGCACTGGCACATACAGATATCCAAGAAAAAACAAAAACCTAAAAAAAAAACATGTCTGCAGTTTTTCAGTTCACATGAAAATCCTAGCTGCACTGATGAGTCCTGCAGGGACGAAACATGTTTACTCAATATCAGTGTAGTTGTTGGTAGCAATAACTGGTAGCAGACTTGAGGTTAATTGCATCATATCAATTCCACAGTAATTACAGCTTCCCAAAATATAACACATATTTTAGAGCAGCTTGTAAATGTAATTTCAAAAATAATCTTCCATTCAAAATGTCAGTACATTTTAAAGAAATAATTCAAAGTTTTAATTATAAAGTATTTGTCAATTTGTTCACCAATTCCAAATACTTACAAAAAAAACCACCAATTATGTAATTGGCATTTCAATTATAATGAAATTGATCACAAGTCTGGTTACTAGGGTATTCATGTAAGATGGATATGTGAACAGAAGCAGTAAAATGTGTTATTGCTACCAACAGCCACATAACACCTACATTGTTAATAAGTAAACATGTTTCGTCCCTCCAGGACTCCTCAGTGCAGCTAGGATTTTCATGTGAACTGAAAAACTGCAGACATGTTTTTTATAGGTTTTTCTTGGATATCTGTATATGCCATTTTCCCTTCAACTGCCATCCATTGGTATAACTACATGCCATCACTTGCCATCTCATTTACTAGTCAAATGGAACAATGGGCCCTTTCAAATTGGTCAATGCACAGCAGACAGTGGCTATTTTGTCAATTGTGGCAATTCCTTTTCTATCATTGACAAACAGATAGTCAATTGGCACTGTGACACAAAGTTGAACAACTGGATGAGGATCCGATATGGTGAGTTGGTAGGCCAGTGAGAAAATTCACCTTGTTATCATAGCCTGCTAAACTACTCTCAGTCAACTGTGCAGATGCAAACTGGACCTTTAAGCTGCTGTTCTCTAGCGTCAACCTCTTCATCTCTTCCTCCATTCCATGCAAAGCATGACCACTTATGTCAGTTTGACACTGACACTCTTTTGAGCCACTATCATCATCGGCAGTTGGTGTTTCAATTTTATGCAGATCTTCCACTAAGAAACTCTGCATGGATAGTGGTGTGTTGGCCATGTCTAGGCGAGCTTTATTCGCGACACGATCAACTGTACTGTCACATCGAGATGAAGTTGTTGCTCCAAACGATGGCTTGAACTTGTCACGACCAAGGTTTACAGTTGGCGCCCAGTCACAGTTAGTCTTGTCATACAAACTGGCTGGCTTACCTGCAAAATAATAATCAAGAAAACATTTTTTAAAGCAAGAATATAATGTATTGCAGGTGTTTTCCACCCTTTACAGCAATATAATTCACATGTAATGTTTTGTTTAAATTGTTTTACTGTATTAAAGCCAATTTTAACTATTTTGTTTAAATATGCATTCATAACTTTTAATAATAATTAATATCATAAGGTATTTCACTATAGTCAATGCTAATTAATATTTTTACTATACTGATAAAAATGCATCATTCTGTTTATAAATTTGCTATTTAGTCACTGACACATATGCAGACCTACACAACAAAAAAATAAGCCCAGGCTCCAGTTGCACTACACACAATGTCATTGACATATGTTAGCCTTACAGGGCACTTATTTTACTTGTTGTGCAACTTTAAATGCTTTGCCTAGTGATATTACTTACCGTTCACAAAATGCAACGAGCAGACACGGGTGAATGGATAGTTCGGGTACTGGTCATAACGGCGACAGATCCAAAACGGCGACTAACCAAAACGGCGACAATCCTAAACGGCGACATCCGAGGTCAAAACGGCGACAAGTCGAGTCGAAACGGCGACACCCAATGGTCAAAACGGCGACACACTTTGGTCAAAACGGCGACAAACCAAAACGGCGATACAAATAAATAATCATCGTCGCGTAATCATGCAAAAATAAATAAATAATAATGGTGCGTATACCCGATGTGGATAAACCCTGATGTGAGGTACACTTGGTTAAATTAAATTATGTTATAAGTGACACAAATAAATAATAGAAATGTATAGCTATACCACGTGTCTCCGTTTCGATTGTCGCCGGTTTTTTGTTATGTCGCTCATTAGTCAAAAATGTAATTCCAAACAACCGTGGTGCATGCATAAAACAAAGGCCAATAACTTGCACAGCAGTAGGTCAGAAAGGTTTTGCGAATGTCATTCAGCTTGCATTTCGCATCAAAACTGTGGCTCAATTTATAATATATTTCATTTCATTGTGGACAAAAGACAGCAATCAGCATATAATTGGTAATGAGCGGCCAGGCGTCGTTCCTGCTAGTGAGTGAGCGGAGCTGGAATGTATCACATATAGTAGCGGGGTAACCAATAGACACGCGCCTAGGAACAACGAAGGTCAGAGGTCCACAAAATATAGGTAATCCGAGTACGGTTTCTCCAGACTGAATATTCACGAAATAATCTTGTTGTATCTCTTATAATGTTTAACTGACATTATAGGTTTCATTACGCGAATTATTTCAACCGTAACGTTAACGAACACGAACAACTTGTGATAATAATATAATTTTTTTGAGGCTATACCATTTCTATTTAGCATCCTATCAAACTGTTAGACTTTATGCTGATTTATGCTTTCTGTATGAACCCAGACTGTGCCACATAAGAGATTAATAAGTAAATTGGATAGTTTCAACTTTAGGAACGAAATAATACATTGGATTGAAGCATTTCTCACAGATAGAAAACAAAAGGTGGCTGTGAATGGACAAGAATCAAAATGGCACAAAGTGACTTCTCCGTTCCTCAGGGTTCTGTTTTAGGACCACTCCTATTTGTGTTATATATAAATGACTTACCAGAACTAAGAAACTCTGAAACATTTTTATTTGCAAATGATATCGAGACTTTTAGAACTATTACATATAAAAATGAGTAATGGAATATTGTGCGCCACCAAATTATATCATACATCCAATCGACAAAAACAAAAACAAAGCAACAAAGATGACAAAAATAATTCGAAGAACTTTCCAATTCCTAAACAAAGATACCTTCTTGCCATTTCATTTACTGGTTTCAGCAATTGGGACTGGACTACACTGGTCCGTGCACCTTGGCACACGCTGCAACGAGCTGGTCGATGGTGCACTCCTCCGCTACGTATTCGTTCCACAGCTTAAACAAACGAGCTTGATAGCGCAGGTATGCCACCCGCAGGTATGTCACCCGCAGGTATGCCAACCGCAGGTATGTCACCCGCTGGTGGCGCTTAAGCTTTCGCTCTGACACAAGGCGTGCCTGAATGGTTACGAGTTGCGCCTCTTGGAAGAGCAGATATGTGAGCAAATACAGGTTGAACTGGCCGTTCTTTGCTCGCTCGTCCAGGCGCCTGTGCAGGCCCTCGACGTCATTATTGGTGCGGATCGCCCGACCAAACTGTGACCATGCACTGGGCGGCCACAAGTCGCTCTCAATCCATGTGTGCAGGGTGTACGTGAAGAGCTGACAAAGAGCCGGTGTTGTCGCTTTCTCGTTCAAGCGTGCAAAGACGCCGGGAATTTCCTCTTGCGGCAGAAGCGGCAGCGTTAGCAGTTTCATGCATACGTCCAGTGTGCCCGGTCCTTCGCGGTAGGTGATAGCCAGTCCATATTCTTGTGCCTTTCGCCACACCGCCTGTGTCCAGTGGAAGGCGCAGCCCTGCTTCGCGACTTCGGGCAGTACCTGTTCCGCTGCCCGCCACATTGCTGCCTCGAAGTCGATGACCAGGCGCTCGACTGCATGGTCGTCTGGCAAGGCGCGAAGCACGGCTTCCAGCACTTTCTTGTAGTCTCGGCGCCGTTTGCCGCTCATCATCACGAACATGACTGGAACCTAGGAGCGAATTGCATAAATAGATGTTGTACGGTTAATAAATCATCATTTGAATTAATCCCCGACCTTTGCCGATATTTTGTACGATAACTATATAGGCTAGGTCACCACCGTTTTCACATTGTATATACATAAGGTGGCTTTGTCCCGCATAAAACAATTTAACAACGTAGCCAACAAGAGTACGTTTTTCATGACTATTGCGGCATTTATTATTGCGCAGCTTAATCGCGCAATCTACGCTCTGTCGGTTCTGTCAGTCAATTTCGGCACACATTTATCAAATATACCTGCTTCGTGGTGTTTCCGCTTTTCAGGAACACGTGAATACTGAACAGTTGCGTGAATGGCCTCTTTACCACAAAGAATGTAGCGTCTGCATACCTGAGGCAAACGAACATAGAAAATTGCAAATGTATGAATTAATTCATTTTCAACTACAAAATTGGCATGGAGATGGTAATTTTTATAGAATTAATTAAGTCTATCACAAAGATAACAATAGCAACATTGTGCTCTGATGTATTACGCCAGTAAAATGATAGTTTCTAAGGTAAAGATTTACTGGACATATCTGTATCAGCGTACCAATGCTTCGCGCGTGCCAAGAGTTCCAGCATGCGGTCACTTGCGAACAACAGGTGCCGCCTGTCGTCCACTCTGATGTCGCCACGCAAGAAACTATCTGGCAATCCTCTGGGTTGCGTGGTCGCACGGCCGCACGCATTTTCCGGATTCGGCAGCGATGTCCCAACAGACGCCTGGTGATAAGCCTCTTCCACTAGGCTTGCGGCAGCGGCGAACACGTGGTCTTTGGCATTTTGCTTTACCTATATTTAAAATAAAAACGTACGTTTCAACGCGCATAAATACTTTACATAGGGCTATCATAAATACTGTACATAAGACTATTGATAGTTAGTAAACTAAATATCAGCATTCAGCATGGATTCTTGTAATACGGTCGTACTTGTTATCAACCTTAACATCACCACTCGTCGATGAGAACACAGTACAGCTATCGGAGTACTATCACAATAGTTAAACTATCCCCAATAAATAAATACTGTACACAGTACTATCATAAATACTGTACATAGTACTATCGATAGTTAGTAAAATAAATCAGCATTCAGCATGGATTCTTGTAATAAGGTCGTACTACACCACACTTAACTGAGTAACGATCTCGACTTGACCGATGCAACCTTCAACGGAGGGTGATTGTGAAGCGCGCGACCAGCGGAGAAGGTGTCTCTGCGATGAGTAATTGTCGCACGACACGTAATCTGTTTGGTTCGTACTGAGCATCACCAGTATACAATGTCCCCGCGCTCACGAGATCGCACAAATGAATAACTGAAAAGAAAACAAATTTTGACAACAGCGGTCTCCCCAGTAGTCTAAATAAACGAATGGCGGATATTTATATCATTGTCAACGGATGGCGGGCGTACTTGTAATAACTCTTAAGGGATGGCGGTTCCGCCATCGCTTACTATATGTAGCGAGACCGTTGGCCAATAAAATAAACCTCATGTCAATGTAAACGTTAGAGATTTTTTGGGCCCCTATTCATACAATACAGTAATCATATATTACTTTTCTTCAGTAAATTGATGGAGGATTGAGTTGCCAAAGGGGAGCCAAAAGGGACGGCTAAGCTTAGGCACCCATTAGTTTTCCATACTAAAATGTCGTTCCGCAACAAGTTATAATATTAGAAAGCAAACTGTAGGGCAGACAACAAGAGATGGCTTTGTCTACTCACTTGTCAGACTGGACCAATACGTGTTTGCCTTTCCAATCAAACACGCGGCAATCGTTAGCTACTAAATCGGTACCGAACAAGTTGATAAAAGTTCTCGTCGGAAAACCGTTACAACGAAACAATACATAAGCTACGCAATATTGTCCACACACGTTAGAAAGAGGACTCTGAAGTCTCTTGCTATTACGAGTCCACTCGGAACAATGTTCGTTCATGAAAGTGCGGAACGCAGCGTGTCGTGGCGGCAGACCGTACGAGCTGAAGTAATCGCCGCGTCCGTCGGTGTCTAGGTACAGCGCTATCCAATGTTCGCCCGGTTCGTTACCGTCGTCGGTGTTGCACACGAAAGGCCGCAGGCAGGACGCCGTCCGTCGTCGTCGTAGACAGTCCGTCTTTGGATACGACACCGCGAAATATCGATCTGGTGCGCGGGTCCATCGCCAGTAGTCTGTCGATCTGCAGAGTGTCCATCTCAGTAGTCGTAGATGACGTTGCGGTTCTTGTCGATTTCCAGCACGGACTCGAATTCGGCGACGACGTTCACGGTGGTCAGCAGCGCGTTACAGAAATGCAGCTCTATGCGCAGGTTACCCTTTTGTACCAGATGGAAGCAGGGACCATCGCACTGATCGGGGGTCAGATCAAAACCGAAGAAGGTGTAGCCGTGTCGGTCAGACCGTTTCCCTCGTCCTGCCAAATCTTGCCGGTCGAGGTGAACAGACTCGTGTAGCTCCTAACGAAGAGGTCATCTTCGAGATTGGGCTGGAAAGGTTTGGAGGGTATCTGTCGTCCGTCCACGTACAGTGCGAGGAAGTTAATGTCGTTGTTGGCGTGAAACGGATTCTTATCGAAAGCACCGTTGTACGCATCGTTATCGATGCAGCACAGCACCAGACGTTTCGGCAGGATGCCGAGGAACAGGTTCTCGTGCGTGTGCGACCGAGCGCCCCCGGGAATGGAGTACACCTTACAGTCGACGGATCGCATCGGATACTTGACTGTGCTCTTCTCGAGAGCCTTGATGTGAGCCATCTGCACGGTCGGATTCAGAGTAGCCTTCTTTGCGAACAAGGTGGCATTGACGATGGTGATCTTGTAATCGGGGTTGACTCCGCCAGCCATGAGTGCAAACGCAGGCTTACTGCGCACCAGACGTATCTTGACATCGACGCCGTTGATCAGGAATTTATCTTGCAGAAACAGATCCACGTGTAGACGACCCATCATGTCGACGACCCGACTTCGTAGGATGTTCGCTCGTCGAGCCACGAACCCTGCGTCGTCTATCTCGACGGCATTCATGCGAGTGGCCGTGTCCTTGTGCCACAGTTGACCCGTTAGCTGCGTGTCCTTGGCATCGGTGCCGTAGCTCAGCAGCGTCTCTATGTAGGCACGATACGCGTACGTATTGGTCACGAGCGTATCGTTCAGGTAGACGTCGACTTAACTGAACAGCGAATGCAGCCAGTTATTCACTGGTCCCACGGGAAGGGCCAAGAGGAGATCGTCCCCGTTGGCTCGCGTCACCTTCACCTGCACGTGTAGCATCATGTTGGCGAGATCTAGGTAATCGTCTCCCGATCCGAGTATCCGGAATTCTATTGGTCCACCCGAGTCCAGAGAAGCCATGGGCTGATGTACTACTATGCGACTGTCGACGATGCTGTTCTGAGTCGGGGGTACGGTAAAGAGATCCAGTTCGCTCTTGACCCCCTCGCACGACTGTCTATGTACGAAAGCCATCGTCGTCGTCGTCATCGTCAAATATGTCGGCTTCACGTTTCTTGAACGTCTGTCTCTTGCGCTGCCTCGTCGCTGTAGTGCCTCCTTTCTTTGCAGATGTGTGTTTTATACGTTTACGAGGTCGCACGCCAGGTATCAACAGATCACGCAGCATAGTCTTACCGGTATCCGTGACGCGTCGTTTGGCAGCACGTTTTATGCTCTGTCCAGACAAGACGTCGTCAGCGATGCGCACGCCGGTCTTCAACGCTCCCTTTCCCAAAGCCACTGCACCTCTCTTGATGAGTGGCATGGCACTGCGCAGCAGACCGCCGAACAGACTACCTAGTACGGGGCACCGGCAAAGTAGGGTAGAGCACCACCCGCCTGACACGCGTAATTGTCTTTGTAATTCATCTTCATAACAGTCCGGTCCTACGCCGTCGAAAATTAAGCGTCACCGTCAATCTACCGTGCTCGAATGGTACGCGTCGTCCGGTGTCGTTTCTTATATCCATCTCGATCGAGTGGAAGTACGAGTACAACACAGGCACGTAGTGAATGTTACTGAATCGATCGGATACCGTGGCGCCGTGACTTCCGCTAACCGAGAGGGCTCGCAACAAAGGGGCGAGACTGTCACCGACTATGCGAGACTCCACGACGTCTGTATAGACGTAGATGGTATCGAACCCTTGATCCATGTGCACCACGTTTTCGGCTTTTTTACGATAGGTGTACGAACCGTCGGGAGTTTCTTCGGGTGGCAAAACCACGCTATTCGACGGCGTGAGACCGATGTCCGTTCCACCTAGTCTCGGGTAAACGTGCGTGCGTGTCATGTCTGCTGCTGGTGGACTGCTGACCACCGAAGGTTCGAATCCTAACATTCTTACCAGCGCGCTGTGGTACGGTATGGTGAACTCGGTGCCTGATGTCATGTGCATCGTCATTTTTTGAGTGATGGAACTGTAGCTCAATGTTGCCCGTGTCTTATCCGTCCACATACGACGCAGTCCCTTGTTGACATGATTCATCAATGTCACAGGACCTTTGTAATATCCAGCACTTATCATTGCACTCGGTGTTTGACCCATAGGTTCGTGCTCGTTGAGGAAGAACCAGATGTCGTCCACTCCGATGTTGAACCAAGTATGTGGGTACTGTATCTCTGCCAACCCACACTCCCACTCGCCAGTCAGATCGATACGTTGAGGCAAGTCCGTGATGTAATGAGCCAACGTATTGTCGGGATACATCTTCATGGAAACGTTGCTAGGCAGCGTCAGGTAGAAATCATTCGTCATGACGTCTCAAATTGGGATTTGGCAACAGGTAACCCAACGAACTACTCAACAGGGCCGTCCACAGATTAGAATTCTCGTCACCTGTCGTCAGGTTGTAAATGCTTATCAGGATGACCGTGTACAAGACGACGACCTGACACAGAAACACTATCTCCACACGGTACCGAACAGATGCCAAGGAGTGCTGTCTTTCTCGCTCTGTGCGTCAGTACTGTCCTCTTTTCTATGACGGCGGTGGCGGCGACGGTAGCGGTGAAGTCCTCTGTTATCGACTCGTCTGTCATCGTCCGAGTGAAGTGACGACAGACGCGCGGCTAAACTTTATAGCGAACGAGGGCATTGGCATCGACCCAGCTGTTGAACTTGGAGGGGTAGCCGTACCATTTCACCAAAGCCTCCCCTCGTCTACCCACCTTGCGGCGCTGCAGTACCGATTCCACGCGGTACACTTTATCGACGGGCACCGACACCTTCTGCAGCTCTGGTTCGTAGAAGGTGCCGTCCAGCACTTCGCCGAGATCGTCGATCAATCGGTACACGGGTGGATCGGAGGGGTGAACGTCGTGTATGGTAAACATCTCTTCGCTCCAATTCGCCATGTAGCCTTTTTCGAACAGTCTCTTGAACTTACTGATGCGCACGCGATTCGACACACGGAATCGCCCTTATCGTTGTGACCGTACAGACGCTGCCAAACCTCTTCTTGATTCTTTGCATTCACCTGTGACGGAGTCATGCCGATACTGCGGTGGTGGGTGTTGTTGTACGAGTGCACAAAGTCCTGAAGGACGTCGATGAATCTCCACGTCTGGTGTTTCGTGAAGTATCGCCACATACGCGTATTCAACGTTCTACTGAATCTTTCGACGATGCTGGCTTTCGTCTCCGCGTTGTAAGTGGTGGATGCCGTACTTCTTCAACAGAGCCTGAACGGACCGATTCAGAAATTCGAGTCCTTGATCTGTCTGCAACGTCTTTGGCCAGCCTTCGGTGAACGTGCTTTTCAGCGCCGTCACCAACGATGTCGCGGATTTTTCTTCAGCGGAACGCACCAAGCCACTTTCGTGAAGACGTCGATCACCGTGAGGAGAAAGGTCATACCGTCGTTGTCTGTTTTTAAATTCGACAGGTCGACGAGATCGGCCTGCCACTGCTGACGTGGACCTCCCACGACGACGCGTCGTCTCCTGAAATGACGTCTCGCCGGTTTGTGTAGGGTATAGGCGTCCTGTTCCGTCAACCATTCCTCGACGATTTTCCTCGGCACGCGCGTGACGCGTCGCAAGGCGTCGACACCTCCGTAACTTGACACCCTTTTCGGATCGAAGTAGACCCTCTTCAGTCGTTTATTCCGCGACGCCATTAAAACAGTTCCGATGCGTTGACAGTGGTGATGACGTTGACTGCGTAGCACGGGTCTTGACGTAAAGCAGAACAGACACTACCACAACGATGACGAACGACTGAAAGTCTAGTGAAACCATATCTCAAATAGTATGAGATATCGAGCGATAGTGTCGGCGATCAAGCAAAGTAGCGCAACGAAGACGGAACGGTACGCGTTATGTGGATCGCTCGACATCGCAGCGAACACTGTGCTATGGACAGGTATCGCACCGCCTTAAAAGTCTTCCCAACTAGTCAATGACGTCAAAGTCTTGTGTCGTCGTTCTGAGGGTGGAGTGGGCATGGAATGCTTCATTCGACTACATCGACGAGCGAGGGGTGTCCAACTGAGTGATCTCCGTGCACTACTCGCACCAGCACGAGTTCGACGAGACGGAGTGGCTGTCGTCGTCGCCTGACGTATGTAGGCTCTCCTGGAGGCATTACCGATCAACTCCATGGGTAGGTTGATGGTACGGAGTTGTCGTGCGAATGGCTGCCATCCTATCGGATCGGTCTTTCTCTTACGCAACAGATCGTTCACGAGATCCACCCCGTTACTTTCGACAATCGGCACACCCTCGTGGATAAGTTCGCCACGTGCGGTCTACGCGATATCTCGTTTGAGATGCTCCATCAAACGTCTGGCTTTAACCTGCATGGTCTTGGGAACGGTGTCCACGACGTCGGCCTCTATTCCGCTAGTAGCGCTAGTAGCAGGATCTCATACTGTTCCCTCCACCACAGGTCCCGACTCCACTCCCGTTCCTGACCCCGATGGTGCTGCTGCTGACATCGACTCATTCAACGAGACCACGCGTATCGGTTCCTTGACGTGTTTATCGGACAAGGCGTTGTACCGCTGCAACACCTGATTATACAATGTTACCATGGTCCTATCGTCGAGGTCCTTTCTATCGAGGATGGTCATCATCTCGTCGTCGAGGGCTTGTACTTTCTTATCTAGGGTATCTGTCGATGGTGGTGGTGAGCGAAGTGTGTCCAACACTCGCGGATCCATCAATACCATCTTGCGTGCATGTTCCATCTCACTCTCTCTCTCTCTCTCTCTCTCTCTCTCTCTCTCTCTCTCTCTCTCTCTCTCTCTCTCTCTCTCTCTCTCTCTCTCTCTCTCTCTCTCTCTCTCTCTCTCTCTCTCTCTCTCTCTCTCTCTCTCTCTCTCTCTCTCTCTCTCTCTCTCTCTCTCTCTCTCTCTCTCTCTCTCTCTCTCTCTCTCTCTCTCTCTCTCTCTCTCTCTCTCTCTCTCTCTCTCTCTACTTCTTGAACAGCACCTCTTGGAGCAAGGGTAGAAAGACCTAACTTGCCTACGGTGCTAGGAAGGCCGATAGGAAGCCCCCGCTCTGTCCCTCGCCGACCTGTCGTTGTAGTAAGATGCGTCTTCTCCTGGCAGTTGGCGTTCGTCTCTGAGACAACTCGCGTAATTTCGTATTTACTCAAACGTTGCCTCTGTAAATCGGATAATGGAATGTTATTTTTTAATATGTTGTAAGCACACTCGGCCAGTGCACACAGCAGATCGGCGTCGGGGTTAGCGATGATGGCTCTTCTCAGTTAGGTGCTCTTGTATCTGTTCAGTGCCTGTATGCACAAAATGTGTCTCTTCACCAGGTCAGACATGGTGCGAATGAAGAGACGATCCACGCACTCGGTCTTTTAATACCTTCGGTACTGAACACCGTCGTCTGGAAAGATGGCCGTGCGCAGACGCAAGTCTTCGGGTGTGTCCTGTTTGAGATCGACCAATAGATAACCGTACGGTACCGACGTGGGTCTTTAAAAGCCTCTTGTACGAACTTCGCGCGCCCCGGATACATCTGACGAGCCAAGTGCGACATCTGCGATGCGTCACGAGGATTCTTGAACACCACCATGTACTGAGAATTCAGACTGATGGTACGACTCTCCTTGTTTTTATGGAACAAGTTCTGTACGAGATACAGCACGGACGTGTTCCTGTTATGACTTTTTTAGTGAACAAGGTCGTGACCCGTTCGTTCGTTTCCGCCATGAGATCGTCTATGACGATGAGGTTCCTCGTTGTCGAATCGAGCATGCTCGCACTCGGCAACCCTTCCTCGAATCGCACGTCGACTAAGTCCGTCGTTGGGTAGGCCTCTTACCATTCTCCGTAACACCACGTGATTCGTTCGATCATCGTAGCAGCGTGATGCAGCTTACGTGTCACGAAAGTACTTTTACCACATCCCGTCGGTCCGGCGACGATGCACGTGAAATGATGTTTCCACCGTACGTCCATGGTCACTTATGAAAGACGACCAGTGTACATCGCCTTTTCTACACGTCCTGTTTATATAGTCTGTCGCTACTACTACTGATGACGCGCTTTCCGACTACAACAATCGTTTTAGATGTAGAATGCATAAACAACACAGCAAGTGAAAATGTTCTTTGAAAGTTCGGGATCGTAACTCCAGCGGAATTCGGGAAGTCTCATGACAGGAACCAAAGCATCACCTCGAGACACTGATTGGTCAGGACTAACATCACGGATCCATATCTTGTATGTAACAGACAGTACCTTAACCTGATCAAAGTTATCATACCAGCGAGCACGAAGTTGGTACGGAAACTCCGTAAACGAGAACTTCGAATTAAAGCAAGTCCACTCTCCTGCACCAGCAATGAAATAAGATCCAAGCTGTTCATCACGAATATAGCAGGGTGCTCTACGACGAAAGGTTCTAACACATCTCCTCTTGTAAGAAATTCACCGTCTATAACGCTTGCGAACACCAAACCTACGACGGTGATTATAACGAGTACGAACACGTCGCCTAGCACTACGTCAACAGGCCGTACGATCGGCGTGCATCGTCTTTTTTTTTACACGTCCACCGGACCCGTGCTCACTCCGTCCTCGTGCACCACGCCTTTGGCATAGAAATAGGTGAGAGCCGCTCTTTCTTGCACGTGCGTGAGTACGGACGAGCGATGCACCCGGAACCCGCGGTTCTTTCCACTTCCGCTCCGACGGTTGGCGAGCACCTCCAGGAACGCGTCCTTGTTGATGGCGTTGTGACGCTTGCTCAGTCCGTTGGTGTTGTACTTGTCGCTGGCTCCGAAACAATAGTACGTCTTGCTGCACAACCTCGGATGTTCTCGTCGTCCAGACGTTCGAACACCGACGGAGTCGAATGGTACACGCCGCCGGGATAGGTCCGACGCACACCTCCCGTGCACGTGCGCTCGTGCCGGATCAACTGCCATATACCTTTAAACAAACTCTCGCCGCACTTCCGGCACTTATAGGAATGGCAGTACATTTGAATGTTTTGTATGTACGAAAAGTGTGTCTCGTGAAGATTGAGATACATCGTGTCAGAATAATGGCACAACGATCGACGGACGAGTTCTGCGATCTTCTTTCCGTCTTCGTCATCATCAGATTCGACGAGTTTATAAACGCACACGTTTGTTTGGAAAGTGGTCTCTATGCGATAGAGGTCTTCGAGTGTGAATCCGGCAAATTCTTCCATGGGCACATCATCATCCTGTTTGTACGTCTCGTAAAGTTTCGTAACGGCAGATTCAAAATGACAGCGGTCACCACCCCGATGAAGAGCTAAGCATCTAAAGAGGCACAAATTATCGTTGTACCTCTTGTGATGGTTGGGTTCTCTTTCCAGATCGATGACGGCTTTGTTCTTCTTGATGTATGTCGGCAGGGAATTCATGGCTACGCATCCAATTGGGTGGTTTATGATTTTATTAATAAAAAAGTCACATTGGTTACCAACTCGCAAACCCATTGCGAGTCGGGTCTCTGACTTAACGCCCACTGCAAGATGTCATTTTGTTTTATACGTTCAAGAAACTCGTCGAAATCACCACGGTCGGTGATGAGACTGGGTTCGTCCAGGTATCGACCGCAGCAATTGCAGGAGGAATGATAGTATCTATAACATCCTGTTTTTGTTTTTCAAAACAAACCCGTAACTCAAGTTGATTTTGAAAGCATTGGACTGCTGGTCGAACATTCTGTTCAAAGGTTCTTCTAAATAAGAAGTGTCTAGACTGGTCAATCTGTAATTTACCCTGGTCTGGAGAGGACCTCTGGATACGCGTGTCCTAATGGATGACCAATTGCTGCGGACGACCTCTAACAAATCTGTTGACAGAGCATCGGGGAATGGAAATCGATCGGGTGGGTTGATGGGATCTTCGCTAATGAACGGGTGGCGGGGTGTAGTATCTTCCCTGTCTTACATGCCCGGTGTTGCCACCGGTCACAATCATCGCACTGCAGAGCCTGTTGTCGAGGCCAGATCCAATTTGCAACATACCACACAGTTGTCTGTGTCGTCGTTTGGCATTGTACAATTTAACAAAATATATAGAGATTTCACAAAATGCACGAACGATATAACACGATTTTACACACTTATATGAGGAAACGTCATATCAAGCAGAGTGACTAGACGTGGAGGGAGCACCGGCTTTATACCCGTTCCTCTTAAGCCACTTATTGTAGGATAAAAGAGTGAAACCTAACTTTGATTTGAAGGTTTTTAACTCGTGGCATAAACTGGGGTGACACGCAAGATCTACTCAGTTGATCATTTCCTTTCAAACCATTCATGGGAAACTTGGTTAGTAATGGATGGAAACCAAGCTTATAGTGGATAACCCAATTTGGTTCGCTGCTGATGTCCAACGCATCGCCTCGTACAATTGGCAGGTGTGAATAACAAACATTGCTGCACATCCGCGATCCGAGCTTACATCTCATGAAAACCGATATCAAAGAACCTACGCAGATGGCTTCGTTGCGCTCAAAAACAATACTGATATAGTTAGGGTATGATATCATGATGACTATTTCCAATAGTAATACCCACAACATATAAAATTAATATAATATTATAATATTTATGCAATTCATTAACCGTATAAAGTTACAATTATCAACTTGATTTATCTGGTTTGTTGCCGTTCCGTTGTCGCCGTTTAAGTTCGTTGCCGTTTTTGTCGCCGTTTTGACATACACAATATTTGTCGCAATTGACCAATGGTTGTCGCCGTTTTGACCAATGGTTGTCGCCGTTTTGACTTATGCCTTGTCGCCGTTTTGACCACGATTGTCGCCGTTTTGGTTTGTCGCCGTGTTGGCTTGTCGCCGTTTTGGATCTGTCGCCGTTTTGGTTGTCGCCGTTTCGACTTGTTGCCGTTCTGACCTGTACCCGATAGTTCGACGTTTTGATATCACGCCGGCCTATGTTTGAAAGCCAGGCACGCTGTCGCTGTCATTCTTCTGACAGCTGTCGGGTCTGTTCCCTTGTGTTAGTCAAATTGTTGGTAGTCGATAGTACGACAAATGACTGTCTCTGTCAGCTCGTTTCCCGCAAGCAAATACTAACCATACTTCACTAAAACCTAGTATTAGTCACGAAGATACTCAATACAACAAAATAAATGCTAGTTGCGGTGCAATGCCGCATTAAACAACAATAAACAACACCGAACATTAACAGTGCGAGCGGCCCCTAGTATTGCAAGCGTGTATTCCAATATGGCAGATCGCAAAACTAGTGACGTCACCCACACACCCTCTATAGCATATTAGCACATAGACATAGTATAATATACTCAAACGCTGGCTGAGCCTGTCCCCGGGCCCTGCTAAAACAAATCCAGCCGCCTCAAACGCATATCATTTAATAAATTATCACATTATTTACATGAAAGAAAGATATACCTAGACTAGAGGTGCTTTGAATTAAAATGTAAACTGTACAAGAAAAATAAACATTTAACTTACCGCAAGAATCGCATCGATGTCCAAGTAAGACCGGAAGTAAACAACTCAAATTGTCGAGCCAAAGCGGCTAACGCAAACTCCACCAGAGGCGTAAAACGTGGCATGAGCGAAGCTGGCAGTCCAGTAAATATTATGTCCATGCTCTGGGATTTACCAATGATCTAAATTTAGAATCAACGTTAACCTGGGTTTATCCAGTGAGAGCAGTGGTTATTTTTACCTAGTAATAAAAAATTGTCGTGTTCGCTGGGTGTTTAACTCGTTCATAAGGCTCAGTACACTTTTTAGCGGGAGTACGCTTCTGTTTTGTGCGACGTTTTGGTCAAACGGCTGGTAACGTCGTGATCGTGACAGAAACGAAACGTAAGTCGTAGCAACACTTCTGATGTCTTACACTTTCCAATTTTTTTTCGTTCGTGTTCTATAAAATACACCATATGTTATTAAAACAATATAAAATAATTATTTTATATTTATTGATATATTTATTACTGTTTTGGTATATTTAGTTAAGTTTAATAAATTATAACTAGTCAGTAGTAGTGATTACAGCCATAGCACTGCACAGCCACAGGTAACCAAATGTTCATCTTCATAATTGCTTTGTTAGACTAACATAATTATGATATGTGTGGCAACAATAGCAAGAAACACATATATTGCACAATTTGACTAGTAGAGGTCGATAGACTTGACGGCGATGACGCTTATATTTGACAGTGGTCAGTAGGAGATTGATTTGGGGAAGGCAGTGTTAGTTGAGCCATTTTTTCTTTCTTTTTGATGTCTAGCCCAGCTAGCACAGTGACAGTCAGCCAACCATATGCCAACCGTTGGTGCAACGTTGGCCCAACAGCAGCAACTATTGTTGGCGCAACGTTACTTTGCTCGTTGGGCCAACGTTGCACCAACATCAACCAACCAACGTTACCCCAACCATCAGCCAACGTTGCCCCAACCATCAGCCAACGTTGCCCCAACCATCCGCCAACGTTGCCCCAACCATCCGCCAACGTTGCCCCAACCATCCGCCAACGTTGCCCCAACCATCAGCCAACGTTGCCCCAACCATCCGCCAACGTTGCCCCAACCATCAGCCAACGTTGCCCCAACCATCAGCCAACGTTGCCCCAACCATCAGCCAACGTTGCCCCAACCATCCGCCAACGTTGCCCCAACCATCAGCCAACATTGCCCCAACCATCTGCCAACGTTGCCCCAACCATCCGCCAACGTTGCCCCAACCATCAGCCAACGTTGTCCCAACCATCTGCCGACGTTACCCCAACCGTATTCTAGTCTATTTCCAACCTTCAAAAAATGAACATATTTATAATAAAAATATTAATTTTATTTCAAATATGTTTCACAATGTAAAATTACAATCAGTTTTCACCCAAGTATAGTTGAACGTACAAAAATACTGTGTAATATCATTATGTACACATAAATACAGCATAGGCCGGAGTGAAGAATATAGCTTTAAGAAAACATAAAATTAACATTTTGTTGTGACATACAAACATTCCGATCCACTCTTATAGACACTGAGAGTGTAGTCATAATGAGATTCGTGTAATATCATACTAACACTCATAACAATGCATTGACAGCATAGTCCTAATTCAAATTCAACCTTAGTTATTGAAAGCTGTACTAACGTATAAACAATTATATATGATATAGCTATGCTATAATTACAAACTTTTGCTTTTATATTCTAAGACATACTCAGATATGGTGTCACATTGCAATTAATTTGGCACAAGAGATACAATAACAACTAACACATTATTGCTTCACAATTACTAACCTATCATGCACTAGTAGTAGAACGCAACAGTTTTACAATTATTCCACATAGTTAACCTGACTAATACCTACAGTATGGGTGTACCTGTGTTAACTATACTATGGCATACATATGAAAGTTATTCCCAGTGTAGAAAATAATGGATATAGGTGTATAACTTATCCAAAACCACTCGTCTGAATTTGGAAAACAGTTTCCGAACTTTAAACGTTTTGCAGGACAGACACCAATGGAGAAGTGTCATGAACAACTTTCATGGGATCTGTCCTCTGGACAAGTAGATGACATGATAAAATAAACATTAAATTGTACTTGTAAATACACCACAAACAAAACTTCCTTGACAATCACAACACATGTCAGGATTGTCTGAATTCCAAAATTTAGGTCCTACTACAGCTATACTGTTGTCATTGCTGCACCATAATTGTTTCTGAATTTTTAATATATATATATAGATATGTAATGTTTAACAAACAACAGCTATTCTTTAATTAAGTTTAAAAGGTGATGTAATCAGACCTGGGGTCAATTCTGAATTGATCAAAATGGTGTTAATTGGAACTGAATTTATACAAATCAAAACAGATTGAATTGGAATTGAAGTATGAAAAGTGTAAAACTAAATGTGTTGTAACTGTTGCCTCCTCCTCTGTTCTCTCTGCTGTCGTCCACCGTCTCTGTCTGCAGCAAATCGCAGCCATTGTTTTAAGGTGCACTCAACATCTGTGTTTTTGCATCTCGAGTGCAGGGGTTCCGACGAACAGCACCTGTTGAAAATGTTAAAATATTTGAAATATCTACAATTTTTAAGGTAAATCCAGAGTAAAAAAGTGAACAAACTATACACCCACCATTAGTGTCTCTCTGTTCATTGTGGAGTATATTATATTTTCATACAACAAATAAAATAAGCAAAATGCTAAAATTAATGAAATTATGACCTGCTTTGTTCCATGAATTAACATTCACATGAAACATTTGTGCACTTCTAAACCTCATTCAAATGTTGAAGTAAGTACTACACCACTATGGTGCAATCAGTTTATATTGTACAGTACAGTATAATACACGTACTACACACATCTCACAACTTCAGCCTGGAGAAGTAAGTACTACACCACAATGGTGCAATCAGTTTATATTGTACAGTACAGTATAATACACGTACTACACACATCTCACAACTTCAGCCTGGAGAAGTAAGTACTACACCACAATGGTGCAATCAGTTTATATTGTACAGTACAGTATAATACACGTACTACACACATCTCACAACTTCAGCCTGGAGAAGTAAGTACTACACCACAATGGTGCAATCAGTTTATATTGTACAGTACAGTATAATACACGTACTACACACAACATCTCACAACTTCAGCCTGGAGAAGTAAGTACTACATCACAATGGTGCAATCAGTTTATATTGTACAGTACCGTATAATACACGTACCACACACAACATCTCACAACTTCAGCCTGGAGAAGTAAGTACTACACCACAATGGTGCAATCAGTTTATATTGTACAGTACAGTATAATACACGTACTACACACATCTCACAACTTCAGCCTGGAGAAGTAAGTACTACACCACAATGGTGCAATCAGTTTATATTGTACAGTACCGTATAATACACGTACCACACACGACATCCCACAACTTCAGCCTGGAGAAGGCAACCTTGTCGTTTTTCCCTCTCCAGTTGCAGCTCTTTGCTGTGGCGTTGGTCATAACGTATGACATCATCCGCCTCACTGTGTCAACTGTTGTTATTCCTCCAATGAAGGATAGTGCCCCGATCTATCAAACAAGGACACAATATTTTTTGTTTTACTATGAAAGACAATAATTTACATCTAAGTCATGCATGGCATACATGTATTAGATTGGAACCATTTAACCCTAGGGAATTGTTTCATCTGGTACTACGAATATATTGTTTAGATACAAAACACACCAAACACACACCACACCCACCCACCCACCCACTATACCAAATAACTCACCATCTGTTTGATGGCAGCCTTGTCCTGTAGAATTGTCTCTACGGCCTGTAGATCCTCCAAGGAGGTAATGGGAAGGGTGATGCCAGTTGGTAGATCGGTGGACGTGTTTGTCGTATTGGTATCACCCCTCACAGCAAGTTGTTGGAGGAGCACATTGTTCTGGGCAATCATACAGCCGTTGTGCTCTACTTGCTGAACAAGCCTCTCCATCACCGCAACCAGTGCCAGTTCAAAGGGTGAAACTGCAGATACAGAAGCGACTGTTTAATATTTGCAACATTATTATTTGTAACAACGCACACTATGCAGAGTGCATGTGCATTCTCATATGGCAAGGGGGAATTTCAAAAGCAAACTATTTTCAATATGTAAATAAATAAAATTCAATACAATATCTTTAATCCAGACTAAAAGAGCATGTGCATAAATCCCAATAGTAGACACATGCCATGACAAAGACTACCATAATAATTGCTTAGAGCTGTCAAATGTTGGTTAACTCTGCTACTAGTATAGCGTTACACTACTTAACTTAAGTGAGCCATTCATGTTGCTACAATCTACCCTTACCTGCACATGATCTGAGTGTTGTCATGCTACCGCTACTGGCTGGAGCTTGCTGAGAAGTTGACGGATGGGTGGAATGTGTTGGAAGAGCTCTTGACGTGGAAGGTATCGGTGTACTACATGTTGATGTTCCTTGTACTGGTGTTGTCATTCTTGGGGTGGTATTTGCAGGTGTGCTGGATCGAGGTGTTGAAGTTGGAATGCGTGTAGATTGAAGAGGGGCGAAAGTGTGGTTGTGATATGGTACTGGAATGACTGGGTCATCATGCTGGCTCGTGTTCCAGACAAGCTCTTGTGATGACAAATTGAAAATATTTTGTGTCTCAATGCTCTCATCATCACTTAGAGGCAAGGTAACGTACCGAGCTGTCCTAAAATGTAAACAGAAAATGGACAAGCATATTGAGTAAAATATTGAGAATATACTGGATGAAGCTGCTGTGTATGCATGCGTAGATGACAACGATTGGTTGAGCTATTTTGGAGATATCCATACATCAAAGTTATTAAGTTTCTTGCTTGTTGACTTGTAATAATGTCCCCTGTATCAAGTCCATAATCACGATGGCATTATTGGGGTGACGCTCAAATGTTTCATTTCCATGTTAAAAAAAGTACAGATGATATATTTAGGGTGAATGATGTGTCCCAGAGATGTGCCCTATAGAATTCCCTTTTGCTTAGTTTTTATACTGGCGAACATATACCGGTTCAAGTGATAGTCACTCATAAGGTGCACTGTATATAGTTTGGACGTGAGAGTTAAACTTACGGCCTCTTTTTCCTCTTCTGTAAAAGCTCGGTTCCATCACTGGAATGCAGATCTGAGGTATACTCAGCCTCTGGTAATTTGTTGCGACCAATCTCATAAGTAGCTGTTAAAACACAACAAGCATATTATATTTCTGTGTTTATCCACAACTACCTCGTAATATCTATCAAATAATTCACACATTGAGCATAATTGGAATGCAAACGACTGGTTACCAAAATAATAGATCCCAAGATGATTGATGCTCAAGGTTATTTAAACCACACCATATTTTTTTTCAGCTACAGATAATGACACATTAAAACAAATGGGATTTAAATAGGTATGATGTTGATAAACTGACTTACATTATCTTAACACTTTACTATATAATGATGACAAGCATCAATTTTTTATTTGGAACTGTAGAAACAATGTATTTTGCATATTTGGCAGTCTCCTAATTTCTGTATGGCAGCCACAGGTGCCAGTCATATGTGCTGCACAAGTTAGGAACCCATGGAAAAGTTTTAAAAGATAAAATAAATAAGCCTATACTCACACGCTGTGCACAGTTTCCGTACCCTGTAGACTTGCCAGTTGCCATCTGGTGACTGGCAAGTTTTAATGGCCTTTGTGATTTGTTTAAAGGGTGGCCAGAAGCAACCACCACTTTCGGTCAACCAACATTCTGGCACAAGCTCGATTTCCTTTGGGTCGCTTTCCACAAATTCGACAATGTAATACATGGCCTGCCAAAAATTGGTTTTACCATATACAAGGTTGTACTTCATAAACAAGTTGATAATTATAATGTCATGTTAATCTCCCCACCAACTGATTTCCCAAACTATTGAAGAATTATTGATTTACACAAGTATGAAGAAGTGGAACTACAACATGAATGTTCCTGTGTGGAATTGCAACATACTTACACAATACCTCAGAAACTGGATATAGTTCTAGATTATCTAATATTCTGGAAACCTTGTATACACCCAGAAAACTTGATTTGACAGGATAAGAAAAAAATCTTCTTTCACTGCATATCGTTGTACAGCAACATGGACACTATTATTATACAGAATAATATTACGAACTACCATAACAGAACTGCCTATCATTATGCAGTGGTTACCTTCAGAAAAATTTATGAAAAACCCTGCAATACGTATAGAACTATACTGCACACATTCATCTGATGATACATGAATGGGCAGTGGACCATTGGAATGTGTCTTGCCATAGATGTTTGCATGCTGCTGATTCCTGTTGTGACAGGTTTCAGCCATTCTCCTAACTACTTGCTGAATTGCTTGTTGCGGTTTACGCACCATTTTTCTCATTGAGAAGAGATAATTTTCAAATGGGAATGCTGAAAAATTGTCTAGTGGCCCATACCTTCTTGCATCTTCTGCAAGGTGGACCAAATTATGGACATTATAAACCAGCATTTCTGGACCATATATTTGAGAGAAGTGTTGAACGAAAGCTACCAGGATATCTTGAGCAAATTCACTGTATTCACCACAAAGGGTGGGGCTGACTAAAATAAAAATGCCAGTAAAAAACAACAAAAAGTTTTTGTACATAGCATCAGACAGTTTGTGACACAATACAACAGGTCCTGTGTACAATAAAAATTGTCGAAACTCTGTTGCTTTCCATCTTTTCACTTCTGACAGTGATCTGGGCTTTCTTGCAAACTCACGAGGTACGTAAGCTGCCAGACTTGTCAGTGATTCACTGATCTCACGCACCATGTTAGAGCCAATTCTTACTCTGAGAGGACCCATCATCCACAAAAGAATCAAACGACGTGTTACACCCAAGCAAACTAGATGCATGTAGTCTAGTGGAAATTGGCTGACCATTCCAACTGAGAGACCACCAAATGACGGGGAACCAGTATGGTGGTCTTCATCAGTCATCTCGTCAAACTGGGCATCTGTGCGCAGTGGGGCAGCTACTTCTGGAAATGTCATTTTGTTGCGATATACTCCTGGTTGTGTGCACTTTTCACAACCGTGGTACCCTGAATGTCCTTTGGCGTTTTTATGAATGCTCTTGCTGGGGCATCACATATGACAGCAGATATTTTAACAGCATAATGCTGCTCTCCAAAGAAAAAACCCTCTCTTTCCAAAATGGACATCTCAGAAGTAAAGTCCTTCACAAACTCTGAAACAACGGTTGGCTTTTTAACACCACAGAATAAGCCAATGATGAATGGACTTTTACTAGGCATGTTATCCACCATTCCTAGTATTGGCCAAAACTGCAAGTTAGAGCTCTTAAATAGAGGCAGACCATCAATGTTTATTTGCAGCAGAATGCATTGCTGCATGCTATCGCATTGCTGTGATTGTAACTGTGACATTATGCCAGCTAAAATCCCAAAATGGTAGTATTCACCACCTGCCACCGTTTGTAAGGATACATTTCTTGGAGTGTGCAAAAGTGAACGAGCATCTCTAGGCAAGTTGGGAAAATAAGGCTTTAAAATTCCCAGTAAGCCTGATGTAGCTGTCAGTGGAATCGAGAATGTTGATGCCCAATCAGACAGTTTTTCTGCAAGATCATCAGTATCAGAATCACTGAGTTCAACATCACTCTCAGAAGACCCATCAATAATGGTGTCGCTCTCCAAAATAGCTTCACTATCTAATTCTCCCTCGATGATTTCTGCTTGCAAACTATCACTGATCCTGTCAGTCTCTTGTAAGTCTGTATACACGGGTTCATTTGGAACCACATCATTTGCACTACCAGTAGGCTGATGATGTTCACCAGTGTTAGTGACATTGTCAATTCCTCCCACCTCCACAAGCCCACTGTCAGGACTTGATAAAACCGTTGCAAAATTGTCAGCAACATTGTTATGAACCCGCCTACGTTTTGACCAGTATGAAAAACTTGGTTTCATAGGAGCATCCATAATCACTAAAAACTGTAGACAAAAAACAAATATAAACGTGTTTTGCTATGCTGAGTGACCACTTTTATGCTAACGATCCTATTATTCCCTATTATCGCTCGTCCAACAATAAAATCTATTAAAATACAATAACCCGTTTAAGTTGTTATATGGTACGAAAACTGTTATGAAGTACAACCTTTATATGTGACAATCGGTATATTTTACTATAATTAAACATTACCTCAAATTGCTACCGACAAATAACGTATTTTCTGCTTGGTGCTAACGGTTTAACGTTATCAAATTTTGCCGCGCGAATGGATGACTAAACCGCCAATTCTCATACATACCGCATTTCTGACATTCTTCTCCCACGCTGTATCACTACATAGACGTGTTATCCCCGGTTGGCGAGTCGCTCTTCGGATTACATGATTAATCGTAAGTTGGATGTCGTTGGCAAAACGATGGGGAAACGTTCCCATGCAGATCGCGACGGTGGCAACGGAACCCCAACCAATGAGCATATGCAAGAATCTTCGCTAGGTGTCGCTACGATGTTTTAATAGTTGGCGTAACGTTGGCGAGAAGTCGCCGCGTTGCCGTCTGCCCACTACAAGTTTCCACCGTTGGCCCAACGTTGACATTAGGTCAACATGCAGACCGCGATCGTGGCGAGCTTATTACAATGTTGGCCCAACCAAGCTGTGCTAGCTGGGAGGGTGCAATCATAGTCATAAGTCAAAATTGGTTTTACTGACATAAACTATGATTATTAGTAGATTGTGTTATACCAAGATTATATTATATCTAGCATTTGGCATGTCAGGTTTTTTTACCCTACATGTATTATATCATTGTAAAGGCTACTCTTTCAGAAGTTCAGAAGTGCAAACATTTTGACTCCAGCTTAATTCTATGGGAAGATATTAATAATTAAAGGTCGCCACCATCAAGAAAAGTGTCTGCTGATTTCAATCCAATTTCCAAAATGCATAACTTTAACTGAATAGATAATTTATTTTGTTTGTCCTTGTTTTATATTTAACTACAACGGGTATCTTGAAAGCATCATCCAAGTATTTGTCTAAGAGCACTTTATTAATTACTGTGCTTTTTAAAGGATTTTAACCTGTTATAGCATTGCTGCAGTGGAAACTGAAATGCTCTTATCATTGAGCTTGTTACTCCAGCTTGGACGCAGACCTGGTGTTGCTGACTTTCAAGCCAGGTCACAGTTTCTAATTCACCTTCTCACCTGAGTTTTTCTAAAACCATTCCGTTGGTGTTATCCATTGGTGATATTCATGATAATGACACATAAATAATCAACTTGAACATCAACATGTATCTACTGAGTAAGTCAAATATATATATGAAATGTCTACATGAAATGTGTACACAAATTTGAAATGTCTGTACAAACATATTTTGGTTGTGGTTGTATGTTGGCTGTGATGTATGTGTTGTGAAATTATCTACAAAGCAAAACACATAACACTGTAATATTACAACTACCACCTCATATGTACAACAGGGATAACAAGTTTTGGAGTTAAGTTTAAAGTACATTTGTATGTGATTGTAAGTCTAAGTACAAAGTATTGTGTACTTGCCTGTAATTGCTACTTGAGCCTTTTCGTAAAGTACTGTACTTCTTTTTGGGGGGAAGTACACATGCCTGACTTTACAACACAATTATTTTTTATTAAATATTTAATGATGTCAAGGAAACATAAATAAATAAAAAATATTACTGACCACATTATGTGTTGCAAATGGCAGTCTATGTAAAGTGTATTCCACACTAAAGAACAAGGAATGCATAGCAAAAGGTGTTTTAGAAATCGCTTCCGGGTTAGCGATAATACAGGGTAAATATGCCCGCGAGTGCTACGTCATTTTAAAATTGCTGGCGCTAAAATGCGCTAGCAGACACACGCATGCAGCCATTACAGTATATCAGAATAATGTTCAACTAATATGTTGTTATATTTCCAATTCTAACCAAATGTATTTTTCTATGATCTACAATTGGTCAAATATCACCAAACTTTGTCACTATCAAATGGTATGACGGTTACCGTATGTTATTATAGAGCTATAATAAAAAAATTAATATTGAACTACATGCCAGCATTTCATCTATTTCACATGCAAATCTCTTTAAATCCGCACATCTTACCACATTAACGAAGTCAAAATGTGACGTGCCCCATTATCATAAAGACGGCAGCGGCAACGCGAGTTTACGGAAAAAAATAAGTCTTCTCTTTTTCAAAGCGACCATGTGCAAAAAGTAATTCCTTAAAAGTTAACAGTGGGTGAAAGACTAGTTCAGTAGCTTTTAAATAATATATACATGTTGGCAATTTCAATCGTTTTTAATGGTAAAAATTACATTAAAAGTGACCTACTTAACATTGGTGTTGATACGAAATGGCAACAAGCGGATTCGCTTGACGTGCCTACTAGCATGCATAAATAATTATAAATAGCTGATTCAAATAGGGTTAGCAAGCTGGCTCAACTAATACTTGGTGTGGGGTAAGTTGAGCCACATTGTAGCGTAAGTTGCGTAAATGCTTTATTTGTACAATTTACGTAGGCCTTGTACACAAAATTCATAACACCTCAGCCTGCACATCTACCCAATGGGTACAACACATCTGACAAGTCTACTCACTTAATTAATATTAATAAGTCAACACACTTAATTAATACAGACTTATAGGCCAATCGCAAACAGTGTAATTAACTCCTAACTAACTCCTAATATGTTGTCTATCCGATGTTCAAATTTTCTCTGAAAAATTAATTCTTTTATGAATTTTGGGGTAAAGAACACTTAACTTTGTTCTTAAGTCGCTGCTCATCTAAATCTCCTTTGGGCCTTGGGTGGCTCATGTAGCCCTATTTCAACGAAGTGATGTAAATAATCTTCTTCTCTGTGTTAAACCATTTGTAAGTGCACAAGTAATAAAGTCTGGTCACGTGCATTGATAGTTTATACACCAGCAGACATTAATCACATTTAACAAAAGTTTCGAAAAAAAACATACTTTTAGCTCACACGTTCTGGATGTTGTGAGAAATGTAACCTATTATTATATGTCAATAGTGTTCTAATAACATGTTCAATCACTGGGTGGTACCTGGGAAACATGGGTGGCTCAACTAACCCAGTGGCTCAACTAACACTGCCTTCCCCTACTTATCATTACTTAGTGTCAAGTATTTCATATAGTGTTCTTCTACTAGTTCCAGGTAATATTCAACTAGACAGTGTTATAGTAAATTATCCAGATTAATTCACTCTTACTAGTTTCTGCTTGCCAGTTATTTGCACACTTAATCCAGATCTTTCAAATAGCTTGGTTCACTCTTTCTGTGTTGTAACTTGTAAGGCTTACATTGTTACTAAAACTTTTTTTAACTAATTTTAATCTTACATGTAGTTAACATAAACTGTATATGTAAAATAAATAGCCTTATGTCAAGCAAATTATTCAGAGACTGTTCTCTGATTTCTTCTAAATTATATTTTGTTGTACTTATCTTATTATTTCAGAACAATATGAGTGTGGTAACATCAATGCATAGTACTTCATACGAGGTTAGCAATCCAAGTTCACCTCTTTCCGATTTCAACTCTGACAGTTCTGATGAGTATCGTGAGAAATTTGATAATCTGAAAGTTCTTGTCAGAGAGCTGCAGAAGCAAATAAAATCACAACGTGTGCAGGGTGATACACTTCACACTCTCAACACATGTTTGGACGAGGAACGCAGGGAAAACACTGATTTGCGTGAACAGATCAAGAAGCTTGAACATGTTGTTACTGTGCTCCGGAAAAGACTGCTTGCAAACAGACTTTCTGTGCAAACAGAGTTTGAAGCCAGCGACCCACTGATCATTACACCATCAAAGCAGCTCCTCGATAACTTGGTACAGGAGAACACCAAGTTGCAAGAAAAGCTGAAATACCTGCAAGTTGACCCAGTGAAGTTGGAACAGCTCTACAAAGTAGGTTCTTCAGCTCATATATAATTATGCGTGTCTTGTTGTTTTTTCATTTGAATTAGTCCTTAAGTTTGAACTAGTATTAATAGAAAGTATGATCATAGTGTTGGTGCAGAGTTGTAAATGTTTGTTGGAGGAGTGAGATATTTGTATTACATATTGGAGATTTCCATTACATAACCTGTGAAAAGGTCTGAATTATATGCATGTATACAAACATGCAAATCTATGATGCTATGCGTAAATGTATTAATTTTAGAGGAAATGTATCCATCTGACTGTAGCTTTGTGACTATTTTGATGTTTGCAGGAGAAGCGGGCCATTGAAGAAGACCAGCAGGAGAAGATTCATATGATTGATTCACTGTCAGCAGACAACCACCAGTTGAGGGCCACCCTTGCTGCATCGACTGATGACAAGGGCGCAAAGATTGTAGAGCTGCAGCGTGAGGTTAACGAGTTGAAGCAGAGCCAAGACACACAGGACATCATCTGCCAGTCTCTGTCTGACGAGACCATCACCCTAAAGGAGCGTCTACGAGCCACAGCTGAAGTGTGTCAACATCTAGCACGTCAGTTGGAACGGAGCCAGATGTCGACAGAAAAGCAACAAAGCACTTACGACTTGGGACTTCCGCTTGACAAAGTAAGTGTTTTTAAATGTAACATTGTATTTTTGCATTGTTCTATAAATGTATTTACATATTTTTGTAAAACTTTGTTCTTGACCAATTTTTAATGACATCAACCATTCATTAACTTTTTTAACATTTGTATCTATGACCATTATCAACATTTTAAAATGTCTTCGATTTCATTTTTATTTAAACAATATTGTTTTGAATATTCCATTGACATACCTGTGTGTAAGAAATAAAGCCTAACAATGGCCATTGTACAGTAGCCGCATGTCATCACTTGTTTATGCATGTTGTATCTTGCAACTATTGGCAGGCAGAACTTTGAAAGATTGTTTTAGCGCAATCATAATTAAGAAATATTGTGACTTTATTTAGCAATGTGCATACATTGTCAATATGTATACATGTATGTAATTACATTGCTTTAGTTTGACACTGGTTAGCACATTATCTAGCCATATTGCTTTGTGCAACTTGCGGCGTAAGTACACACACTTGTATTTCATATAAGCTCTTGGCCAACTACCAAACAGTTTATATTGCACTCCTTTTGAGTGTATTCAAAATACCAGTAATGCAAATTTGGAAAGGAAGTTTGGTTTACATGCTCTGGTGGTAATTAGGTATTTTTTCCACTTTTACACATCTGCCAACCTGGAATTGCTGTGACGTCTTCAAGATGTTAAACTTAGGAGGTACAAATTCTCAAGGAGGATTTTTTCACTATGATTTCATAAGGAAAAAGTCACCAGGATGTTTGCTTACACATGCTATTTTTTCAAATCGTAAAACACAATGAGCCTTGTATGGCTAATAAGCCATGACAATTCAAAAAAATTAATTCTCTTTGGACACCCTCAAAAGAAAGCACTTGACCAGTGTGTGATATGTGTCATCATATCACATTGTAATAATTCAGTTGATATAAATGTTGTTGCAGTAAATTGTTGCAGAAAACACTGAGTTCAAACCTGTTTACAAGTAATGTGACATTCTTTGCCAGTTACTGTGCTGTTTATGAATTAGTAGTCATACTTGTTGACACCATCTGGCAGCCCTTGGTTCTGCTGTTGTTGTTTACTCATTTGTGGGTAAGTCTGTTGAATACTGTTATCACCAACTGCCATATCAATGGATACCTGAGGCTGGGAATCCCCCAAAAGATCCCACACACTATTTTTCATGAGATTTAAACTGCATTTGTATTCAAATTGCTGTTTTCCAAGCATGTATGTGGTGTAGCTGTACATGTGTTGATTACACAGCCTGGTCATGTACACCTGTTAGTAATGTTCCACGGCACTGCCCCTTAAGAAATCAGTCAGTTGAGGACTGAATGATTAAGCCTTTTCCTTGGGCAGGGTGTCACTCCCACTGATAAAATTTGTCTCTGTATTTATATGTTATAGAAGTTTTCCCAAACCATGAATGTAGATTATATCTATAAGATTACTAGTAGATACCAAAATGGTGGAAACAATAATTTCCCACTTGTTTCTCAAATTCTCACTGACTGGTAGTGGTACATGAATGTGAACATATATCGTGCTGTATTTATTGTGTGTGTGGAAACATACATGTAGCCAGTGGGCCCTCAGCTAGTCTGTCTGACAAGCCTTACTACTATTTTGTTAACATCTGGATGGGAATATGCTGGATCATTGAGTCACTCTAGACATTAAAGTGGCAGGACGAGACCACAACATAGTTTGACTGTTACTTGTGCTGGTTAGCTGCCCAACCTACAACTGGACATGAGTCAAGTGACACATGCAGGCTTGTGTGTTCTCTGAATTGAAATTTTTTTTGAGTGGCAGTCGCATAGCTGGTTCTACCAGTATGCGAACTATAAATTGACATTATTTCAAGAGTTTGACCAGACATGAACAAATATCGGCACATGTAATATCTATAATATATACCAGTAGCATGTACTAATGTTACAACCTACATATATGGCCTATCTATCTATTTGATGTATCTGTTCATGTGCAAACATTTTTCGGTGAATAACGTCAGTGTTTACACATAGCATATATCTCTAACTTTAGCTGTGTCAGTGTACAGTACAGCCCTAGCTCTAACTGTGTCAGTGTGTACACACAGCGTACAACCCTAGCTCTAGCAGTGTCAGTGTGTGTACACAGCGTACAGCCCTAGCTCTAGCTGTGTCAGTGTGTACACACAGCGTACTGCCCTAGCTCTGTTAGTGTGTACACACAGTGTACAGTCCTAGCTCTACTGGTGTCAGTGTGTGCACACAGTGTACAGTCCTAGCTCTAGCTGTGTCAGTGTGTGCACACAGTGTACATTCCTAGCTCTAGCTGTGTCAGTGTGTGCACACAGCGTACAGCCCTAGCTCTACCTGTGTCAGTGTGTACACAGCCCTAACTCTACCTGTGTCAGTGTGTGCTCACAGTGTACATTCCTAGCTCTACCTGTGTCAGTGTGTGCACACAGCCATAGCTTTAGCTGTGTTAGTGTGTAGTCACAGCGTACAACCCTAGATCTAGCTGTGTCATTGTGTACACACAGTGTACAGCCCTAGCTCTAGCTGTGTCAGTGTGTACACACAGTGTACAGCCCTAGCTCTGTCAGTGTGTACACACAGTGTACAGCTCTAGCTCTAGCTGTGTCAGTGTGTGCAAACAACACAGCCATAGCTGTTTTACATGATCATGGGTAGTTGATGTTTATATTGTTTATTCAAAAGTCAAATAATTATGGCAATGCCTGTTAACTTGGAGCAGTTCTAGTAGAAGCCTACTAGAATTTTGTAAGTAACATGAGCCATCAATTCACTACATTTTGTTTCCAGATGACTATGTCAACATCTGACGAGAATGGTCTGGTGGTTGCAAATGAGAGGCTACAACTGGAAAATCTGGCAAAGGATGAAGAAATCAAGAAGGTAATATGCTAGCTTTGTGGCATATTATCTCCGCCCTCTGTGGGTTGGTGTAAAACAGACCCAATTTGGACTTGAAATCCTTCCATTAAGCTAAATTATTGATTTAACCTGGCCAATTCTAGCAAAGAAGCACCACAAAACTGGGAAAAGTTATAAAAGATTATATTTTATATATACACCCTGTATATATCATGCTGTATGAGCCTATAATTTGTGATTAAGAGATCTTTAAAAAAACTGCTAGATTACAGTGGTCATGAAACTCCTGTCTCACACTATATACAACATACATATCATCAGTCGGTAGCCATTGAAATCAATCTTTCAGTTATAAATAATCTGATATGAGACAATTCAACAGATTCTGCTGTTAATCATTCTCATGGTAGTATTGTTATCATGGATGTCTCTGTCATAGCTGGAGGAGATGAACAAGAACTGGCAGCTGTACACCGATACCAGAAACAACGAGATGATGGTGTTGCAACGGCAGTTGGAGGAAACCATGAGACACAACGAGGGGATGTCAGTGCAGCTGAGGGTGCAGCAACAGGAGAAGATGGACCAGCTGAGGGTGCAGCAACAGGAGAAGATGGACCAGCTGAGGGTGCAGCAACAGGAGAAGATGGACCAGCTGTTGCTACAGTACAAGCAGAAAGCAGACATGGCAGAGGAGGCAAGGTTCAAGGTACACACACACTCATCATTTACCATTTGTTCACATACACAGCAGCAGGACGGATTTAATAGATCCAGATTAGAAGTGAACTTTAGGTATTTCAACTTGTTCGACAAAAAGCATGAACATTGAAATGTTTTATGCCAGAGCTTATGAACAAAACTATGAGACTCACAACTTCCTGAAGACTGGGAACATGTCTCCATCCCCCCCCAATTTTTGCTGACACATTCTGAAAGTCAGCAAAGATAACCAAGCGAAACAGGCAAAATCAGTGAAACAGTCATCACTACTGCTGTAATAAAGAAAAATGGATTTTTTTCACCTGTGGTAGTAGAATTATATGGTAAGAATGTCAAAACAGTTTCTAACATTACCCATAAGAATTCCTGAACATGAATTATATCTGGTGGATTAAACAAAGAAGGTAAGAGAACAATGGCTGGGAACGTGTGTGCTTGTTGACAGGCTGACAATGAGAATCAACATCTGCGCAGCACCGTAGAGCTCTGTGAGCGACAGCTTCAGCAGCAGAATGACATGATCACCAGTCTGAAGCAGCAGGTGCAAGCACTGGCTGATGCTAATATCCAGCAGGCAGCCCCATGTAACCATGAGACACAAACAGTGCACCTTGAGGCACAACTGAAGGTCTACCGGGAAGACTTTGAGTGTGAACGACGCGACCGAGAGGCAGCACAATCCAACATATCTGAGCTTCAGAATGAACTGTCGCTTGTCAAGAGACAGGTTCGTAAAGTTATTGAAAAATTGCAAATCAACAGTTTTTCAAATTTTTTAAAATAAAATAGAACACATCAGAACAGCTAATATAGAGCTTGAGATGTGTAGCATTAGTCTTCTTAGAAAGTAGAGTGCATGGCCTATACAGAGGATTAATGCATTTCAGTGCCAATTTATTTTGTAATATTTGGTCCTAGAAGATACTTTTGCTTTGTGGATTTAAAGCAAAACAGAAGTCATGGTTTGGGGGCTATGTACCTAAAAGAAATAATAAAAACTAACTATGTGCAACTAAAATCAAGAATATCATGCCCAGGTATTTTCTCAGAATGTGTTCTAAAAGTGGGAGATTCCGGTAATTTCTCCAGTTAACTGAGGGCTGACATGTTAACTGAGGGCTAACATGTTAACTGAGGGCTAACATGTTAACTAAGTGCTAACATGTTGACTGAGGGCTAATATGTTGACTGAGGGCTAACATATTGACTGAGGGCTAACATGTTAACTGAGGGCTAACATGTTGACTGAGGGCTAACATGTTGACTGAGGGCTAACATATTAACTGAGGGCTAACATGTTAACTGAGGGCTAACATGTTGACTGAGGGCTAACATGTTAACTGAGGGCTAACATGTTAACTGAGGGCTAACATGTTAACTGAGGGCTAACATGTTAACCAACATGACCGATAAACACATGCACAGTTCTATAAAAATCAGGTAACTTAGACTACCTGTGACATTTTAAGGGAGGCCGGAACAGAGAACCAATGCAAAGTCTCAAACAAACATTAAATTTTCTCAGAAAGAGGACTACCGTAGTTTAGTAAAGAAAGGCCAAAATATGTTACATAAGTTAAGTTTGGATACAAACAGTATGGCCATATTGACACTTGTGATGTAGGGTTATCTAACAGCATGCTGCTGCCCATGAAATGCTGTGTGGTCAATAAGGTTTTCTAGTAAACCACTGGTGTGGTATTCTTTATTGTAGTTGCAAATGGTTATGTTTTAGTAACTCTTATAGGTGCACAGGCCCAAAACCATGACTTTTGTTTCCCTTTAAGACGCATAGTTATTATGGATAGTAAAGTAGATGTAAGGAGAGATGACTTTGTTATATACAACTAATAAAATGTTGAATGATAGATTTTGAAAGGATACTGTTTTCCTGTTTTGCCATCAGAAAAATATTGTATTTATTTTATGCTTTCATAAAAGTAAACTCCATTAAGATCAGTAATTTAAATGAATAATTTATTCATTTTATTATCGTTATTAGCACACTAAACGTACATCCTGACTTAGACCTCTCCGTCACTACAGCTGGATCAGTTTCAAGTTGAATATCTGCAGCGACTTCATCATCAACGTCAGACAGCACTTGCAAACTATGGCAATGCTTTTCGTGAGGAACAGCAACCTGTGGGATGTCATGTGAGCCTCATTTACCTACATCTGTCATCCAAAAAAGTAGCAATACTAAACATCACCTACTCGCGCAACTTTATAGCTACCCCATCACTTTTGTTTTGACCAATGTAAACAGTGAAATATTTCCCGAAAATATTTTTGGTTGATGCTCTTTTCCTTCTGCTTTGCAAATAATTGTACAAGGAAGGTATGTTTAGCAGATTCACAACTGATTTGTTACCGTCATATTTCACATTTTGACAGTTTCTACAAAGTCCTCCCATTTAGAATATTGTGTCATGGTCACTGTCACTAACTGGACATTAAGTGAACATCGAACTAGCACACCCATTCCAATGGCTGATGGGTACAAAGCTTGTGAACATTGAACCAGCACACCCATTCCAGTGGCTGATGGGTACAAAGCTTGTGAACATTGAACCAGCACACCCATTCCAATAGCTGATGGGTACAAAGCTTGTGAACATTGAACCAGCACACCCATTCCAATGGCTGATGGGTACAAAGCTTGTGAACATCAATGAACCTGATTCGCAATAGGCTAAATGAATTGCAGCAGCAACTTTGACCAAATAACACTGTTGGAAAAATCATTAAAAATTAAATCATTGGTATGTTTTAATTACTCTGCGATTGTTATCTTATTATTTACATTGCATCACCTAAATTATTTTTTGCGAGAATTAATTACTACTTTGATTACAACTACCACCAACAGCCCGAGATGTGATTGTTTGGATCCTTGCTACATCATATTCAGGCTAAATGAAAGATGGTTCAATTTAGTGACACATCTGACAATGTTATGTTATGTTTTCAGCACCAGATGGTGGCACGGGGTCTGTCCTACCAGTGCGATGCACCAGGTAACATTGAGGAGGACGGGGAGGATGAGATTGATGGCGCAGTCACAGCTACTCTTCCTACTGAGGAACACTTACAGTGCCCCAGCTGCAAGAAGGAGTTTCCAATCAGTCGGCACAGTGACTTACTGGAGCATATCGACGATTGCTGTGAATAGATATAGTTGCCTTGGCTGTGCATGGTTAGCATCGGTGCCACCTCACAGAAAAACAGCCAGGTTAAAACATTTGCACGTCAGCCTAAGTTCCTTTTAAATAATTGTGTGCGTGCGTGTGTGCGTGCGTGCGTGCGTGTTATGAATGTGTGGAGACCATATAGCATGCCACCACAACAAAGAGTATTGTTTCAGTGAGCATATATTTTCTGAAACCAAAACATTTTCTGCTTACAAGTCTTCTTGTTGTTTTCATAGCGGCTAAGCGACTGTTTGTACATTGTCTACTGCTCTCTGACTGTTACCAACTGACCACACGTAAGGTGACTTCATAAGACATTTATAGTTAGAATAAGATTCTTTTTCAAACAGATCAGAGAGTTGCATAATATATTATTAGATTATTTGAACCCCCCCCTCTGAAAAGTGTGAACCTCCAATAATTTGAAGATAATATTATAACGTTTTAATAAATGTGAACCCTCCTTTTTTCAAAAATGTGAAACCGCTTCTCAAAATCGTGAACCCCTTCCCCAATATTATTTAGTATTTTTTATAAATGTGAACCCCCCAATAACTATCTATATATCAGCCGTATTGTCCCGTGATTGGGCGAAGGCCTCAACATGTTGTTTCCAAGTTTGCCTATTTTGTGCTGTTCTCTGCCAGGTGGTTTCATTCCAAAACTTTGTCTTTGTCCATCTGTCATCTTTGAGTCGGCTGATGTGTCCTGCCCAAGACCACTTCAATAACATGAAGATATTATTTTCATAAAAGTGAACCCCGTTTTCCAAAAATGTGAACCCCTTTTCATATTATTATGAAAATAATATAATCTTTATTTTTTCGGAGGTTCACGCTTTTTAGAGGGAGGGGGTTCATGACAAGGGGTTCAATTTTTTTTAAAGGGGGTTCATAAAAAGGGGGGTTCATCTGGCTACGGGCCTGCAACAGCTAAAAAAATGGCCGGTGCTCTTCGAACACCATGTCGGCTTATCCATCGCTGCACCTTCTTCAGCGAGAGCAGGCAGGCGGTATATATCCATTTCTGCACGCACTGCTCGTTACAGCAGATCATTTGTACCATCCACCATCGGCATCAGTCCACTTGTCCTATCTGTTAACGTTATCCCGTTCAGGTCTTGACATTAAAGGGGGCGTGAAGCACTTGAACAACCATAGCCCAAACATAATAACATACCATTTACAGTATATATATCACCTTTATATGATGGGCGCAACGCCACGGTAATTTTGTAATATCCTTTTTAACTTTGATATTATCTACGCTGGGCGGCGCCATTGCTCTGCGGGGGGCTCAGCGGCAGAGTGTCATCCCAGTAGCCCCCGTGTCTCTAGCCCCCGTCCCAGTAGCCCCCCGAGGTGTGAGAAATGAGTGCCAGTAGCCCCCCGAGGTGTGAGAATTGAGTGCCACTTGCCCTCCAGTCAGTTTGCTGTTGATTTAACACCCCCCCCAATGTGAACGGTGCTTTGTCTATGATGTCGTCTCCACACGAACGTGTCTAGACATGTCCACGTAGATAACGTGGACATGTCGAGATTCTGACCTCGATGAAAATTCACGCTTATTGAAGTCTCAATGTCTACCATTAAATCATCTCTGTTTTGAATAATTTATTAACAGCATACAGTCTCCACCTTTTTCGAGCTGTTTTGGGGTTATATAATAAACATTTGTTAACGCACCGCTTAGCACGCTAAACGAAAGATGGGAAACAAAAACTACAAAATTGCGTATTCTATTATTGGTTTTTTAATGTTTTTAACATATGCCATATGTATTTATATATTTTTGTTTTCAGATACACATGTACGTTCTCATTCGGACTGCACAAGAAAACTACAACATCATTTGAACCATCTCAGTTGGAACGATGCTTTAATAATAACGCTGGATAATCGCGCGTGCCCAAGACGAATAACGTTTAGCATATTTACTCTGTTTTAAAACTCCAATATGGCCGATGTACGTAATCGTTAATTACGAGGTCATAACCTCTCTGGTCGATATCTATCTCTATGCACTAACGTGCATGGGGAAAATCTATGTGTTTGTGTGTGTGTGTGTGTGTGCGTGCGTGTGCGTGCGTGCGTGCGTGTGTGCGTGCGTGCGTGTGTCACTGGCTTCTTCCACCATTGCAATAAAGATAATCCTTTGATTACAGGTTCATCTCCAACTACATTAAGTAATTTACTTGGATGATCTGGCACAAAGAACATCAATTGCAATTAAGGTAATACATATCTTGAATTCATGTTCAGAAATAAAAAATAAGTTAAAAAAACAATTTCTTTAAAAAAACTTATAAATAGTATATATATATATATATATATATATATATATATATATATATATATATATATATATATATATATATACAATACCTATTATTGTGGTTATAATTATGTTTATGTTATTAATAAATTGATGTCAACTGCCAGTACAGAAACATCTAGCGGCAATGTTGCTAATCTAGTTTCTTATTCCAATTGCTAAACACATCATTATCAATAAGGCGTTATAAAATGACAGCATCGTTGTTAACCTGCAACGTTTAATTACAACTGCATACTGTCTTAGTTTTAAGCAGAAATGGAGATTTCTAATTGGCCATAATCTCGGCAAGATGTCGATTCCGAGTGCAGATCGGCAGTCAACGTAAGAGCTGGGACTGTGACGTCATAGTAATTGGACGTGGGTCTGGTGATGTTGGCACTACTGACGACAACAATTTCGGCAACAGTACTATTCTGTCGTAAGCATGTTGCACGACTCTTTTTTAAAATTCTTACATACATTTTACAATACCACCATATTTCAGTCACACTTTTCATGCAAGAAATTTTATTTCTACAATGTTTTGATAACTTGTTGCACTATTGATATACTACGTTGCAAAACAGCACCACCCTCGCGCCTTTTCGGCAAGAAAATTGAACATGTGTCATGTTCAAATACATATTACCGAATATATCTTTGCACTGTTTACGTTTTAGACTCGTTTTGTCATTCAGTGCAATAGCACATATAATTAGGGATTGCTGGTAAGTTTGGGGAAATGTACTGCGGAGGAACGTTCCACATACGCCACCCAGAGGAATAAGATAATGTCTGCTCACTGCTCTGTTGTCCTTGACAGAGCTATGCGCTGGCGCCCGCCTAGAGGTGCGTCTAGGCGGCTTTATCATCCCGGTGATCGCATTGCGCGAGACTGTCACCATCGCCATCAAGACAATTGTATCACAAGGCACATGGCAAAAGCGTCAATCGGTTAACTTGACGACACTTTCGGTGAAGTTTATTACACTTGCGGCGGGGGGGAGAGTCGCGGCGGGACTGCAGACACGCTATCAGACGGTCGGAGGTCGGTCGGGTTGGCACGAGCTGACGATATTACGTCCGCACTACGACGACGCCGGGATATACATATTTGGCACAGAACGCCCAACGACGGTGACCAGGATCTATCTTAACATTGTGTGTGAGTTCAGTCAATCAATTAATCAATCAACCAATCAATCAGTAATTTATTTCCAACAACCAACAGTACAAATTCCATTATTATAAAATACAACACCATTTACAACATGTACAACATAAAATAAACAATAGAGTGTTGATGGAAAGGGAGGGAGGGAGGGAGGGTGTGGGTGTGGGTGTGGGTGTGGGTGTGGGTGTGTGTGTGTGTGTGTGTGTGTGTGTGTGTGTGTGTGTGTGTGTGTGTGTGTGTGTGTGTGTGTGTGTGTGTGTGTGTGTGTGTGTGTGTGTGTGTGTGTGTGTGTGTGTGTGTGTGTGTGTGTGTGTGTGTGTGTGTGTGTGTGTGTGTGTGTGTGTGTGTGTGTGTGTAATTTCTACTGAATAGCTAGTAGTTATAGGCAATACTTATTTTATAACATACTCTCACGTACTATAGCAGCATAGAGATGATTATATATCTAGGTGTCTCTGTTTGCTAAAACTAGCACATGCAAAAGCGGTCATAGGAGTAGACTATCCTCACACTTTGGGGTTTATTCTGCCCCTTACATACACAGATCGTTCAAGTTTCGAATCGTGTTGGACGTTTGACGACTCTTCCAGATCGGGTTCGTACGTCGCCGTCCATATACTCTTTCCCTGAAGAGTTGCCTGTCACTGGGCATGATCATGTGATCGGTCTTTTGCCAATGTTCAGGTCTCTCTCATTTGGCTATGACTCGTATCGTTGACCATTGACTCCAGTGAATAAACGTCGAGTATCTGTCCATGGTCAGCAGATACTGCATGCCATCGATTTCGAAAAGATCACATGCGATGTACTGCCATGATCGTGTTGGAATTGTGTGTGGAATGAGTGGTTCCTTTGTGTTTACCACCTGAATCTCCTGACGTGTGTGGCAAAATTTGCATAGGTATTCTATATCCCGGTTGATGTTTACCCAGTACACGGTTTCATGGGCCACTGTGCGGGTCTTCTCGACTCCCTGGTGGAGCTGTTGCAGGATCTCCTTTTGCATTGATTGTGGTATCAATATGTGGCGTCCCATGAAGAAGAACACCTACTTCCATAGCAAGCTCATCTCTAAATGACCAATATGGCCTGATGTAGGTGGGTAGTTCCTTTATGGCGTCTGGCCATCCTGTGTACACAATGTTATTGATCTCGTTCAGCAAAGGATCCTGCTGCTTGTGTGTGTTAAGTTGACCAGTGCTGTATACTGGGTCATCGACCACTAAGTTGACCAGTGTTGTACATCGACCATTAAGTCAACACCATCAACGCGAACATCAAGCTCGATTTCTGTGTCATTCTCCTGGTTCGGTAGCCGGCTCAAGGTGTCGGCAAGTACCATCGTCTCACCAGTGTGGTATGTGATCTCGTAGTTGTATCCTTGGATTCGCAGTAGCATCCGTTGCAAATGTGGGGATGCGGCATGGATTGGTTTGGCACATATGGTCACCAGTGGCTTGTGATCAGTGATTATGGTGAATGGTCTGGCGTACAGGTAGGCGTGGTACCTCGGCATTCCATACACCACTGCAAGCATTTCTCACTCTGTCACTGGTTTGCCGTTCTGTACTAGCGCAGCTCCTAGCCCTTTCTGAGAACCATCGACTTCGAGCTCTACCGAGGCTCTCCTGTCGTAGTGCTTGAGGAATGCGTCTTCATAGATCACTTTCGAAGTGCTTCGAAGCTGATCAGTGCCCCATGTCCAGGGAATGTTTTGATTCACGAGGCCGCGGAGAGTGTGTGTTTTGTCAGCAAGCTATGGTATGAACTGGTTTAGGTAGGTGAGCATTCCCAGTGGTCGCTGTACGTTTTCCTTGCTCTGTGGGCTGGCCATGTTCCGGATGTCTCTCACTTTGTCAGGGTCGGCTACAGTACTATTCTGTCGTAAGCATGTTGCACGACTCTTTTTTAAAATTCTTACATACATTTTACAATACCACCATATTTCAGTCACACTTTTCATGCAAGAAATTTTATTTCTACAATGTTTTGATAACTTGTTGCACTATTGATATACTACGTTGCAAAACAGCACCACCCTCGCGCCTTTTCGGCAAGAAAATTGAACATGTGTCATGTTCAAATACATATTACCGAATATATCTTTGCACTGTTTACGTTTTAGACTCGTTTTGTCATTCAGTGCAATAGCACATATAATTAGGGATTGCTGGTAAGTTTGGGGAAATGTACTGCGGAGGAACGTTCCACATACGCCACCCAGAGGAATAAGATAATGTCTGCTCACTGCTCTGTTGTCCTTGACAGAGCTATGCGCTGGCGCCCGCCTAGAGGTGCGTCTAGGCGGCTTTATCATCCCGGTGATCGCATTGCGCGAGACTGTCACCATCGCCATCAAGACAATTGTATCACAAGGCACATGGCAAAAGCGTCAATCGGTTAACTTGACGACACTTTCGGTGAAGTTTATTACACTTGCGGCGGGGGGGAGAGTCGCGGCGGGACTGCAGACACGCTATCAGACGGTCGGAGGTCGGTCGGGTTGGCACGAGCTGACGATATTACGTCCGCACTACGACGACGCCGGGATATACATATTTGGCACAGAACGCCCAACGACGGTGACCAGGATCTATCTTAACATTGTGTGTGAGTTCAGTCAATCAATTAATCAATCAACCAATCAATCAGTAATTTATTTCCAACAACCAACAGTACAAATTCCAGTATTATAAAATACAACACCATTTACAACATGTACAACATAAAATAAACAATAGAGTGTTGATGGAAAGGGAGGGAGGGAGGGAGGGTGTGGGTGTGGGTGTGGGTGTGGGTGTGGGTGTGGGTGTGTGTGTGTGTGTGTGTGTGTGTGTGTGTGTGTGTGTGTGTGTGTGTGTGTGTGTGTGTGTGTGTGTGTGTGTGTGTGTGTGTGTGTGTGTGTGTGTGTGTGTGTGTGTGTGTGTGTGTGTGTGTGTGTGTGTGTGTGTGTGTAATTTCTACTGAATAGCTAGTAGTTATAGGCAATACTTATTTTATAACATACTCTCACGTACTATAGCAGCATAGAGATGATTATATATCTAGGTGTCTCTGTTTGCTAAAACTAGCACATGCAAAAGCGGTCATAGGAGTAGACTATCCTCACACTTTGGGGTTTATTCTGCCCCTTACATACACAGATCGTTCAAGTTTCGAATCGTGTTGGACGTTTGACGACTCTTCCAGATCGGGTTCGTACGTCGCCGTCCATATACTCTTTCCCTGAAGAGTTGCCTGTCACTGGGCATGATCATGTGATCGGTCTTTTGCCAATGTTCAGGTCTCTCTCATTTGGCTATGACTCGTATCGTTGACCATTGACTCCAGTGAATAAACGTCGAGTATCTGTCCATGGTCAGCAGATACTGCATGCCATCGATTTCGAAAAGATCACATGCGATGTACTGCCATGATCGTGTTGGAATTGTGTGTGGAATGAGTGGTTCCTTTGTGTTTACCACCTGAATCTCCTGACGTGTGTGGCAAAATTTGCATAGGTATTCTATATCCCGGTTGATGTTTACCCAGTACACGGTTTCATGGGCCACTGTGCGGGTCTTCTCGACTCCCTGGTGGAGCTGTTGCAGGATCTCCTTTTGCATTGATTGTGGTATCAATATGTGGCGTCCCATGAAGAAGAACACCTACTTCCATAGCAAGCTCATCTCTAAATGACCAATATGGCCTGATGTAGGTGGGTAGTTCCTTTATGGCGTCTGGCCATCCTGTGTACACAATGTTATTGATCTCGTTCAGCAAAGGATCCTGCTGCTTGTGTGTGTTAAGTTGACCAGTGCTGTATACTGGGTCATCGACCACTAAGTTGACCAGTGTTGTACATCGACCATTAAGTCAACACCATCAACGCGAACATCAAGCTCGATTTCTGTGTCATTCTCCTGGTTCGGTAGCCGGCTCAAGGTGTCGGCAAGTACCATCGTCTCACCAGTGTGGTATGTGATCTCGTAGTTGTATCCTTGGATTCGCAGTAGCATCCGTTGCAAATGTGGGGATGCGGCATGGATTGGTTTGGCACATATGGTCACCAGTGGCTTGTGATCAGTGATTATGGTGAATGGTCTGGCGTACAGGTAGGCGTGGTACCTCGGCATTCCATACACCACTGCAAGCATTTCTCACTCTGTCACTGGTTTGCCGTTCTGTACTAGCGCAGCTCCTAGCCCTTTCTGAGAACCATCGACTTCGAGCTCTACCGAGGCTCTCCTGTCGTAGTGCTTGAGGAATGCGTCTTCATAGATCACTTTCGAAGTGCTTCGAAGCTGATCAGTGCCCCATGTCCAGGGAATGTTTTGATTCACGAGGCCGCGGAGAGTGTGTGTTTTGTCAGCAAGCTATGGTATGAACTGGTTTAGGTAGGTGAGCATTCCCAGTGGTCGCTGTACGTTTTCCTTGCTCTGTGGGCTGGCCATGTTCCGGATGTCTCTCACTTTGTCAGGGTCGGGTTTGATACCAGTATCTGTCCCCAAAAGAAGGCGACATAACTTTGTTTGATGTGCTTGATTGCTGTTGAATACCAGGCCCTTTCTTTCTGCTTGCTCCATCAGGTTAATGAGGCTTCTGTCATGGTCTTCCTCATTCTCACCGAAAACCACGATGTCGCCGGCTATGGATACCGCGCCTGTCAGACCGTCAAGATGTTGATCCATCCTGCTCTGGAATATGTAATGCGATACGTTCAGTCCGAAGGGTAGACGAAGCTAACAATATCGGCCAAATGGAGTTCTGAATGTGATTTCTTGTCAAGGTGTATTGCCCAATATCCAGTTTTCGCATCGAATTTGCTGAATACCTTGGCTTTTGCAAACAGTGGGTTGAGCTCCTCAACTGTATGAATTTTGTGTGGACATCTCTTGAGGCTGTTGTTTAGAAGCTCTGGATCGAGGCATATTCGCATTGAGCCGTCCTTCTTGGAGCTGAACGCCAAGCTAGAACACCAATCTTATGACTCCCTGGTTGACTAATTTATTGATCTCCAGTTTAAACTCGTCCTTTGTGTGGATGGGGCATTTGCGCGATGCATCAAGGAAGGGTTCTGCATCATGCTTGACTGTCAGTTTCGCTTCGCCAGAAAAGTTTTATAGCTTGTCAAACTGCCCAGGGTATATGTGAACGCTTCATGTTGTGGATTTGTGGTCAATTATATCAAGATATTTTTGCTGGTGGTGATCACATAGGACTTTTGGTAGGTTTCACCATCTGTCGCGTAGTCAGTGTCAATTGCGTCTACTCGTGGGCTGTTTCGGCTTGTGTGTGGTGTGCGCTTGTACCTTGTTGGCTTGTTCATGCCACCCTTGTTACTGGGGGTCCGACCACGGCGTGTTCCACTGCTGCTTCTTGTTTTCCTGCAGCAAGCCTTCTAGTGTGCGATTGATCCACAAGCACTGCATATGTCTTTATACGCACAGCATTGACGTGGTTTGTGGCTAGTATCACAGTTCCCGCATTTTCGACCACGTAATTTCGTGGATGTCCGTTTGCCGTGAATCGAGTTATTGTAGTTGATAATTTCCGGCGGACAGTGCTTTGAATTTCCGGCCTTCTTTTAGTACAGGCTCTTCTCGACAATTTTACAAAACCATTTGATTACATATTCAAATAGAGGAGATACACAGCTTTAAAACGACACCAACATTAACAGTGTATCTTACTCCTGGGCCAAGATGTTACACTTTTAGTGTATACGTTCTTGGAATAACAGTTTTGAGAAAATCAGCTTTAAAAACAGCATTTAAAAATTGCTTCTCCCATAGCAACCATGCACTTATAATGCTCCACATCGAATGAAATTGTGTATGTTCCTCCAGTAGGTGTGTATAAATGAGACGCAGAAGTATAAAATGGAAAAACGCATTATTTATTGAATGCCACCTTTGGTATTCCGGGAGACTACTGCACTGGGAGCCGAACCCCTAAAGTAACTCTCTGAAATATCTGAAAATAAAACATTATTTACACATTGCACATTATAGAATAACATTACACAACGTCAGTTTCCACAATTTGGAAATTTCGATCACGCTGGCGCAGAGCCTGAGCCAACCAGTGCAGGCTCAATGTGGTCTTCCCCTGCCCCTGCCGAGGCGACTTCCACGGGCTCGACGGCAGCTAAATTGCTGTCCTCGAGATTGCACCCCCTCGCACGATCCAACTCGGTAGCTAAATAAGCTTCTTTCGATGCCATAGTGCAATTCTTTAACGAATCGAAGACGAAAACAGC